>CM016566.1:15521436-16121436 GCA_003412495.2 Echium plantagineum | reverse complement strand
TGGAACCGAAAATCGACTGCCATCTGTCCAGTGGCCACCTCAAGTAGTACAATGCCAAAGCTATATACATCAGCCATTGTTGAAGCTTCACCAGATTTCATGTATTCCGGTGCCATGTGCCCGAAAATCCCACGAGCAGCGCGGTTTTGTTTGACTGCATTGTGTCCTTGTTCGCTCCTTGACAGGAATTCCGCCAGCGAAAAGAAACCAAGCCTTGGACTTGTGTCTGGACCAAGAATGATTGCTGATGAGGTGATGTTCCCATGGATGACCTGCAATAGCAGAATCAAAAAAATTATATGGGAGGGACCAAATAAGTAACATTACACAAATGAAAAAATATAGGCTCATCCGCTGATTACCTGTTCGTCCCATTCTTCGTGGAGGTAATATACTGCAGAAGCAAGTGACTTGATGATTCTGTATCTCTGATTCCAATGCAGTTTAGGACCTCTGGTTTCGTTGTTGTTGTGGAAAAGGATGTGACTCAGAAGATTACTCGGTGAATAATCATACACAAGCATCATTTCGCCATGTTCCGTGCACCATCCACGGAGTTGCACAAGGTTTCTGTGTCGAAGTTGTGCTAGACTTTTGAGCTCATTCGAAAACTTCCTCCGCAGTACAGGGCATTTTGGCAAACCAAGCCTTTTTATAAATACATGTTGAGAGTTCTCAAGAAATCCATGATAAGCCGTGTCGAAATCAATTTCAGCTATCCTGTTTGCATCAGAGAAATTGTTGGTAGCACATAAGATTTCATTGTATGATATTTCTCTTGGCGTTTCAATATTCGGAAGTTGACATACGCTGTTGTGTTTAGCTTGATTGGTTCTGGGGCTATCTTCAGCAGTATCAAACAAGGTTTTATCATTGGCCGTAACGTAGTTGGATGAATCAACTGCAGTAATACTGGAGCTGTCAGTGAAAGTATATTGTGTAGTGTTTATACTGATGCCTGTTTTACTCGTTGGGGACGATGATAACGAGATATAGAGAGGGTTAGACTTGAACAGTGGAAGATCAGGCAATTTACAGAAAATGGTGTTTGAAAGGGCATCAAGAACCCATTTCATAGTTGGCCTTGATTGTGGATCATGTAATGTGCACAAAAGTCCTACACGAATCAAGAGTTCGATTTCAGAGACGTTGTATGATCCAACTGGAAGTCTGGTATCTACTGAATGGAGAAGAAATTTCTCATCAGAGAGCCTCCTGATCCAATCCACGAGTATTATCTCATCATCTGGATATGTTATATCAACAGCACGCCTCCCTGAAGCAATTTCCAGGGCAACAATTCCAAAGCTGAAAACATCAGATTTCGCATTGGAAATTGCCTTTGTCTGGAAGCTCTCGGGAGGTAAGTACCCGATTGTTCCGCCTATTTTGCTCGTCTCTGTTAATCGGAATGGTTGATTCTTGATTGATGGAGTTGATTCATAACTGATGATATCATGTTCCAGCCACCTAGCTAACCCGAAATCACCTAAACGAGCACTGAAATTCGAGTCAAGCATCACATTGCTAGCCTTAACATCCCTGTGAATTATCTGAGTCTCCAATTGCTCATGTAGATAAAACAATGCAGCTGCCAAACCGGTGGCTATCTTCTTGCGCCGCTCCCAGGAGAGAACTACTCCGGCTTCGCCTCCTTTGTTAGCCTTTTGCTTGAAGAGGAGCCTGTCAAGGCTTCTGTTAGGCATATAATCATAGACCAACAACAGTTGATCATCATGAACACACCATCCCCTAAGCCTCACAAGGTTCCGGTGGCGAAGATTGGCTACAGCTGCTAATTCAGCTGCAAATGTCTTTTCTATGCTTTTCCCTTTCTTGATCAAACATTTCACAGCAACAAGTGTTCCATCGCTCGGTAAAACTGCTCTGTAAACTCTGCCAAATCCCCCACTTCCTAGCACTTGATCCTTGTCGAATCCATTCGAGCCGACGAAAAGCTCAGTATAGCTAAAGATTCTTGGATTATCACCACCAATTTTCTCTAAAAACTGCACCCCTTCAGTATCATGATACTCAATAGAGGGATGCTTAGGGTGACAGAAACTCGACCATTTCAATCCCATTAATCTGTGTAAAGATTGTCTTAGGGATCTATAGATATGTGGTTTGCAATAAATTTGGGATGATTGTTTAGCCTGTTTTTCATCTTTGTTGTGATGGACTAGTTCAGGATCACCAACAAAGTTTGCAGGTAAGATGAAACAAAGATTTTTCATTAAGGAGAATATTTTGTGTAATAATTTGTTGGGTAGGCTAGGAGGGTATTTTAAATTGAATATGTATATATAGAAATGCTTTTAATCATTTTTTACTTTTGTATTCTCTCTAGTGCAATGTTTGGTATACAAGCACTAAAGGTAGAGTGAAGGATATGGTTTAGTCCTTTTCATAGTTTCCCTCTCATGAATATATTTTTTGTTAATGCAAATGACACCGGACACCACTTTTCGAATTCTCTATGTAAGGTCGTTTTAATCATGCGGCCATCGTGTGTATGTTTTTTTGTATCGTTGCATCTAACGAAATGACAAAAAAAACCTAAACGTCTATGATCGAACCCGCCTTTGCCCTTAGTTTTGTTTATACCAACCTCAATTGTGGACCTTCAAAGTTGTTTCCCCTCCCCCTCTCAAGTAAAGAAAAGCCAAAAAGAGTGGGTTGGAATTGAATTCCTTGGTCATATTAGCAAAGCAGCCAACCAAAAGCTACCCTACAGTGATGTAAGCTGTGAGGAAATGTGAAGAACATATATATCTTAAGGCCAGCTCAGAAAATACCATTAAACGTGTTGATATTCTTCATGTTCAGACAGATTGTTAAGTTGACAGATATTTGACTTTTGCCTTCTTTCTTGAAGTCGTCAAGCTGCCAATACGACTACTAACATGAACAATCAACTAAGTTCTTGTCTTCTAGACAAGATAGATTTATGCAAATATAATATTTTAAACATGATAAATTTGATTTAGTTCAATGTTTTATATGTGCTAATTAAGACTTCGAAATCTATCATTTTGACTATCGAAAAATAAACTCGATAATATTTTAATAAGCTATTAAAAGTGGGTCCCCATCCTTGAGTTAGGTAGCTTAGATTATCTATGTTTGGAAGTGGGTTATCTAATGAAATCATCAAATAATAAAACAAGTAGATATGTTGACATTGAGATGTGAGGAAACATACAAAATATTACAAGTACGTAGTAGGAATACTAAGGAACTGTTTTGGTTGAAAATAGATGATTATGAAATTTGAAGGCAGTAGTTGGTGGTGGTTGTCAGTTGAGTTGAGGCAGGTTAACTAATAAATATTCTTGTCACTCTTCTTCATCATAACGTCAAAACATTGATGTTGTATCAGTTTTCTACTCAACTGTTTTTCAAATATTGATATAGGATAAACTATTAGAATAACAGCAATAAAAATAGTCAAATTGTCTATGCTTGAGCTAGCCGTGCTCTTAGCCAGATATATTGTAGATCGAGGTATGTGTTTTAGTAGCAGTTATGTAAGGGAGTGGACCAATAGAATACGAAACCAGAAACAACATTGCAATATTGCATCAAAATATTGCCTCCACCCTAAACTGGAACTGCGATATTGGGTGTCTCCACTCCAATCACCTTATCGTTTACCACTAAATTATGTCCATTGAAAACCAAAATAACAACTATTTATGACTATCCCTAGTGCCCATATACCAAATCACAATAAGTGTGGAGACATCGGCTCCAAAATAGCTAAGTTGGCAAAATAGATTAGCAAGATCGATATGTCAACCGAAAGGCCATCCTATACACATTCAATGAATACCAATTGCAGATTCACTATTACAAATTAATTGTCATCAACAATATATATTATCTAAAGTCCTTTTATTTTTATTTTTATTTTTATTCTAACAGATGTTCGGGATATTACTTATTAGAAGTGTAGAAGTTGTATAATCAAATATGAGGTGTCAATAACACCATTTTACATTGATACTATATTGATTTTGAAAGTCTAACGCATACAACACTAACATCTCTTTCCTAAAGATATACATTTTGTAACATCTTCTAGATATAAGAAGATGTCTTGCGAAAATGATGCCAATGAAAAAGGTTGAATTTGTTAACATATCCACATCGTAATGATGTTTCTGCTTACTGCTTTCTTCGTAATAAATTGTCAAACAAGTCGTTGAAATATATTGAATTGTCAAACAAATCACTTCAAACATATCTTAGCTGGATGAGTATCTTTACAAAGAGAATATGATTGTTTTAAAATATACGCGTATTAAACTTCACTTTATTAACAGTAAATTGCGATTTGATCAAACTAGTATGTACTCCCTCCGTTTCTTTTTATTTGATTGTTTGAGCATTTTTTTCCATATTTCTTTTTATTTGATTGTTTACAATTTCAATGCACTTTTTACAATCCCAATGCACATTTTTACAATTCCAATACACCTTTTTACAATCCCAATGTAATTTTTCACAATCTCTTAATAAAGTAATTTTTCCCCAAACAATCAAATAAAAAGAAACGGAGGGAGTATAATTTAAACATGTAAATCGAACCAAATCAAATCGAGTCTTAACTGATTGATTAAGGATAAGAAAGACATCTAACTTTAGACAAACTAAATACATCATCTACATACCCTATTACATTAACATCTTGAGGATTAAACAACGATAACCTTAAAAAAAATAAAAGAATAAAAAGGAGATGCAGAGCTGCAATTACAAAAATGACCTTGCAATCACTGCCCTCCTTTCCAGTTTCCACTACACAAAACAAAACTACATACAAAATGGACAAACTTTTGGGACAATCCTTGACCAAATACTAAACTAGAGAGCTGACCAATCTATTTCATACGATGGGTGTTTCTGCAACATTAAATCCGCCGAAAACATATCCCACGTCATCTCTTCCTCGATAAAATCCGGAAACACTATATCCGAAACCGGAGATGCTTCACCCGACCCGGACGCAGACTCGTTACTCTCCGTTGACTTTCCCACACCAGAGTTGACTTTTTCTTTCTTTGCCTTTACTTTTGATTTTGACTTTTTTGGGTCAACGCATTTCCCTTCAGCTAAATTCTGGCAAACAGCTTGAAGCTTAGAATAAACTGATGAGTGCAATGGTTTGATTTCACCGAAGTCACCTGCGATAAGGGAAGCATTGTGGCGGAGATTTGGGAAATTGAGCCTCGCGAAGTCTCCTCTCAGCATATACGCCGCCTTGTCATAGGCCAAGGCGGCTTCCTCGGCGGTGTCGAATGTCCCGAGCCATAGCCTTGTTCGGCTCTTAGGTAAACGTATCTCAGCAACCCATTTTCCCCAGTGGCGTTGCCTCACTCCTCTGTAAAGCTTGTTGGGCTTTGGAGGTGATGAGGATGATTTCTTCATTTGGACTGGGCTTAGGCCCAATGAGTTATTGGTTGGTATTTGGGATTGAGATTGAGATTGGGCTATTTGTTTGAACCACCTGCATTGTGATGGGCTGGTGGTTGGATCTTGAGTTGGGAGGGTGGGTTGAGTTAGATAAAAGTTCTCAAGCCCAATGGACCCATATTGGTCAAGCCCCTTGGAAAAGGGATTTTGGGATTGGTGGTTGGGTTGACTTTGAAAAAAGTTGTCAAGCCCAATGGACTCATATTGGTCAAGCCCATTGGAATAAAGATTTGGGGGTTGAGGGGTGAATTGGGTTGTTAAACTTGAAGTTGAGGGATTTAGGTGGGGTGGAGGGTAAAAATGAGAATTGTCATAAGGATAAGAAATGGTAGAAGGGGAAGGGATAAAAGATGAGTAAGAAGGGGAAGATAGAATAGGGGATGTTTGGTGAGGGGGGGTAGAAATGACATTACCCAAAATAGGGGATGTTTGGGTAGGGGGACTAGAAGAAAAAGAAGGGGAGGGGAAGGGGGGAGGGGTAAGGGTAGGGGTAGGTGGGTGAGTTGGAGAAGCACTTTTGATAAAAGGTTCAAGTGCTTCCATGAGCTCATCCCCATGGAAATATCCTAGATTAGGATCTATAGTAGCAGCACTATTCCAAAAATTCATAGTTGCTGACATACCTTTTAACTAAAAATATTCAACAAATTATTAAACAAATCAACCTGTTTCTTATAAAATTAGAGAACAGGAGATTCAGACTAATTAATTATACAATTATAAACAGTAAATATGGGAATTAGAAGAGGTATACAAATAGACAACCTCTTACACCCAATGTGATTGATTTAAAAAAAAAACAACCTTTTGAGAGACAACAAATAAAGCCCTCTAGGATTTGGTAATAAAAAGTGAGTGAGTGTTATAAAGAATTGATCATAATTCTGGAAAAACACCTGACCATCAAGAAATCTTACTTACCTGTTGAAGTTTGTTATTGTTGATCCATTTTTCAAAGAATATTTGAAAACAAAAACAAAAACAAACCCAAATTAAAGAAAACTTGGAAAGACAGGAAAGTTTTAACAGAAAGGGATCAAAGAAGCGGGGAGATTGAGAAAGGGGAAAAAAAGAAAAACAGAAAACCTTGAGAAACTATCGGTGTGTATGTGAATGTGTGTGTGTGTGAGTGATGTGAAGCAGTGCGTGAATGTGTGTGTGAGTGAATACTCTCTCTCTCTCTCTCACCTTCACTTTTGTGGTCTGGACTTGCCTTCTGTGTCTAATTTATAGCACCAGCTTTCAACTTTCTTCACCTCAAATTACCTCATTAATTACAACTATTTACTCTTTTTACTCAACTTAAATGGTCTTTTTTCCAACCTAAATTTTATCTAGTCAACTTAGCTTTTGCAAGTATTTCACAGAGACACTTAACTCTACTTTCTTGATTTTTGAGACACTATTTAAAATATAAATATTTTTAATTTACAATAAAATATTTATAAAGTCAATATTTCTGACATATATATTAAAACGATACTAACCATATCTTATATGACAATAATACTTTTTATGTGCTAATAAAATTCAAAGTCAAAATATTTAAAATTTGACGGAAAAATGAAAATAATAGTACTTACATTTAGAGAGGAAGAGAATATTTTACTAAAATAAATCGGCATTTGAATTTTGACATTTTAGTCGTTTGCTCCATGAATTATGTGTATCTTATTTAATTGTCTGTGGACTATTTATCTTGTTGTTGTGTTCATGAACCCAATCATTATCATTTATATTACTTTTACAAATTAAAATATCTATATTATCCTTATCACCCTTTCTTCTTCGACTCACCTCACCTCCTCTTCTTCAACCCAACCACCTTTACTACTAATTTAAGGTTTATTTCCAGTCGACACCCTAAACTAATCCATCCACGGTTATTATCACTTTTATAGTGATCAAAATTAAAATTTAATACAACCCATCATCTTCTCCAATAAACTGAGGCAAGCTTTAAAATTGAAGTGTTGATTTTATTTGAAAAGTGATGAGTTTAGGTTGGTATCAATAATTGAGCTGCTTGAACATACAACAACAAAATAGTGTAGCGCACATAGAAAACAAGACCGTAATGAGGAAAACAATAGCCGTATTGTTTAGGGGTCATCAACCAATAACCAAAAGAAGCCTCTTCTGCTTTGTTTATGAGACTCTGCAGAAACAAGCCAATCTCAATTGTTCTGCTCTCTCGAGACATCCAGAAACTACGTCTTCATCTTCTAGATTATACTCCTCCTTCCCAAACTTTAGTTTTCTTTCGTATTTTTTAAATCAAAATTTAAAAATCCTGATCATGAAATATAATTTATTAATAAGAAATAATATAGCTACATTTGACTTTTGTTAGTTAAACTACGTTCACATTTGTTTGAAGGTATAGTAATTTCTTACTCTTGTTATATAATATTTACGATTTAAATCAGATTTCGATAATAATGAAAAATCAAACTGTAATTATAAATGAGATGGAGGAAGTATCATGTATTTTCTTCAGCATTGCAAATGAAGAAGAGATACATAATGTGTGTCGTTGCTAATCAAATGCTATAGTAGCCTTGATCAGGTAATTTTATTCATCAAAAGAAAGTTAACTTGATTCTCATTTATGTATATTTAAAAAACTTAGCCATCTCAATTATATTGACTCGTGTTACTAACTTACTATGGTATGAATCAAATTGTTTATTAAATACCATAAATTAAATTGAAAATATTTTTCATATTATCAACTTTGTAAGGTTCTAAGGTTGTATATATATATATTTTTTTGTAATAGGTGAGTTTCGAATCCATCTGAAAAATAAATTAAGGTTGTATATTATTGATGAGTCTTTCTACATTGTCTAAGAGTAAATCTTTTGACAGTATTTGGAGCATGTGTTAATGTATGTTAATATATATTCTCTTCATCAAAAAAAATTATTGTTGCATTTTTTCATATTTATTTTTCATAATTTATAACATTTTATGTGCAATGGCCCAATTGTAATTAGTACTAAAACAATTCCTCCTAAATATTTTGGTGAAAATCAAATTAATCTTCATGACATAGAGGAATAAAAAAAACTCTCAATAAATAGTACTAGAATCGGATTTATTTTTCACGGTGTGTACTCCTTCCAAATTATTTACTAGACTTTTTATATATTTCACATTTGATATTAAGAAAAATATTTTTTTATTATAAAAAATATAAGTTACTGTATGTTACCTACATTTGAATTTCTAAGTATAAAAATCATTAAAATAGGCCATTTTTTACCTAAAATACATTGGTTTTTGTTGGGTTAATGGGCAAGTAGCCGATAAACCCGTAGAAGAGACTATTAGGGTTAGTTAATATTTATCTATAAATATATATAAGTCTTTATATCGTATTTAAATAACAACAAGCATTATCAATAAAATATCTCCCTCTATATTTCTACAGTTTTGTGATCTCATTTTATCAAATAAAGAAAAAGAATTGAGAATAGGTTAAGTTTATGAGTTGATTTCAATTTTTTCTAAAATTTGTATAAAAATTAAATGATCATCAATATAAATGATGAAAAAATACGGAAAATCTTACCAGAGGAAATCATGAACATATACTAGTGATAGTACCTTAAATTTTTAAAATTGTAAAAACTTTCTTTTTTTTTTATAAAATTATGTATACATTGAATAGAGAATACAGAATGGCTATTAAAAAATCGAGGAGTTAATAATAATTTAAAATTCACTACAAGTCCAAAATTGGACAGTTTGAAGAGTAAATGGAATTCCAACTTATCCACCTCAATGTCGTTATCTCAATTCATGTAAGAAAGCCGAAGCCAACCAATGGTGGAAGCCTACGTGTACACCAAAACGGACACGTAGCTTTCAGTTGACAGGCAATTGTCGGTAACGGTTACTCGGTTTAATCTAGTCATCATTTTCTTGTTGAAATAATACTACTTTTGACTAAAACGCGTTCAGATTAGCATGAAATACAATTTACTCATTTTTCTTTTTCCAAGTTTTACGTAGAAAAGTCTATCTATAAATTTGGTCTCAATTAATGATAGTTGACCCACATGAAAAATTGCACAAAAATAATCAAATTTTCAATTATGTAAAATATATTTATGTTTTTCATACTAATTATTTTTGAGCAAGATTGTGACGGTCATAGGCTATTACGAATTACAAGGGTAAAAGCGTAAAACTATGGCCCTGTCCCCTAAATTGTTCAGGAAATAGCTATGGAAGCATATATAGGCATTTAAATTTGGCATTATAATCCCCAAGTATTCTTAGTCCTGACTCGTGAAGAAGTGTTTCTTTTATATGAATGTTCAATTATGAGGAGGAAAAATGGGGAAGTTTGAAAGAAAGAGCAATTGTGAATAACGTAACTATCCCACATAGGAACAAGGGGTTTTAAAAGCCTAGTGAATGTGTTACTACAATTTTGAAATGAGCTTGAAAAAAACTGACCTTCGAAATCTAGGGTCCGTGTAAGCCGAGTTTAAAGCTCTCAACGGTACACCATGGGCGAAACCAGGATGAAAATAAAAGGGGGTCAAGGTTAAACAAAAATTAAAGGAGGGCACCACTTTGAAATAGTGGAGGTCAAACTTTTAAAGAAAAAAGTGTTAAATAATCAACAAAAGTTCAAAATTATGTTAAAAATATGTCTTGGAAGGCTTGAACCTATGACATCGACCCTTTCAAAGAAACTTCAAACTAATTAAAAAGTTTTACTTAGTTTATTTACACTTTTTATTTTAAATATAAAAAAAAATTCAAAAAAATATACGATATATAACAAAACTAAAAGACCTATGAGTGCCTCTGGTGCACCTACAAAAGCTCAAGTGTTCGGAAGCACCAAAATAAAATAGATCGAATCAGTTTTAAGAGAAGGTGTGTTGATATAATTTCATTCATTTTTATTTATTTTCTATAATTTTTCTGATAGACCTGAAACACGTGCAATGAGAATATATTACTTCAATGTTACTGCAGGTTACTGAGATAACACGATTAAAAAGAGAACTATACTCCCTTCTATTTACCATTTATGTCATTTTTATTTTTGCATGTCCAATTTTAACTATTAAATACTTATTATTGTTTAGTGTAAAAAAACATAAAATTAATATCGATAAATTTGTATTTAAGAGTATTTTCATAAAAATAAATTTTATTATTTTCTATAATATAAGTAATTAATTATTGCTAATTAAAATTAGACATGAAAAAATGAAAAAGAACATATAATTTGAATTGGAGAAAGCATTTCCTAGAGAGTTGGTACATATGGTCATAGAGAGTACACGACTCGGTGATACTACCTGAGTCCCTAATTGATTGATACATTTTGACTTTTATATATGATCAAACTTTAAAAAATTTGATCAAGAATTCTCATTAAACGATAAGAAATAATATAGTCATGTGAGATCTTGTTAGATTCATCTCAATATTTATTTTTGAAATATCAACTTGTTATAGTTTCTTTCGCATGTAAAATAAGAGATATTTATATTTTAAATTGTATTTTATTAACCACGAAAGTGAAAATGTATGAGTCGTTTAGGGATTGAGGGAGTAGTAAAAGTAGTTATGAAGTTGCTACGATGGTGAGTACCAAGTACATAGTCAAATCTTGTATTAGAAGGAAAAAGAGTTAGTATGCGCAGGCATCTAATAACTTAATGTTATGCTCAATTGTTAAAACAAAAAAGTAAAGAACGAAAATGAAGCACAAGTTGAGCTTAAGCTTGCTCTGCAGACAAAGCTCTGCATGCAGCTAGCATATCTCCATATTTAAGTCCAACTTGTTCCTATTTTTGGTATAAAAAAGGAGTCCAATTGCAAGTGGTTCATTCTTTAACAAGTTATCATAGATAAATGAGATTATTGTGCATGGACTCTGATCTCCGCCGGAGCTTGCGGCGGAGAAGGGGAGGATGCATGAGCCGGAACATTATGTGGTATTATCATGTGTACAACGACAATATCTTTTATTTGCGGCTCAAACTACTCCATCAATAAAACCAACTTTAGAGTATAATTGGAGCAAAAATGTACAAATTCTGACTTTTATTTGATGGTGGGTGTTTTAAATTGTGAAGTGGGTACTAATTTAACATTTTAAATTCAAATAAAATCACATTTTTTAACATGAAATAAATTGAACGATTTTTTAAATATGTTTAGAGCTAATAATATAACTTATTACTCGAGGGGTTACCATAATTTCAAATTTCAGCGTAATGAAGTTAAACTTTTGAACTTTTGTCGCAGATTTCTTGATCAAAAAGATTTTAAAAGAAGAAATATATATTTCAGTAACATCTTTGTAAGGGAGAACATTAACATACATGACACGAAATCAGAAACTTACTTGTAGCATATTCTTGGAATGACTTGTATTAGTATCGGTCTAGATGTCTTCACAAGTATTTGAATCCGCAATGAATATCTTCACCCAAATAACTCTTGGTACTTACAACTAAGTTATGCCCCCTAATATATTTAACCTTCAATATACAATACTGTATGTTCCTAATAATATACTTCCTCCATTCTTATATGATTGGTACATTTTGACTTTCATGATCAATAAAACATAATTTAAAACGTAAATATTTATTATTACAGACGAAAAAAATATAAAAAATTGATATATTGTAAAAATATATATTGACACGAATCTAACAAGATCTCACATGACTATAGTGTTTCTTGTTATTTAATAAGAATTCTTGATTAAATTTTTTAAAGTTTAACAACAAAAGTCGAAATATATTAATCATTTAGGAACAAACGAAGTATTTTCATAAATCATTCTCCGTGTTGATTAAACTAAAACAGATTATGCGTTCCTTGTTTATCTCCCTTAATTTAATATGAAATTTGTAAGGGCCAATTAAATTGAAAATAATGCAATAGTTGTGGGCCTATCACTTATTATTCTTTGAATAACGTTTCACTTATATCTCTATTATTGTACCAAGTCTTCAACTATTTATGAAGTTTGAACTATTAAGGACCATCATACATCCAATGTCATTATTTCGACATATTAAACAACTGCACATGATGATCTATATATCCACTAACTTTTAGTTTTGGCGTAATGATTATCGATTCGACCTTCTTAATTGGAGGTTTAAGTGATATCTTAATAAAAATTGATATTTTTACCCACTGTAGTATAATATAATTTTACCCTCTTCGATAATATAAAATTTAATTTAAATATGATATTACTTGACAAAAAAAATTACAGAAACTATAACCACTCAATTACTAACAATTAGAGTCAATGCATGATTGAAGGTTATTATATAGTCATATTACCATTCAAACGTATGGAATCTTTAATAATTGTAGCCGCCTTCGTTTTTTGAATCAATTTATTATAATAATATATCAAATTTAAGTATTTCTTTTTAATTATTTATACATAAAATTTGTTATAATAAAAGCGAATTGTCTACACTTAATTTGATGAACTAAGAAAATAAAAGGAATAACGTAAAATATTAAATGTAAAGAACATCAAATTTAATATGATATCACTAATAATATGTTAGGAGTAAACCACTAGTAGAGCCACCATAAATTTTACAATAACAAGTTCGGAATAGATAAATAATGGAAAATGCCTCAAAACGACACATTAGTGTTTGACATTTAGATATCAAATACGACAAATTATGACGAGTAGCTCAAAAATAAAATTGGTTTCGGCAATCTGACCGACAAATACAACGAAATACGACAAATTGTCGTTCTTTGTCATAGGTTTATATTTTTTAGAAAGAAAAACTTAAATAGTTCTAGGATAAAAATTTGTTTCAACCGTTCGGGTCAAGAAATACGACGACATGCAAAAATTTTGTCGTACTATGTCACAACTTGGTTTTTTTTAAAAGAATAAGTGAAGGCATGCTATCAGGATGCCTTTGTAGCGTTTTAATACTTATTTTATGAGATTTCTTGATGTAATTCCGTGATTTCGAGCAACCACTCTGAATTTTTGGGCATTTGAAGATAACTTCAAGGATCGAAATTACGCCCACGACGAGAATTTCAAGTTTTACACTAATTGGATTCGCATCTAAAAAGCGAAAGTTCATTAAAGCAACGGCCGTATGAGAAGACCAAATTTATTTGTTTGGAGCTTTGATTCCCATTTGTTTATTGTAAAATATATTTCCCCTGAATATTTATAATTCCCGCTTATTTAGTTTAGAAATGCATATGTCATGTGCAGTAGCGCATGTGTGTTAATTCACGCCCGTTCAGTCGAACATGCACTTTTTGTAAAAAAGAGAGATTATATGTTTTTTAAAATAAATTAATATAAAAATTAATATATGTGTTTAATTTGTAATATATTTGAGTATTTTATATACTCATTTCAAAATATATGACATTTTAAATATCCATTTTAAAATATGTAAATTCGTTACTGATGCCATGCATATCTATCTGGTCCGTTAAACTTAAATATCTCAGTTTTATGCATACATTTAAAAAGAGTTGAATATGGAGTTAGAATCATTTTATTTATATATAAGATGAGCTGTTGGTAATAAATTAGAGCATTGATGAGATCCCCATATCATTCTATGAATCTTGAGCATTGAATTTTTGTGAAGAGTTGACTAATGTGGTTCATGCTAAGGTACATACGCACTCCTTGTGAATTCCTAGTCATACCAAACGTGAATGATGAGTAATAAGAATTATATGAACAATTATATCATCATCATCTAGATGCTTCAAAGTGTTAGTGATACAAATACATTACTCCCTCCGTCCCTAAAAGATTGTCACATTTTGACTTTTGTGGTCAATTATAAGAAAATTTGATCATGAATTCTCATTAAACGATAAGAAATAATATAGTCTTGTGAGACCTCGTTAGATTCGTCTCAATATATATTTTTGAAATATCAACTTATTATAATTTTTTCACATGTAAAATAAGAGATATTTATGTTTTAAATCGTGCCTTATTGACCATTAAAAGTCAAATGTGACAATCATTTAGGGACGGAGGGAGTATATATTTTACCTTACTTTTTTGTGTTATATATGTCCCTATTACATATCATTGCTTGATATTAGTGTTATTAATGGACATGGTAATTGGTATCCTCAACCTATTCGCAGGCCGGTCCTGACATTATTTTCGGGGCTCTGGGCGAAATTTGAAAAGGAGGCCTCTATTATTAATTAAAAAAAAAAATTGAGCATTGCTTAAATTAAGGCACATCTCACTTTTCACCTCGTATACTTTAGACACGGGTGCGTGGGGGCCTTTAGTGTGACCGTTTTACAAAGAATTGATACTTATCTCTCCCAACTTCTCATTTTCGATACATAAATTTGTCAAGTACTTCAATCTTTCTTGTCACGTTGTAGAACTTAGCTAATGTTTTTGTTTCAATATCAATACATTTACTATATACCTATATATTTTAAATATTTAGGGCCCCTAAAGTCCCGGGGCCCTGGGAGGTCGCCCACCCCGGCCTCCCCCAGGGCCGGCCCTGCCTGTTCGTGACTGATATAGCGAGAAAAGCTACAAATAAAATGATAATAAAAGATATGTAACTTTCGCTACGGATATGAATAGTAAGGCTGTTGATTCTACGAATGTCGGCAATATTATCCCTTCAAAGCATTTGTTATTCACGCGTGAATATCGAAAGCTAAGGCTTCAAAAATATATCCTTGTTCAACAAGAACAATTGATAATATTTTTAGGACGAAGAAATATCTCTGAAATTTAATTTAATAATCAACCACCTTTAATAAATTGACTAGACCACTATTTATAATAGAATTAAAAAGCTCTAACATAAGTGAACTATTCGGACAACACTAACTTGATTGGCTCGTCTAATAATTATTATATAATAACTTAAATTATTAAAATTAACAATATTAATAAAATACTCCATATAAGTACCAAATAAATAGACTCCTAATCTTGATCAATGACCCCCGAAAAAGTATTTGATGGTTGGTAGAGAAGTATCTATATTCAATTATTGTGTAAATATTGTTAAAGCAGTCTATATCTGATGGATGCCAAAAATTATTATTGCTTCAACCATTCCATTGATCTTCAAGCTTCTTCCAATCTTGAAACAGCATGATAGAGAAACATCTATGTCCTATTTTTAATTTGTGAAGAAACCATCAACAATAATGATAACTGATTCATTGTTAGCATAGTGGATGACAAATAATCTCGTAAACAGTCTTTATGTAAAGGACTTGGGAAAAAGATGTAATACTCGGTTTAAAGTGGGTGATGTAATATGTTTGATATGATTTGATTAGTAGTACTCATAACATCAAGATACATCTTATTTTCGGTAGCTCAACTCATAAGAATTCCAAAGTTAAGCGTGTTTGACCTGGGGTAATTCTGGGATGGGTGACCCACTGGGAAGAGTCCCGGTGAGCACGTGAGTGAGGACAAAACGTGCTGGAAAGACCCGTGGTGGTTTGTGAGGCCAGTCCATCAAATCAAATAACGTTCCGACCTGGTGTTCCGAGGCAGGGCGTTACAAATGGTATCAGAGCGGGGCCATTCGAAATGTGATATTTAAGTGCTATGCGGCGCAAAGTGCTACTTGGAGGACGGGGTGACCTCTTGAGGCCGTAGTAGTCACCCTTAGAGTCTTACACGGATGGTATGATCCTTGTAATACCCGGCCCAAAGTGGGCGATGTGATGAGTTTGATATGATTTGATTGGTACTACTCATACCATCAAGATGCATTTTCTTTTCGAAATGTGATATTTAAGTGCTATGCGGCGCAAAGTGCTACGTCGAGGAGGGGAGTGACCTCTTGATGCCGTAGTAGCCACCCTTAGAGTCTCACACGGATGGTATGATCCCGGATGTGGAGTGGATGTGGGTCAACGAGGACGTTGAGTGTTTAAGTGGGGAAATTGTAATACCCGGCCCAAAGTGGGCGATGTAATGTGTTTGATATGATTTGATTGGTACTACTCATACCATCAAGATGCATCTTCTTTTCGGTAGCCTAACTCATAAGAATTCCAAAGTTAAGCGTGCTTGACCTCTAGGATGGGTGACCCACTGGGAAGTGTCCCGGTGAGCACGTGAGTGAGGACAAAATGTGCTGGAAAGACCTGTGGTGATTTGTGAGGCCAGTCCATCAAATCAAATAACGTCCCGACCCGATATTCCGGAGCGGACGTTACAAAAGACTTGTCAACAAACATCAAATTCAATATCTTGTTGATAAGTGTGGTTCCTTTCGATTACTGTAGTAAATTGATCCGAGAAACTTAATACTCCATCCGTTTCTTTTTATTTGATTGTTTGGGGAAAAAGTACTTTATTAAGAGATTGTGAAAAATTACATTGGGATTGTAAAAAGGTGCACTGGAGTTGTAAAAAGGTGCATTGGAGTTATAAAAAGGTGCATTGAAATTGTAAAAATTTGCATTGAAATTGTAAACAATCAAATATTTTGAAACAAGAAAAAAGCTTTAAACAATCAAATAAAAAGAAACGGAGAGAGTATTATTTATATTATTATTATCATTATTTGTGTTATTATTATCATTATTTGTGGAAACAATCCAATTTAATGTAGAGCCCGAGTCGTTCGTTGGAATGGCGATATATAGATATGTGATTTGAATATATTAAGAATTTAGTCTTATACTCCTTTCGGTTTTTTAGTTCACGTTTTAGACTCATATTTTTTTAATTAATAATTTATATTTTCAAAATAATATTTTATAGGTCTTTCCTCTTAACACTTGTATATTAACATATTATAAAGTGTAATAAGTATTATACTCATACATTCATGGAATTGTTGATTAATTTATTAAGTAAAGACATATATATGTGTAAGATATCATTACTTCTTAATCAAGATGAAAAGAGCAAGAACGACAACTAAGAAGATGAAAGGAATAGTTAATATTATATTGATAATTGATGATTAAGATTTTTGGTCTATTAAACAGGCTTTATTTCTTAAGTTTTATTATTATTTAACTGGCTCTATTATTTTATCAAATTCATGAACAAACCCTGTGTGAACCATGCACAAAATGAGACAAAAAAACTACCTTGAATATTAGTTGATTAATTTCTTACCACCCAAAGACATAAATAAATTAATTGAATATATTCATATACTTTAAAATCCTAATATCTATAACCCAGTAACTATATTACTTTTTCTTGAAACATAATCCACATATGTTACATGCTAAAACACTCGTGGATGAATATTGTATGGTTAAAGGGTGCGTGTAGTCCACATCATGATATGGCATTTGTGTAAATTGTGTCTTCATCAGCTTCTGGGTATTATGTTCCTCCTCAATACTACAATACATTCAAAAATTGGATATGTTCAATGCATATTCACAAACCATACATGTGCATCCAATAATGGACACAAATTACTAGCACAATTTTATATTTACAACACTTAAGGCGCCGTCAAATATTTATTTCTTCAAAATTAATATTAATTCTTCGATTAAATATTATTGAACTATTTATTTTTATAATTTACAATTCAAAAATATTTAATGCACATTGTGTTGTTGTATAATATTCAACAAAAATATACCAAAACTTATTTATGGACATGTAAGGAGTTCAAAGTAGCACGGCCCATGTTTTGAAGATAATGGGCTTAAAAACTCCCTCTAAACTAAGGTCTGAGGCCACTTAGCTAGCTGGCGGACCTCCAACTGGGTTGTTGGGGACTCACCTTTAAACGACCCATGTAAACTGTACTTAGAAGTTAGACCAACTGACCAAAATGAAGGTTCATGCACAACTCGATGTACTAGACACTAGTTTTGATATTTTCTAATTATAAAGATGATATTTTTAAATTAGTTAAATTTGATATATCTATTAAAGTGCATCTAAGTATTGGTTAAATGAAATAAATTTAAATTTGTTACGTCTGCTAAATTCAATCATATCCCGTTCAATTAAATTGATGCTTTTGTTTCGCTTTAAACTTTGATCATCTATTAATTTTATGTTATACTTTTTGTCCTTTGTATTTAGAATTATAAGAAAATAATATCATGATATAACGGAAGATAAATCTAATATTACTCCCTCTATCTCTAAATGATTTATACATTTTGATTTTCATGGTCTTTAAAGACGATTTAAAACATAAATATATCTTATTCTACATCCAGAAAAATTATAAAACGTTGATATTTCAAAAATATATATTGAGACGGATCTAACATGATCTCACATGACTATACTATTCCTTATCGTTTAATGAGAATTATTGATCAATTTTTTAAAATTTGATCACAAAAATCAAAATGTATCAATTTTTTAAATACGGAGGGAGTATAAGATTTGTCCTTTGTATTTATCAGAAGAATGAATAAAAAAAATTGATGGTAAATTGATAACAAAAAATAAAAGCGTTGACTAACATCTTTATCACAACTTTGTCTTTCGTCACCTAATATAGATATGTAATAAATTTATCATTACTTTTTCATTTTAAGTGAACAACTTTATGACTTTAAAAAGTGAGACCTCTAGGAGTTAATCGAATAGCCTAGTGTAAAAGGTTCTTACTGTTAGAATTATGAGGTGTTTGACACGTCATAATAAGTGCCCGTTGAACAATTTGATTGTTCGTAGTGATTACTTATTTAAAGTTAAGTTCATACGTATATTATGTTTGACAATAATATACATGCTGGGAATGAATTCGAAATGCATTAGGGGTCATGATGGTTTTACTAGGGCCCGCTCATGATTTATATGTTAGTAAAATACTTGGTTGATATTTTATTAACATATGGCTAATGTCATTTCGATCCTAGAAGGTCACACACATACAATGCACTTGATTTTCAATATGATCGAAACTTCCGGGTTAAAAGTGTAAATGTCAAAGAATCAAGGGGAATTCAATTGGCTTGTTTGACTTTGAATTCAAACACAATTAATATTGAATTAATTGATGCTTAATTGTGGAGGCGTTACGTCTTTGGGTTTAATGTGATTAAACCGCAAATTCATCACACAATTATTATTGTAATAAATGGTGAATCTTTGGGTTTAATGTGATTAAACCGCAAATTCATCACACACTTATTATTGTAATAAATGGTGAATAATTGAAAGGAAGATTTTTGTTTATAGTACCACTATATAAACACCATTTGATGGAAAACAAAGATCAACCTTCTCATTATCATATTTTCACTTGTAAGACAATTGAAAAGAAATAATACTCCCTCTTCCTTCTCTATTCGGCCAAAACAAGAATAACATCAAGAGAAGAAAATCGTTTCTTTCTTGATTCATTCTTTGTCAAATACACTTAAGCTCTAGTTGCTTCAAGGAAGGAATCAAGCTAGTGTTGGTGTGGACTAACTAGAGAGAGGAACGCTGGTTGCTCTTCCGCTGCGCAACTCAAACACGCTTCAAGAGGTATACACACAAACTCATAGTTAAATGTGAATTTTTAGAACTTTGTATTCGATCGTTTATACGTTTTTGTATAATTTGATATGCAAAACATGTATAAAATCCCAACAGTGGCATCATGAGCCCGGTACATATGTTCTAATTCACTTTAAATGTCTTGAAATTTGATTTCATGAATTATAATATCATATGTGTATGTTTTGATATCATCAATTGAGGTTGTTGTGCATTATGTGTATTGTGCAATTATGTAATTGTTAAGGCCTGTAAATATTTTTCTAAAATTCTGTAAAAATATGTTTCGAACAGTAGACAAAATTTCGAGACCACTGTAATTTTTCTGGAATTGTTTCGATTTGTTAAGTGCTCGAAATAAATGTTTGAAACAGCCATATGTTCATCCGAACGGATTTGATATACCTTTCGTTTGAACAGTTTTAAGTGCTGTATATATTTTTATAGAATTCTGGAAAAATATTATTCAAACAGTACATTGAATTTTGAGTTCACTGTAATTTTTCTGGAATTGTTTCGATTTGTTAAGTGCTCGAAATAAATGTTTGAAACAGCCATATGTTCATTCGAACGGATTTGATATACCCTTCGTTTGAACAGTTTTAAAGGCTGTATATATTTTTATAAAATTCTGGAAAAATATAAATAAAATATTAGAGTCAATTTCGAGTTTACTGAAATTTTTCTGGAATTTTTTGGATTTCTTAAGTGCTCGAAATTGACATTTGAACAGTCATATGTTCACCCGAACGGATTTGATATACCATTCGGTTGAACAGTGTTTTAACGGCTGTATATATTTTTCTAAAATTCTGAAAAAATATAAATCAAATACTAGAATGATTTTCGAGTCTACTGTAATTTTTCTGGATTTATTTGGATTTATTAAGTGCTCGAAAATGATTTTTGAATAGCCATGTGTTCATCCGAAAAGTTCGGAACACTATTCGGATGAACAGTGTTTTTCGGATGAACAGTGATTCCGATTTCACTGTTCACGAAACACTGTTCACGACTGTTCACATAATTAAAATGGTCCTAAAATTGTTTTGGATTTTGTTTTATTAATTATTGTGAATATTTTGGCTATTCTAGTATTTTGACTTTTGATTGTCAGAAGAAAATTAATTAAATTATTATAACTTGTATGATAATTTGATTAGATTTTAATGTTACAATATTTTAATTAATAGCACTAATATGATTAGTTGTTAATTTTATTTATATTGGTTATAAATAATATTAAATGCTTATTAATTAAAATTAAAGGCCTTAATTAATTATGTAAAACCTATGAGTTATTGATTTGGTTGTTACATTTGATGTACAATTTATTACATATATGTGTTATAATTGTGTGTACCTTATTTGACATCCTTACATGTTTTAATTGACTTAATTCATGTATTATATATATTTTGATATATTGGATGTTTTATTTTCATTGTGAATGAATGTTGGGATAAGTGATATGATCTGGTTTTTGAAATACAGTCTGCGTACTGTCTTTTATATGACGACTTGTGTCAAAAAGAAATATAGCCTGCGTGCTATTTTATGACGACTTGTGTCACTTTTATTTTATTATTTATTACATTGACCTGCGTGTCAATTATTTATCACCACGTGTGATTGTAATCAATAGAAGACGAAGCCACCGAAGGAACTGAAGGAGGACTGAAGACTTAGTTTAGAATTAAGTCTAGTTTTCTTTTCGGTTTTTAGATCATATCACTAATCCCATTTATTTGCGTTATAATTCTTAATTTTCATGCTCATATGATATATATTCTTGCTTGAGTGAATGTATATATGCATGTATGATCATGATTATATATTTATAACTAATCCTACCTTAAGTCAAGTAATTTGCCATACCTGACCCTAAAGTCGGAATAAGACATACGTATGCATGGACCTGCCAGATTGGCAGACATGACATGTCCTATGACTTGATCCCGATGGAATAATCGAATGATTTCCGATTCAGAATCGGGCTTCGATTGTTCATTCTGACTTTCGTCAGTAGGCTCAGGTTACTTGAACAGTGATTCCTATAATCAGATTTGGGCCTGTTGGCAAAAGTTGTCACCAATGCAATCTTGTAAGATTTTTGTGACACCGAGAATTATGCCAGGCATAAATGGTGATCATTCACCTACTCACATGATTAGTAGTCGAAATGTTGCGCGCTGCCGTTCGATTATTAATTATCTGAGTTCTCGGATACATTGTGTGTTTTAGTAGGATTGTGAACACAGTGTATGAGTTCAAATATTTAGATATCTGAATTAACGCTATGACAATGCTTATCTGAGTTATTTATTTGCATATTTCCGTTGTATTTATCACGTCTACAAACGCTTAAAACTCTAAGACCCTCCGCTCCACATTGGAGAAATGCAAACTTAACGGCACCAATTTCCATGACTGGGCTCGCAACTTGAGAATTGTCCTCAAGTCTGAAGAGAACAGACTACGTGCTCACCAGCATGCTTCCTAAGGTCCCTCCCACTGATGAGGAGGAGTTTTATGTCTATAAACAGCACATGAATGATTCTATAGATGTCCAATGCTTCATGTCGGCCAACATGGAATCGAATCTTCAGATTCAATTCGAAAAGGTCAACGCTTACGATATGTACCGCCGGCTGGAAAACTTGTTCCAGCAGGAGGCACGCAATGAGAGATACGAACATGTTTGTGCTCTCGTTGACTGTAAGCTAGGCAATGGACAGCCATCAAGTCCCCATGTCATCAAGATGATGGGCTTAGTCGAAAGACTAGGCTCATTGGGGGCACCCGTCTCTAAAGAGATGTCTGTAGATATCATTCTTAGGTCGCTGCCTGATTCGTTCAGTGGTTTTGTGTTGAACTACAACATGCATCAATATGACAAGACGTTGTCTGAGCTACATGGTATGATCAACACTGCTGAACAAAACATCAGGAATGCTAGAGACACTTCTTCTTCTTCTGTTTTGACTATTTAGAACAAGAAACAGTTCAAAAAGAAGAAAAGTGTCAAAGGCAAGACAAAGGTTGCCCCTCGTGCAACGGCTCCTACTCATAAGGCATCCAAGAAGGATTCCAAAAAGGATGACACGTTTCATTACTATGAGATAGTTGACCATTGGAAGAGAAACTGCAAGAAGTACCTGGCAGACGAGAAGAGTGGTTCGACCACTGCTACTCTGCCATCATGTATTAATGCTATAACATTAGCATGACAAGGAACAAGCTTGATGACTTGAACCCGACATACCTATGGCATTGCAGACTCGGTCATATAAGTGACAAACGCATTAAAGAGCTCCATGACAATGGAATTCTTACGTCATCTGGTTTTGAATCTTATGACAAATGTGAGTCATGTCTTTTAGGCAAGATGACCAAGTCACCTTTCACTGGTACGAGTGAAAGGGCAAGTAATTTATTGGGAATCATACATACTGATGTATGTGGCCCAATGAACACGCCTGCTAGAGGAGGTTTTCTATACTTCATTACCTTCACCGATGACTTCAGCAGATACGGTTACGTATATCTGTTGAAACATAAGAGTGAAGCCTTTGAAAAGTTCAAAGAATTTCAGAAGGAAGAAAACCAACTCGCCAGGACAATCAAGATTCTTTGCTCCGATAGGGGAGGAGAATACTTGAGCCATGACTTCTTGCAACACCTAAAGGAGTGTGATATTGTATTACAGCTCACACCTGATGGTACACCACAACACAATGGTGTCTCCGAAAGGAGAAATCGAACCTTATTAGATATGGTTCGATCAATGATGAGCACATCAGAACTCCCAACTAGTTTTTGGGGTTATGCATTGGAAACTGCCGCTTCCACACTAAACAAATGTCCAACCAAATCAGCACCTAAGACCCCACATGAGATGTGGTTTGGGACTCTTCCCAAACTAGGGTACTTGAGGATTTGGGGATCCGAGGCCTATGTTAAGAAAGTTAACAAAGATAAGCTTGGACCTAAATCCGACAAGTGTTACTTCATTGGTTATCCTAAGGAAACCAAGGGATATTACTTTTATCTCAAACCCGAAAATAAGATTTTCGTGGCTCGTAATGGAACTTTCCTTGAGAAAGAATACATTACAAAGAGATATAAGAGTAATGAGACTCTTGAAATTGTTCAAGAGGGTGATGTAGCAGGTACTAGTACCTTAGCTGAATCACCTCAGGAGGTGGGCCCTTCTTATGAAGAAGAGGTTCAACTCGATCCACGGGAAACCGTAGACGAGCCTGCTGATACTCAAAACATCCCTCGGAGATCCGAAAGGTCCCGTCAGGAACCCGATAGATGGTATGGGGAATTTTTCCTGATTGAAAGCGGGGAACCCTCAACTTATGAGGAAGCCATGAAACAACCTGATGCTGATGAATGGCTCCTAGCCATGCAATCCGAGATGGAATCAATGTACCATAATAAAGTATGGACATTGATTGATTTGCCGAGGGGTGATAGACCCATCGAATGCAAATGGGTATTTAAACGAAAGCTTGATAAAGATGGAAATGTCCATGTTTATAAGGCTCGACTTGTGGCTAAAGGTTTCAAACAGATTCATGGTATCGACTATGATGAAACTTTTTCTCCAGTCGTTAAGTTTAAATTCATTCGGATTATCTTAGCCATTGCCGCATACTACGATTATGAAATTTGGCAAATGGATGTGAAGACAGCTTTCCTTAACGGGAAACTAGAAGAGGATGTGTACATGACACAACCTCCTGGATTCACAAGCTCGAAAGAGCCTAAGAAAGTATGCAAACTTCAAAGATCTATTTATGGTCTGAAGCAAGCATCTAGGAGTTGGAATCTTCGCTTCAATGAATCAATCAAAGAGTTTGGATTCATTCGATGTGAAGAAGATTCTTGTGTATACAAGAAGGTTAGTGGGAGCAACATTGCATTTGTCGTGCTATATGTAGACGACATTCTTCTCATAGGAAACGACATATCCATGCTTGAATCAGTCAAGGCATGGTTATGTAAGTGTTTCTTTATGAAAGATCTAGGAGAGGCACAGTACATTCTTGGAATTAAGATCCATAGGGATCAATCTAAGAGACTCATTGGACTGAGTCAAAACGCTTATATTGATAAGGCGTTACTTAGATTCCGTATGGAAAATTTCAAGAAAGGTAATCTCCCTATGAGACATGGCATCTCTATTAGTCGTGCTGACAGTCCCATGGACAGCATCGAAATAGAGAAGATGAACAAGATCCCTTATGCCTTTGCCATAAGATCTATCATGTATGTTATGCTTTGTACACGACTTGACGTTTCTTACGCTTTGAGTGTAACAAGTCGTTATCAGTTGTGTCCAGGACAAGAGCACTGGAAGGCCGTAAAGGCCGTTCTTAAGTATTTAAGAAATACTAGATCCATGTGTCTTGTCTATGAGGGAGATAAAGAGTTACAAGTTGTAGGCTACACCAAGCGAGCTTCCAAACCGACAAAGATGAATCTAGATCTCAGTCTGGTTATGTGTTTCGCATAAATGGTGGCACAGTGTCTTGGTGCTGTAACAAGCAAAACACTGTGGTAGATACTACAATGGAAGCTAAATATGTTGAAGCATCAGATGCTGCAAATGAAGCATGCTGGATTAAGAAGTTTGTGAGTGAACTTGGTGTTTTGCCTAGCATTGACTAGCCGGTAGTGTTATATTGTGATAACACTAGTGCAATTGCTCAGGCCAAGGAACCAAGGTCACATCACCGCTCCAAGCATGTGTGCTCAGAAAGTATCACATAATTCGTGATATGACAGAACGAGAAGATGTGAGTGTATGCAAGATACATACAGACGACAACATACCTGGCCCATTGACCAAACCGTTGCCTCACGGCAAACATGACAAGCATCTATCAAGTGTTAGACTTAGATATATGCTTGGATGGTGTTAGGTTTAGTGGGAGTTATATTTTCTGTATATTGTCATAGTGAAGTCCTAATAAGACTATGTTGAATAATTGATTCAAATATATGTATGTTTATAGTTTGACTATATTTTAATACATATATCTTTATTTTGATTCCATTGTTGTCCATGTCTTCTAGAGAGGTCTTTGGGGTTGAGGATCCCAAATGAGAGACCCTCTACTAAGCCTAGAAGCAAGGGGATAACTCGTCCCTGATCAAATGTTCACTGATTGGAATCGAACATTGTAATGATCAGTATGTACATGATTGTCTTGGTCACGTTTCTTAGACAAGAAAGGGAGTAAATGTACTCTAGTCATGCACATGGGTATATATCTTGGAACTAGTCCAAGCTATGATACTGGATTCGACCGCCATGAGAAAACTTAGAAGATAACATATCTGTGTCCTAAGTACTTTTCATCGAACTTATGTTAAATGGTGATTCTTAGACCTGTATGGCGGGAATGCATTAGCATGAGACTTGCGTGCTTTGACTGTGTCAAACGTCTCCTGTAGAAGGGAGGCTATAAAGGCATATGTTGGGCATACTTGGAACATGTTGGTACATTGCTGTACATCAGAGGGGATTCGTACAAATCGGTTATGTCGATTGATTCATGAGATCTCGGTAGATTAATGGTGATTAAGATGGCCATCTCCAGTAGTAGTACTGGGTATCACATTAAGTCTATGTATCCGAGACAATGCAGGTGCAAGAGTATGGTGGCACATATCTTACCATAGCTTGACTGTAGAATCGCGATGCGAAGGAATCACTTTACAAGTAATCGTCCAAGGGCAAGTGGGAGTGTTAGAATTATGAGGTGTTTGACACGTCATAATAAGTGCCCGTTGAACAATTTGATTGTTCGTAGTGATTACTTATTTAAAGTTAAGTTCATACGTATATTATGTTTGACAATAATATACATGCTGGGAATGAATTCGAAATGCATTAGGGGTCATGATGGTTTTACTAGGGCCCGCTCATGATTTATATGTTAGTAAAATACTTGGTTGATATTTTATTAACATATGGCTAATGTCATTTCGATCCTAGAAGGTCACACACATACAATGCACTTGATTTTCAATATGATCGAAACTTCCGGGTTAAAAATGTAAATGTCAAAGAATCAAGGGGAATTCAATTGGCTTGTTTGACTTTGAATTCAAACACAATTAATATTGAATTAATTGATGCTTAATTGTGGAGGCGTTACGTCTTTGGGTTTAATGTGATTAAACCGCAAATTCATCACACAATTATTATTGTAATAAATGGTGAATCTTTGGGTTTAATGTGATTAAACCGCAAATTCATCACACACTTATTATTGTAATAAATGGTGAATAATTGAAAGGAAGATTTTTGTTTATAGTACCACTATATAAACACCATTTGATGGAAAACAAAGATCAACCTTCTCATTATCATATTTTCACTTGTAAGACAATTGAAAAGAAATAATACTCCCTCTTCCTTCTCTATTCGGCCAAAACAAGAATAACATCAAGAGAAGAAAATCGTTTCTTTCTTGATTCATTCTTTGTCAAATACACTTAAGCTCTAGTTGCTTCAAGGAAGGAATCAAGCTAGTGTTGGTGTGGACTAACTAGAGAGAGGAACGCTGGTTGCTCTTCCGCTGCGCAACTCAAACACGCTTCAAGAGGTATACACACAAACTCATAGTTAAATGTGAATTTTTAGAACTTTGTATTCGATCGTTTATACGTTTTTGTATAATTTGATATGCAAAACATGTATAAAATCCCAACACTTACTAGTGATCAGAAGGTTCTAGGTTCTAAACTTACTTCATCGCTAATTTACCAAAGAGAAAAAATAAAGTGAGACCCCTAACACCATCTCACACATCCTTACGATTCTACTTCTTTGTTGAACTATATCTAAACTGGACAACTATATAATTTTATAATAATATTTTCGATTACTAGCTAGTTCTATGTTAATGGTTACCACTTTATTACAATTCTATTATTTATAATCATATATTTGGTTATTAATTGTATTCATAATGACAAAATTAATCATTACCCCGTCCACTCCAAATCAATAAAAAAAATTGGTAGTTCGTATCAAATTTCGACTAGAAATTACTTTTTATTCATTAATAAAAATATAAATATCATTGAATTCAATTCTAAATATATTTGTATAATATTATATTTTCGTGATAGTTAATAATTAAAATTATATCTCAAAAAGTAAAAAATTTATTAAAATAAAATGAAGATAATATCCATTTCTTAAAAGTTTACGATGTCGCACACGCGCCTGTACCATACTGCAGGGGGCTGGCTGCTTTTCAGCCTCGGGCTCCACATTAACCCCAAATTCTCAGGTTCAAAAGATTTAACCTAAGATAAACTCCATCCCATTTGATCTTTCTTGCCTTTGATTCACTTTGGATTGAACTTACATTGAGCCCCACAAAAACTTTTGCTGTGGATGGTCTCATAATCATCGTTTTGCTAAAGAAATTCTAATTTCTCTTACTTGTATCAAATGCTCGTGACCAACCAATCGAAAATCGTAGTAATTATTTTAACCGTAATTGTGTAATGAATATGATTAACGAGACACAAAATTAAAAGTAACATCTCCAATACTTTAGCAAATTATGACCTAAACACATATCCGATCTCATAATATCCGAATGTCCTCGACTCGATCACCTTACCGGTTACGAGCACGCTCGCCATCTGGTGCGCAACATCATAATCATCTTTAGATTATGGGCTACAGTATTTGCAGACTACACTTTCCTTTGCTCTCTGCAACTCTACTTTCTTCTTCCCTTTTGTCATCATTCCTTTTTTCCTTCACCTAATTAGACTTCATTATACCATTTCAACATCATCTTGCTTCCTCAAAAATGAAAAAACTCTTCATTTCAGCATACATTTTACTATATATTGGTCTTGTTTGTTGCCAACCACCAATTTCATGTGATGTCACCAATCCATCAACAAGAAACTTCCCATTTTGCAACACAAGTTTATCCATTCAAGAAAGATCAAAAGACCTTGTCTCAAGATTAACTCTTGATGAGAAAATTTCCCAACTTGTTAATGCAGCACCAGCTATTCCTAGGCTGAATATTTCTGGTTATGAATGGTGGTCGGAAGCTTTGCATGGTGTTTCACGACATGGAAAAGGTATACGCTTTAATGGAACCATTAAAGCTGCTACTATGTTCCCTCAAATCATTCACTCTGCTGCTTCATTTGATAACAATCTATGGTATCGTATTGCCCAGGTCAGTCTACTTTGCGTTTCGTTTTTCCGTGTCAATCTTTATTTAGTCACCTATATGCTATGGAGTATTAGATAGCGTTTGTACTCCACTCTTGGGTCAATTCGGAAACGTCATCCTTGATGCCTTGTCATCAGATAGTGTTAATTTTTATGTTATTCATGATGAATTGATGATGTGAAATTGTGAAGTTGGCAAGAACAAAGTGATGCTGAAATGTGATATAGTTTATAATGTTATAAAAATTGTTCTACAATTGTTACTTAAAATATTGCAATTAGTCTTCATGTGATCAGATTGTTTCCACTTGTTTAGCTCTCTTTTGGTGAATGTGTGTTGAATTTTATATGTTTCTGGTGCCAAGGCTATTGGAAAAGAGGCTAGAGCAATGTATAATGGAGGCCAAGCTATGGGAATGACATATTGGGCACCAAACATTAACATATTCAGAGACCCCAGGTGGGGGAGAGGCCAGGAGACTCCGGGGGAAGACCCATTGGTTGTTGGGAGTTATGCAGTTTCATATGTTAGAGGAATCCAGGGGGATAGTTTTGAAGGAGGGCAGCTCAAGGATGGCCATATTCAAGCTTCAGCTTGTTGTAAGCACTTCACCGCTCATGATTTGGACAATTGGAATGGGGTCAATCGTTATACCTTTGATGCCAAAGTAAGTTCTCTGTCGAAAGTCTACAACTCGGGTTTACTAGGGGAAACCTGTACGCGGTAAAAGCTATAATATTTAGACAGCCCACCATTGATCGGGACTTGTCAAGAATAGATTTCTGTGTGTAATGCTATTAAGAGCTCCATATATTACTCCGATTTTTTCTTTTAGTACACAAGGCGTAGCTGTGGTTGTAGGCCTTCTTTTTTAGTTTAGGGATTTATGAATGGTATGAGAGTGAGCATATGGCGCTGACAGTTAAGCATATTTGTAGCTCTTGAAGTTTCTCTTACAAAATATAAATCATATGGTGTCTTTAGGTAACAAAGCAGGATTTGGAAGATACATATCAACCACCTTTCAAGAGTTGCATACAGCAAGGACAAGCCACTGGCCTAATGTGTGCTTACAACCGTGTCAATGGGATACCAAGTTGTGCTAACTACGATCTCTTAACAGAAACTGCTCGTTTACAATGGGGGTTTAAAGGGTAAGCTACATACATATATTTCTGTTTATAACGTGATCAATGACATAGATGTGGCTTACGCTTCTTAATTGGTAACCAAGGTATATTGTTTCGGATTGTGATGTTGTCGCTATCATGCATGATGACCAAGGATATGTGAAAGAACCGGAAGATGCAGTTGTGGATGTGCTTAAAGCTGGTTTGTAGATGCATGGTTTCCTAAATAATTTAATCCTACCGTTTCCCAAATGACAATATAATAGCCTTTATCTTACGAAATAAACTCTTCAGGAATGGATGTGAACTGTGGATCATACTTGAAGAAGTACACAAGATCTGCTGTTAAGCAAAATAAATTGTCAACATCTGAAATTGACAGGGCCCTCCATAACCTATTTTCAGTTAGAATGAGGCTAGGGCTGTTAAATGGGGACCCAAAAAAGCAGGCATTTGGTGACATAGGTCCAGATGTGGTCTGTTCTAAAGAACACCAGCAACTAACCCTCGAGGCTGCAAGAAGCGGCATAGTCCTACTGAAGAACTGCGCCAAACTACTACCACTTTCAAAGGGCAACATTAAAAATCTTGCTGTAATTGGTCCCAATGCAAATTCTTCAGAAATATTTGTCGGAAACTATGAAGGATATCCTTGCAAAAATGTCACAGTACTTCAAGCACTCCAACATTACTCCAGTAGTCCATTATACCATAAAGGATGTGATTACGTGAATTGTACCAACGCTGCAATTGATGAAGCGGTAAGTGTTGCAAAACAAGCTGATTATGTTGTTTTAGTAATGGGGTTGGATCAAACCCAAGAGAGGGAGAAACACGACAGGACTGAATTAGTGCTCCCTGGGGAACAAGAAAGCCTTGTAGAAAACGTTGCACAAGCTGCTAAAAGACCGGTTGTACTGGTCTTGCTAACCGGAGGACCAGTTGATATTTCTTTTGCTAAAGAAAATTCAAAAATCGGAAGCATCATATGGGCTGGTTATCCAGGAGAAGCCGGGGGAATTGCAGTTGCAGAAACAATATTTGGTGACAACAATCCTGGTACAGCTTTATGTTGCAGCATTTTAATAAGTTTTTAATGTTAGTACCTTGAATACAACTAATACTTGTACAGCTCAACCTTGTACACTTCTTGCAATGCTCATTGTTGCCACATTGCAGGAGGCAAACTACCAGTCACCTGGTATCCGAAAGATTTTATCAATGTACCAATGACGGACATGAGGATGCGCCCTAATGCATCAACGGGATACCCTGGGCGTACTTACAGATTCTACAAAGGAAAGCCAGTGTTCGAATTTGGCTTCGGCCTTAGCTACACTAAGTATTCATATGAATTCATCTCTGTTACTCGGAACACACTGCATTTAAATCAGTCACTGACCAGGGAGAGCATTGAAGGCTTGGGTTCTCTTCGTTATGCACCAATATCTAGCATTGGACAAAGATTCTGCGAGAGCAGTAAGTTCTCCGCCATCGTAAGAGTTACAAATCATGGGCAGATGACAGGGAGGCACCCTCTGCTGTTGTTTATACGGGATGATACAAGTAAAGGGAACCCAAGAAAGCAATTGATAGGATTTCAAAGTATAAATCTAATTCAAGGGAAAAGAACCGACATTAAATTTGTGGTGAGCCCTTGTGAGCACCTAAGCAAAGCTACAGAAGAAGGTTCTAGGGTGATTGAAGAAGGCATTCGTCATCTTATTGTAGGAGAAAAAGAGTACCCTATCAATGTAGTGCTATGATCTATATTTCTAAGCATTTGCAGTAGGCTGTTCATCCTATAAAATGGATAATTTACCCACTGCATATAATTATGTCTGCATGTTGTTAAAGTGTTTAACTTAGCTGCTGAGTTGATATTTCAGAACTGGAGTCCTAGGCTCAGTTATCGTATTTCATGACATGATGTTAACATAAACAATGCTCGTCCCTAAAAGATCATCCAGTTTTGAATGTTGATGAACGACTTTCAAAATGATCCGAATTAAAGTTTTGTGTGACAATTAAGCTCTTGATATTTAGTATTAATTTTGATTGTTGAAAAGCAAACTGGAAAATCATATAAGGATGGTGGTAGTATATGATAAACATGCAAAATATGTGTATATATCAAATATTATGATACAATTCAATACCCAAAGTTCATGCTCATTCTTTAACCCCTATCCTAACATGATAAGCAAACGAAAGAATTCACTACGTTACACTGAACTGGAAAAAGGAAAACAACAAACTCTTGCTGCTGCTGAAACTACACTTGGCTGACTCTAGAAAGCTCAGTGTTTCCCTAGAGCCGACGACTTAAATCGAGCACATCTCTCAGACAAGAATGGAAGCGCTTGTTAAGTCCCGTCTCATACTTCTTTCACCATCTCGTCCAACCTTTGCCTATATAGAGCCAAACTCTGCAAAAGTTACCAAAGGTTATGCCATGAGCATCATCGATATGTTAAGAAGATAAATGGATGGACTCTATTAATTCAGAAAACAAATTACTATAGTACACTTAAATTTTCCACCAAGTTCAGGGGCGAAGGGCATATTTTAAGGTACACGCATTCACTCATTCACCACAGAAGAAAAATATCATGAGCACACATTAGCGGAGAAAGGAAACAATAATACGATTTTTAGAGCCATTTTTTAAGAATATACTGGTCTCCCTGTAAGGGTTGCATCTGAAAAATGGTAAATTTTAGTACCTTGGTATATGCATACACCCCTGCTTCAGATGGGGCGACAGGACTTCCTCTACGTATGAACCGTCCCTCTTTATGTATGTAAAGCATTGGTATTCCAGTAGATAGTTCCAAGCTTATTACCTAAAGGATGGAAACTTTATCGAGTTATTCATCAATCATAAGTTACAAGGACAAAGAATGAAACTAAGGTATGATAAAGCTTGCCTCTTGAGAAGTTAGCTTATCAAGATACATGATGATAGATCTCAAAGAATTCCCATGAGCAGCAATCATTATGTTTTTCCCAGATAAAAGCCGGGGTTCAATCTGCAGCATTGCATTAATGAAGTCATAAATACATATAAATACAATCACATGAGCGCCGAGCCATATAATAATAGGAATATAAGATTACATGTTCCTTGAAGTAAGCAACAGCTCTTTCAGCACACATCTCTAAACTCTCTCCGTTTGGTGGGGGTATATCATAGCTACGCCGCCACTCGTGAACCTTATCTTTTCCATATCGGTCTGCTGTTTCCTGCTTATTGAGACCCTGTAGCTCTCCATACCTACAATAAAGATACACTTCAGCATCAGCAATCTATATTCCAAATTAGGAAGGGGGAAAATCACAATTGAGAGAGCATTTACATTCTTTCGTTAAGCTGCCATGCTGTTATGACAGGAATGCACTGTTTGTTGGTCTCCTCACTAAAAATTTTGCTCCATTCTCTGGCCTGGTCACTTTCTTTATGCATAACAATTGGGACCTGTCATATGATGGTAAATGATGTAAGAAATAACAAACATCTGAAACTACTCCTTACCTCCCCCCAAACACTTTGAAAAGGTTAAAGTCCATCTACTAAAGGTGTGAATTTCCCGAACACTTTCCCACTAAAGTGCAGGTTCTTCCATTCCAAATGTTTCTCATGAGCAACTTAGCTAAACTAAATTCCAACTTCAACAATAGATGCTACCGAACATCAGGGAGAAAAATATTTAATAATCAGCCTAAATTGTTAAAGTACCTTTTTGCGACGATGTTGAGTCATGGCAAGCATGGCAGTCATCTGAGCACGAATTAAAGAAGACGTATAGATCGTGTCGACAGGTATGTTACTGATTCTTTTACCAGCTTCAATTGCCTCATCCACACCCTTCTGTGTAAGTGGCACATCTACACAACCAGTGAACAAGTTCTTCTCATTCCACAAAGACTCGCCATGCCTAATGAGGATTAAAGCAGCTTCCTCTGAGGGACAGGACAAATAAGTAAGGTAAACCTCATCAGTCACAAAAAACTAATGACCAACATAGTTGCAGCAAAAGAAAATTATGAAGCTCCAAACGGGAAACAAATATATTTATATCGGCCTTACTTGTCTTTTTTGTGTCACTTATTGTGTTGTTGTCGGACGGTATCTCGGTTATAATGTCGTTTGATGTGTTATAAACCGTATCAATTATTTTCGTCTGAGAAGAAGAAGCCTGAATCAACGTCCTCTTTCTAGAGCAATGACTTTTCAGCATTGGCAGAGCAACATCAACCTTTAAACTATTTGCCATCAACCTTAAGGAACCACTAGAGTAGTCCGGATTAAGGCCCACATTAGTAACACATCCACGAGATTGAAGACTCCCAAAAGATTGGTGTAATGATGTAGCCGCCATCTTGAAGATCTCTGAAAATGACAAGGCTCTCAATTCAGAAGGTCCACTCACTATACGAAAATGTACAGCCCAAACGAAATGAGTATATCTTCTAAATAGCTGATAACTAAAAACCACAAAGGCATCTTCCACTCGATCACATGAAATAATTACAGCTTCAAGTCACTTAACATCTACTAGGAAACAAATTCTAAGATAAAGTTCAACATAATCCAATGAAATTCCACTGAATTACCGACAAACAAATAGCCCAGAATTTCAAATAACTAGAACTATGCAACATTAATACATTCTTGAGCAATACAAGTACAGCGAAAGTGCGATATTAACGACAGGCAGATTTTATTTAAATGACCACCAAATCAATTTCACCACCATCATCAGCCTTCAAAAATGAAACATATACTGTAGCTTAGGTAGGATCTAGAAGCTTATGAATCCAATTAAGAAATTGAGCTCAGAATTGCTTAAATTCATATAAAGCAAGAATCTTTCACCACAACATGTCAATTAATCACCTGGAAGCCACTTAACCAGAGGTGAAAATTATTCCATTAACACAAAAATTACTTCTTCTTCTTTCTTTTTTTCATCAACACAAAAATTACTTAAATTCATATGAGTCAACTAACTTTCACCACATAAGTCAATAATCACCTGGAAGCCACATGTGACAAATTAGCTTCACTACGATTATTTAAATTCATATAAAGCAAGAAAATTTCACTATTATAAATCAATTAATTAATTACAAGTCACATATAACAAATTATTTTCATTATATTAAGAATCGGATATAATGTAATCAGTAAAATCAACAACAACCCAATAAAGATGCATGTATAGGCAGCCAAAAAAAATCAAGAAACATATATGCTAATGCAAAACAATAACACAAACAATCAACAATCAAACAACGAATAGTACACAAAAAAATACCCAACCTAGAATCCCAGAAAAACAAATTAGCCAAAATACGAAAAGGGTACGCAAAAGAAGTCAAGAAAGAAAGAGATCTTACGTTAATATATAGTAGAAAGATCGGAGAGGTCGAAAAACTGCAGCTCAAAGCGAGAAAAACCAGAAAAAATAATTATAATAAACTATGTATTTGTTACAATAAGAAACTATGACAAAGTTTTCATGAAAACGAATGAGTTAGGTAGATTTTGTCGATGGTTGTCTGCTGCAAAAGCTATGCTATTACGCTTGGAAGAAAACGTCGTAGTTGGAAAAAATGGGGACCTAAATATTGTCAAACTGTGTCTTTTTCCGCTTTTTTTGTACTTCGTTTCAAATGTTTTGAGAGTCCGAACAGTTGTTTGAATTGGAGTTTCCAATTGGTGAGCGGATATAAATAGGAAGGGAGGGAAGGGAGGTGTTTGGAAATTATGTCTCAAATTCTTTGTATAACGATATCGAAAAATTTACAATTAGTCTACTGTTACTTCAAAAGATGGACAGTTATTAAATTTTGATGATTTACGTATCATTTATAGATAGATATCAAAAGTTAATTAGATTCTTATTCCGGATGTTGTACTCGCTCGTTTCATAATCGTTATCTTTCACACAAAGAATTTGAAATCGATGCATTGATAGAATAAAGAGTTCGGAGTTAGGACTTCGAACTTTCATATGTGGGTGGCTAACTAGGGATTATGGTCAGTAACGGGTTCCTACATTTGGTAGGTAAGGGAGGTAGGTATCTTTGGGTATTTTTTTTCCCTTTTGATATAGCTCATGTTTGTAATGTGTTTATACAACTTTGTAATGGTACATGCTTAATTAATCCACTAATCACATCAAATCTGGTTCAACCGTTGGTATTTGTGAGCCTTAAAAACTTTAATTTTGGTTCTCATTAATGTAAAAAAATATCGATTAAAAATCAGTGGTGACAGTCATTGTTAGTTTACATGTTGAGCAACATTGGTCATATGTGCATTCTTTAGTTATAGTAGAGTAATATTATTAATTATGATATTTCAACCGTTATGATTCGCTAAAGTGGAAAAGTCAACAATCTCAGTGAGCATAAACATCGCCTCCCAAAGTCATAGCTTAGTGGTATATAGTGAAGGTAATACTTTGTTGAAATGTTGCTTCTGATTGCGTATCATGTTGATCCCACCCTTAAACGAGTATTATTAGGACATATTCCTCGATTTACCATCTATCTGGCAAAGAGACATAGATAAGGGAAGATTAAACTTTCTTTAAAAAAAAAGCAAACATAAACATCAGTTTTAAGTAAACTGTAAACAGGAGGGTGGTATAAGTTATGAGTGACACAGTCCAAATAAAAAATTACTTGTATAAAAATAATTTATTTCATGGTCTTTTATAGTAAACAAAGAGTTGGTGATGGAAAAAAACAGCGTTTCATGAGTTGATAGGGTCCTAAAACATAATCCAGTTGAAGCCATCAAGAAATAAAAGTATAATAAAATGATAGAAGCAGTTGGTAGCTCTTCAAAGACCCCAATTCACAAATACCAACATATTTTTTCCCTTTTATTTTCTACCAACCTACTTGAATTAGATAGTTATATCACATGGTTGATGGACCATTTTTTAGTCAATATTTCAGATAGCCAAGTAAGCCAACTACCCCCTCTTTATCAATTGTCAACATTCAACACCTTTTAGCACATCATTTTTACCAAAAGTTTGGTATAGGGGCCTTCAAGATAATTATTGAGCACATATTTGAAGAATATACCATAGAATATTTTAGTGGTTATGGCACACGAATAGTATCAGCCATCATGTAAAAGTTGCAAGAATAACCAGGGACGAGAGCGACAATTCCAACGCTATTTCCCTATGCAAAATTTGCTAAATATATTGGACAAAACTTCTTCTGAGATATCTTCTCCACTTATCTGTCCAAGAGCTAAGGCAGCTTCCCTCAAATCAATTGTCCAGAAATCGAATGGGATATCCTCGTCTATGGACGCCTTCAACCTCAACAGCGAGTCCTTTGTTCTAACAAGCTGTTCGCATTGCCTCTGAGGACATATAGATAAGGAAATTAATCAGGCAAACATTTTAGTAGTTGGAACAGTTTAAGAAATGGATGAAATCAACCAGAAAAGGATTTTTGTCATTTGACGGTGGTGGAGCTAACCTGATTGATTGCCCATTTGCGACCTCCAGCAGGGATGTTGTTGAGGCCTACAATCTCTAGGATTGCAGCCTCGAGACGAGAAATTCCATCCCCAGTTACAGCGCATGTATAAATACATTGGTAAAAAGAATCGCCAAGGCTAGACACCCAGTCATATGAGGTAGATGGAGCACGGTCAATCTTATTGATGACGAGAATAATCGGACACTCGCATCCTGATGCAGTCTGTAGAGTTAAAAAGATTAAGTCGATCAACTAAAAAATATTCACATTCTTAGGCAAACTCAATATAACCGCACAGATATAGGCAGTGATTTAAGATAAGGATTAAGAGAAAAACATATATGAGCATATAACAAATGGAAGTTTTTGAAGAAAATTATTCATCAAGCAGGTTCTGGACTATGTCACTAATATGCACAATAAGCGCACTCTTATATGGAAATAAAAGGAAAAGAGTTGAAGCAGTGAATCACATATGACCTTGTTGCTTTGTATTCTTTCAAGAAGTCTCGTATCATTTGGAGTCCATCCTTCTTCTGCATTCACAGCCATGATAACAACATCCGCAGACATAGCAGCAGCTTCAGATCTTTCCACACCTTTGAACCATAAGACACGATATGAGGTAGGGAAAGATTTACATTACAATTATTAGCATATATCCACGCCAGTTAAGAGGGAAAAGAGGAAAATAGAGACATCAACTCCTGGAGGAGACAGAACTCTACTGACTGGAGGAGAAGGAACTCTACTAACACTCATATAAAGAAATAATTTAAGCTAATATGAATGCAAAAAAATTCTAAGCAGAGAAGCGACTCACCTATTTTCTCTACAATATCATTTGTTTCTCGTATGCCAGCTGTGTCAAGAAGGGTAACAGGAATACCACGGACAGAGATACTAGCCTCAACTATGTCCCGTGTAGTTCCAGCAATGTCTGTAACAATGGCTTTCTCACTCTGCATGCTATAAGGTTAATAAGTCATGCAATTAGATGCAGTGCTGCATTTTCCAAAAAAACAGGAAAATGCATATTTCATATAGTCAAAAGGCTAATGAAATGTCAAGACAACTTGTCCTAGTGGCAAGCATGCTGACACCTTTAGCGGAGGTCTCGGGTTCGAGCCCTCTTGCTAGCAAGGAAATTGGTTAGAGAGATGGATTCTCTCACTAGTTTGATGCTAGTCGCCTATTTCCTTGAATTTGTGAGTTTACGAATTGTATTGATGTTTCATGATTGTAATGTATTGTTCGTATTAATAAAATTAAAGGGTACTCCCCTGTTAAAAAAAAAAAAAGGCTAATGAAATCTACTTAGGAACTGATTCAAGATGAGTAATCAAATACAAAACTTTCAGAAACATACTTTGCTCCATGCATTAAGAAGACTTGATTTCCCAACATTAGGTCTACCAACAATCGCAATCTGCAGGGAACTTTACTAATGAGTTGATGCCTATATGAGTGCAATATTATAAAAACAATTTCATAATTTCGGAAAATAGATAAAAAGAAGATAGTATCATGCTTTCGAGAAATAGTCAAGAATTTTGTTGTTGTGATACACTTTGATGTACTTTGTTAAGGATACAATTGATCTGATTTGTGCAAATATTAACAACAGACAAGCACCTGCAGTCCAGATTGTAGCAGCTTGTCATAATTTGCAGTTTCCAAGGCACTATCCACGTCTTGCAACATTAGATGAATCTTGTGTACGATGAAGTTCAAATCTAAAGGTGGCATCTCATCCTCAAAATCGATACGAGCTTCAATCTCCGTAAGCATGTCAATGCAATTGGCTCTTAGTGTCTTAACTAAAGTAGAAAACCCTCCCTGCCAGATCAGTCATCGGTAGTTAAGTGCGTCACTTCTTCTACATTAGAGCGGATCTATAGATAATATAAGACAAGTTTATGAACGCATATTTCAACAGTTACCTCTATTCCTGCCAACGCAGCATCTGCAGCAGCTACAGATTTAGCCGATATCAACTTCTCCACATTTTCAGCCTGAGAAAGATCTAATCGACCATTGAGGAAAGCACGAAGGGTGAACTCGCCTGTAATTACAAAATGGGTATATTAGTATACAAAAGAAATAGATACTCTGCTATCCTTCTGTTACAATAAAATGACACAGCATGGGAACATTCAATATTCAATTTTTTAAGTAGACGACTTCAGTTTAAAGGAGAATAAAAGTCCCCTTAATTCTCAATTCTACATAAAATTAAAAATAAGATAACTGGAAGACTAACATCTTTGCATTTGGTTCCCGAGCCATTATACGGAAGCTAAGATATTTAATAATTACTACATCATGCAAGAAACAAATTATTAAGCACATAATTTTTTTTTTAGGGATTTTAAATTTATATTCAAACATAATTTATGGGAGAAGGTCATAATTCAGAATCTAATGGCTGCATGCATAACATTAATCAATAGTCATATACACACATCAAAATGAAATAACCATCTATCTTCCTACCAATATTAAGAAAGGCTTACTTTTCTAAAACACTTCACATCAGCTCACACATGATGAATAAGAATGCCAAATGAAGTGATACTCGAGATAATACAAACCTGGTTCTGCAAGTTTTGCCCCAGCATCAAGACAAGCTCTCAGTACACGCCTCAAACAAACATCACTCCCATGGCATTGAAGTTCAATTACGTCTTCTCTAGTATATGATTTTGGAGCCAACATTGGAACTACTAAAACCTATTTCAGACCAAAGTAACATTATCACCCCACTGAACCCAAAAAAATCCGGACTCTTTACTCTACCGAGAAACATAGAACCTTTATTGCACCATAAGGGAGTGCTATAGTCATGTCTGTACATTTCAGACAAACTTGTTAACTAATGCAATATAAGAAAACGAGAAACCAATTTCGTATAACTAAAATCATATGCGAATATGGACTAAACTAATAAAAGAAAACAAGAACCCAAGGTATTAATGGTCAATACTCTATCAATAACATAATTGTATAACTAAATTCATATGCGAATATGGATTAAACTAATAGAAAGTGAAGGAACAACATTGAAAGTCCTATTCCTTTCTTATGTAGTACCTCGTCAATGACATTTCCATGATTGTCCAATGCTACACCATACTCCACCAAATGGCTCTTGGGCCTCCATACAAAATCATCCTTATTCTTCCTAGAAATTGGACGAAACAGCCGGCTCACAATCGCCACAGCAGCAGAACCAGATAATCTAACTATTCCTACAGCACCAGGAGGTCCACCAAGTGAAGTAACAATGGCAGCAATAGTACTAAAACCAGAAACAGCAGTTTCCACAGTCCCATTTCCCACTATCCTCTCATCTCTTCTAAACACCAGTGTGCTCTCTACAACAACAAAAAATTATGAACGAAACATGCCAAACCATGTAAAGATTAGAACTTCATACAAAAACAAATAAACAATTTACAAATTATGCCACAACATCAAGTTCTAAATTCATGAATGGAATATGCCAAAACATGTAAGGATTTGAACTTTCTATAAAAAACCAAACACCAAATTTACAAATTATCCAAAACATGTAAAGATTGGAACTTGATAAAAAAAACCCAATTTACAAACTTTAACAAACATTAAAGATTGGAACTTCATATAAAAACCAAAAACCCAATTCACAAACTATCCAAAAACATGTAAAGATTGGAACTTCATATAAAAATTCAAAAACCCAACTAACAAATTATGCCAAGACATGTAAAGATTGCAAATTTACATAAATAAATCCAAAAACCCAGTTTACAAACTATGATTAGAAATAAAATCTAAACATCATAACTTCATGAACAAAATAGAAAGGTAAGTTCACGAAGTACCTTTTGGGGAAGCATGGGGTTTAGGGGTAGGGGAGGGGAGAGGGGCGGAAGAAGAAAATAGTGTACATAGTTTTCTTGAAAGAGGGTTTGATAGGTTGGGAGCAAGTGAAGTAGTGAAGGATATTGATGGTGTTGGGTAGTGTAATCTTGAGAAAAGATGGCGGAAAGTTGCAGGAACACCCATTTCTATGGTCTCAGTGCTCTCTCACAGACATGGCTCGGTTGCAGAGTAGCAGTAGCACCTTAATTTTTTTTGTTTTTTTTTTATAATTAGCGATGGAGATGAGTTTCGAACCATGACCTTTTGGTCACAAGCAATAAAACGAGCTAATCTGGATCCGGTGCTGCTTTGGTACTCGACCAAAATTTGTTCGATTAATTATTGAATTATATATTTATTGATATCCATTAAAATCTTATTCGTTTTAAACATTTTATTTAGTTTATACATTAATCTAGGAGATAACCAGATGCTCTTGCACATCTATTTGAAAATTAAATTTTATTTTTACTCGAATGACACCCGTAACATAGTCAAATGAACTTTTTTATCTGATATACGAAATAATTAGATAATTGCCATTTCGATAAAAAAAATCGACACACAGAATCCAATTAGCCAGTAGCCACTCCGAGTCGATAACACACCAGGAGGCAGATAATGGGCTTCATATAATATCCAGAATGGGCTTCAGAGAGTCTGATTTGGGCTGGCCATATAATGTCGAAGGCAGTTAGGCAGATAACTACCCACTGGGCCAGCTTTATAATAGTCCAGCTAAGGTATTGGTTGATTTAAATGGGTCCAATATTGGTTCTACCGTGTCTTATAGTATAAAAATACAATTTTATTGCAGTAATCAGAATTCACATGAAAGTAATGCAGACTGAAGCTATAAGCAGAAGAAGATGATTATAACTTGATTAAACAGTAAGTTGAAAAAAACTGAATTGAACATGATGAAAACGTAACCCAAGAGATCGATGAGAACGACGACTGCTACAAGAGTTATAAATATTCATATTCACAACTCAAATTTATTAAACTCAACAAAATAAATCTCTTGGTATTTATTTATTAGCTGCATGCCTTGCCCTTCATCATCAAAGATCGCCCCCTTATCAAACTTATTTGTTGCTCTCTTCATTCATCCTTCGATTTCTGTATCACTAAATACACAATGTCAAAATTGAGTTTTTATAGTGATTTTGTTAATATGTACATCCCACATCGGAAGTCGATGTCATCTCGGGTCAATATATAAGATCTTGGCTACTCCTTCTATAATCAATTGGTTTTTGAGTGGAATCCATAGATTCTTAACATAGTATCAGAGCCAACCCCGAGTTAATGAGACATGTGTAACCCCAAAATGTTGTTCCGGCAATTAGTACCGGCGAGGAAAAATTCCGCCGACGATTGGGTTACACGTGAGAGGCGGGGAGTGTTAAGATGCATATCTCACATCGAACACTAATAACAGATTCGTTTAGGGGCGGACCTACATTGAACTAAAGGTATTCACATGAATACCCTACATAAAAATAAAATAGCTCAAATGGTTAAGCTCTTAGTAAATTTGTGAGAGGTCTTGTATTTAAACCTTGGCATAACCACATTTTTTTTGTTACTCCATTCATTTACACCTTCTTAATGAATATCCATGTTTATTTTTGATATTTTAAATGATAAAATGAATACCCTCAATTATAATTCTGGGTCCGCCCCTGGATTCGTTCCACCGTTAAAATGAGATTAATAAGGTCGTCTAATAATACTAGCATAAAATATAAAGAAGAAAGGGAAAAAAATTCATCATTTACAATTTACTACATTCAAACTACATATATAAGGTTCATAAAAGTACCAATTCATTTTTAATTCATAAAAAGACATTTTATATTTGGTCGACAATAGTTCAAATGTTGAGATTTAGCTTTTAAGTAGTTCCCTGTTTGATCGCATACAATTTTTGTTAATGAAATTAACATTTACATACTTCATTTAAGGATCAGATATATAGTACGTATGCCGTAACCACTTTATAGAATTAAATCTTAACTTTTATACTATTGGGGACTAAAACGCCAGTTGATTGCACTACTATCTAGGATCAGTTACCAATTAAGTCTAAAAGTAACTAGTACTAGACTACTAGTATTAGAGAAAGAAATTAAATAGAAACCTGGGTTAAGATTTGATCGGAGGGTGACACTAAGGGATATGATGAGAAGTGGTGATCAGTTGTTGATGAATCAAATATATATGGAAATGCTTCTTCTAGCTGCTTATTATTATTATTGGTTTCCTCTATAATAGGGATGTATGCTGGCTTATTCATCATCATGTTGCTCCCTTCACCATACATTGCACTCATATTTTCCCTATAAAATATAATTTCAAATTAATTGAAATAATATTATATAAAATAGAATGGGTAGTTCATGAAGATTGGGTTAATTAATTAAGTACCCTCTTTTATTTGTGTGAAATACTTGAAGAGGATCTGGACAACAATGGTCGTAATTAGGTAACAAATTGGGAACTTCATTATTGCAAGAAGAGTAGCTTGGCCCCTCTTGCCCACAAACACCACTTATGCTCATCTGCAAGACTAACCATTTAAATGTATATACATACTCAATTTATTATATCATTTTTAATTTGTCCATTTCAATATGAATGACTACCTTAAATGTTCACAGATTACAATGAAATTGGTTGACTTAGCTTATTAATAATATGATGTTTGTGTTCAGGTAACATCTCTTTTTGACTTGTGTTTCTAGCATCAGATTTTTGTCTTTGAACAGAATTATTTACAAATTTACATGTTCAATGTACTTTTTGATTACTTTTTAATATGAATTTATTAACCAACCAACTACATATATAGTTTCATATCAATTGATTGTCATTTTACATTTTCAATGTATTTTTTGATTATCTTTTATTTTTTCTTAATTTATATACAAATGACTAAAAATATAAGTAAAAGAGAACGGAGGAATTATATATATACCTTTTTCTGCATGATGGAAGCCAACAGATCTACTAGGTGTTTTTCACAACCTTGAAGCTCTTCCATAGATGTTATCTTTTCTGGATCTGGCTCAAATACCCTAAATATCATATTTATTACATACATATTACTTCTTTTATTATAGATTTATTATAATAACAAATCAATTATGAAAAATAACCTTAGTTGTTCCTCAGCCACTTGAAGTTGTTCCTCTAATCGCTTGATTTCCTCTTGTAGTTCCTGAGAATGAAATGCCCCTTTTCATTGTTGTTGATAATAAGTATATATTCATGTGATTGTAGGATGGATTATCCTTAACTCTCACGAAAATTTTATTAAATTTATAAATAAATGAAGAGATATGTAAAAATGATATAGTACCTGAATTTGAGATGAAACTGTCTCTGGCCTGCATACAAGTGGCGTTTTTTACTGAATGTGAATGATGAATGAATGATTGTTTAGCTTAATAAATAATAATGTATTAATGTTCTTGATTTTTTTTGTTCTGTTAAGCAAGATTCCGGCTAACTATCGAGTATCGACTAGTGTTAAATTTATTAGTTTCCCTTATTCAAAGTGGTATGCCTACGGCTAGCTTATAGCCGGTAAGTCGATATGGCTCGATCTAACTTAAACGGCTCATATATGATTGTTTGAAATTGATAACTCAATACGAAGTACAATGGTTGTTTGAAGGAAGAAAGAAATTAAGAAATGTTTAGGGTTCGGAAATAGAAGATGGACACCTGATTTGGTTTAGGGTTCTGATCATCCTCTGCAAGGAAGTAGACAAAATTCCATTATTAGTAAAACAACAAATAAAGTCAGAAAGATAGAGTCGATGAATATTGGACATGTTACATTATTACATACCTCTCTGTTTTCAAGAATATTGCGAAACCTGATCAACAATCATATGTCAATAATTATATAATGCCATTATTTTATATTTGGGGTATACTCAAGAAAATAAAAAGTGAATGATCTTTTTGTTCTTTTCTCTTTTGGTCGGCAAAATTGGTTCCCACGCACACAAATTAGAAAACAAGTTGCGTGTGAACATATATATATATATATATATGTATAATTAATTAAATAACCATAATACAAACTAAATATAGTTAAATATTTGAACATATAGGACTCTGAGAAAACAGAGGATACTAACTGTATGGTATTATCCGACCGCTGTCTAGGAGCAACCACAGCACTACAAAACCCACAGAAATTACATTATAATATAATTGTTGATGTCAAAATATAACATAAGATATTAAAGATATCAAAAAGAGATCGAATAAAATATGTATATACTTGTCTATATCTTCATCAGGAAGATTTAGGAAGCGGAGAAGCACATCTTCCATCCTGGATCATCACAACAAAAATAAAACAAATATATTTTGGGAATTAATCATATACAAATCTCAAATAATGTTATTATATATATTTGTTTTAATTTTCTCATTAATCATGTGTTGTCAACTATGACATTTCGATTATATTTATATTAGTTTTATAAACTGGAATTGCTCCAACCTGCAAAAATTTTAAATTGATCGACAAGCAGCGTATATGTGAATTATATACCAATAATAAACATTTGAATACTTGTAATAAGGCTCCGTTCTACATGGGATCCGTAAAGAGTCTATGAGTTTCTCTTTAAAATCAATTGACATTAGAGGGAGTAGTCCAAGATCTTATATATTATTGACCCGAGAGGACACCGATATCCGATGTGGGTGTGCATCTCCTCACGTGTAACCCAATCATCGGCGGAATAATTCTCGCCGGTATTAACTGCCAGAAACAACATCGGCGGGTTACACGTGGCTCAATAACTCAGGTCTGGCTTATGATACCATGATAAGAGTCTATGGGTTCCACTCTAAAAACAATTGACAATAGAAGAAGTAGCCCAAGATCTTATATATTAACTCAGGAGGATATCGAATTTCGATGTGAGTATGCATCTTAACATGATCGCATACAGTAAATGAAACGAAAAGTAGAAACAAGATATATATATATAGGTATTAAAATAAAATCGCACGTTTGCTTGCCGGAAAATAGAGTGAGACGAGCAGATGGAGAGAAGATGAGGAGAGCAATATGAATATCAGAAAGTACAGAAAGCTCATACGCCTTTTTTAGAAGTCCATTTCTTCGTTTTGAAAATGTTACTTGCCTCCTAGTTATGTTTTCTATCCTTTTTATCTGTAATTTAGCACGACCCATTATTCATCAACTCAAGAAAACAAAGGAATGGAAGACAAGCAAACAATTTTATTAATTTGGTGGTGTTGGCTTAGGGATTGAAATGATAAATTTGCATGGATGGATTGGAAAATATATAGTACTAGGTAGTGGGGAAGATTCTATGAATTTGGGAATCATTATTTATTTTCAACTTGCCATGCAACTGTTTCTCAGTCCTCAGGGTTGAGACTTGCACGGTGCAATCAAACAAAAACTATATTTTATATTTTTTTGTTTGTAAATTAGCGATAAATGTGAGTTTTGAACTCAGGACCTTTTTGGTCACTAGCAAGAGCCTTTTTGGTAACTATATCTTATATTTGTATATGCAAATTACTACAATAATTACTTGTGTTTATAAAATGTTTCAATTTATCACTTATGTTTCAATGTCCCATGTCAATCACCTATGTTTCAAAATATATTTACTTTGGCTTGCGCGAATTTTTTTTTGTTAAGTACGTGTTGCGCGTGCACTATATTATTTCATATTCGAAATTGGGATGTATGTGTTATGTATTTTTTTTGATATTTTTATCCCACAACATATTAAATGAAATGACCGAAAACTAACTTTATTGACAAGTCACATTTTTCTCAGATGATGTTATTAGCGACGATAAAATGGGTGATGGACTAAAACATATTAAAACATAAGTGATTGGCAGGGACATTTTAAGGCATAGGTAATGGATCGAAAATATTTTACAAAGATAGGTGATTGTTGTAGTCATTTGTCCTTGTTAAAATTATACTAGTAAATTAGTATTTCCTTTTATAATTTTATGGTTTAATTAAATATGTCCATCTAGTGTTTTGGGTCTAAGTAGTTGTACAATACAATATTATAATCTTCTATACTATATATAATTGGGGAAGGAGGAATTAGTTATTTTGTAATGAAGCCCCATGATCTATTAATTTCTTGATTGTAGGAATAGTTATAAATAAAAATTAGTTTAAAATGATTTTTATATAAATTAGTTTAAATATAAATTTAAATATATACATTATTAACGATTATTTTTTCCACAATTATTACTTTTTTATTTAATAATTATTATTAAAATGCACAAGCATCGGTTGTGCCCAAAATACTAATTGAGTTAATTGTTGCAATGGTCCACTATTTAGGACGGAGTTGTACTTTTGTCAAATATAATTGGTCGGTTACATTTTAGTTCCAGATATTATGAAAATATTGCAGTTTGATCCTCTAGTTAACAATTCAGCTAATTTTTGATAATGAACCCCGGTTTCATGTCATTTTGGGGGAAAAAAATTAAAATTTATGAAGTTTCTACACATGCTATTATAATTAATTTTAATTTTGTCTTAATTTATTTATTTTAACTCCGATATTGATGACGATTTAAAATGCCTTAGAGATTAAAACTCTTTTCAAACATTAATTAATATGTGACAAAATTTACAAACTAATTCTGACAAATATTATTTTTAAATATACAAATTAAAATTTATATTTTCTGAAAAATTACTCTCATATAAAAGCTTCAATCAAGAACAAAGAAGAAAAGCAACTTACCCATAAAACAAGTTGTGTAGACAAATTTAAATAAATACTAATCCGTCAAAAACATATAGATCATGTATATTATAATTTATATGGTCAATTTCATTAACCTTATTATACTAAAATCTGTGGGCGGTATTACTCAAATTAAATAAAAAATAAATACTCCACTAATACTAGATAAGGTTAACGAAAATCAACGGATAAATTATAATATACGAACCATACATTTTTAACTGATCAAGTACTTATATTTGATTTTGTTTACATGATATAGTTCATGGGTAATATGCTTTATGGGTTGAACTTAAGGGTATGGAGGCCGGGAACCTCGAATCGATCAGGAACCGAAATAATCTATTATTTTGAAATTGATTGGAACTGAACCGATTTAGGTTCCGTCTCTGAGGGAATTAAAACGTTGAATAATTTTATTTAGAAAAAGTTAAGCTTGCTGGTTGAGGATAATTGGGGACGGGTTTAGCTTTGTTCATTATTGGTATAAGTAAAGATGTTTTAAACTTATATATATATATACATATATATATATATATAGTATCATGTGATAAATGTGTATACGAAGTTTGAAATTAGTTTCAAAAAAGGAGCTCATTAAACTTATATAGAGTAGATATATTTTTGGAACTTAATTATAAGTTACAAATAATATCAAACATTACTAATCACATTTGTATATTAGTTTACAAATAAAAATAATAGTAATTGAGTTTAAAAATGATATTAGCTAGAAACAAAAGGCCCAAAATTTCAAGGCTAAAAGTGGTTTCAAATTTAGGTCCAAAATATGAGGCTCAGCACCGAAACTGTACCATCCTGAAACCGAACCGTTTGCAACCACCGATTTTGGTTCCGTCTGCCATGAAACCAGTTAGGTCGGTTCGGTTATCTTTTTTGGGCCCAAAACCGAACCGAACCATGCACGGGCCTACTTGATTTTTTTACTTTGCTTGTCTTGGTTGGTGTTAATTGGAGCTTTTATAATAGTGTAATAATGTTTTACAAAACGTCTATTGAAATCTTTATATTAGGAGTATCTAAAAATGATATTTTTCAAAATTGTAATTTTCTAAATTTTCTATCTCATTATATTAAAGGGATTGAAAAGAGTTTTGCAATACATTTTGTATAGTCAAAATCGAAGTTAAAATGAAAGAATTAAGACAAAATTAAAATTGAACATAATAATAATGTGGGTGGATATTTGGTAAAATTGTAATTTTTCCCTAAAAATAACATGAAACCTTGTTTGAATATCAAAAGTTAATGGAACCATTAGTGGGGTGACCAATTGTAACATTTTATCATTATTTGGGACAAAAATACGATCGACCAACTACTTTATATTAAAATGTAATTTTATTCCACTATTGATGATCATTTTTACAAGTGGCTCTATGAGTAAATTATAATAGTGCATCAGGCTTCATGATAAATGTCATCATGTGGCATCGATATGATCAAGTAGTTGTGTGTTGTTTTGCAGCTCTTTCGTTTCCAATAACTGATCAGCCAGTGTCAACTAGCTAAAACAATAAGCACATATATCAAACTTGATTGTATATTGAGTTTTCTATTATATTTTAGGTATCAGAATATGTAGTTTGTTTATTTCTATAAATTGATTTAGAGGTAATGGTTCAAGATAGTAAAAGTTAGTTGTATTTTAGATAGTTACTACACTTCTATAAAGAACTCTGTTGTAGCATGTTAGACAAATCAAATTGAATACTAATAATTGACTAGTAGTGATGGCATCAAGTAGGCTACCTGTTATTACTCGCTCGAGTACTCGAGAACACGACTCGAAAGATCGTTCGATAATTAATAAAAGAGTACGAGCCTAAAGTTATGTTCATTTAGAATACTCAGCTCGCTTTAAAACTATCCGCTCAGTCAATAATTAAGGTTCTCTAATTGAACATATTAAAAATAAATAAATTCAACATATTAAAAATAAGTATCTCTAACTAAGATTTGTAAATTTTATCATGAATATTACAAATAATTAAAGTTCATGTAATTTATAAATTTTCAAAATATATCAATGCAATTTTTATTTGTATTCAAAATATGTATTTTTTTTACCTTAACGAATCAACTGGTAATAAACAAGTCGAGCCAGTTAATTACCTTACAACTTTGGGTAGACTACTCATTATTCTTATCGAATCAAATATTAAAGTTGGGCTCATTATCTACCGAGTTAAGTACTCCAAATCTTCAATATCCGACTCGACTCGTTTCTAGTGTTATAAATGACACACAAAATGTGTCAGCTGATCCACACTCAATACAAACAAATGGGTAACGATCATACACATGATTAGATGAACCTATCTAGCCAAACATGCATCTTAAATACATATAAAATATATTGGTGTAGCTCCAATGCTCAATGTTGAAATAATCGTAATAAATACCCTGGTGTATGTGGAGCCCTTTGAAACTTGTAAATTCGATGGATGAGTGAGAGAGGCATGCATGCACACGATTATTAGGTGCAGTCGTATGTAGATGATCATATTTTGACAGAAAAGCAAATGGGTTTGTTGGACATATTATTGATTGATTCACTCATGTGACCTAGCCGACGAATCGATCATGTGTTTCTGGGAATTTAATCATATTCCAGCGGCGGATTCAGATTATGCTCCTTATACAATGTAAAATCGTCATGAAACAAGAGTTTGGGTTCACTGGACTGTTTTGGAGATAATAATTGCACAATTTAAAACGAATCCAGAAATTTAACAGATTGACACTTTAAAGTCTTTTTTTAAATTAGGAGCACACTTTTTTTTACATAGCACTAATACATACCCCTTAAAATTACTATTTTACCCTTAGTATAGAAAAAGACTCTTTTCCATACCTCCTCATCCTTTTCTTGTTCTTCCCTCCTTCCACCATTTTTCATATTTTTCTTCTTCTTTCATTTCCATCTCCATCTAAATTTCTAAACTACTCAATCGAGCCCACATCCTCCCCATGCGAACCTTCAATCCACCCCATTGGAACCCGCATCCGCTTCATTCAATTAGTGAGACCCCTTAAAAGTCCAAGTCTCTGCCTAACGGCCACCATTCCCACCCATACACCCAAAAAAGAACTTTGCACTTGGCAAAATTTATTGCCGTTAGTTAGTCCCCTACCAGGTATATCGTTTTCTCCCTCGAGAATTTTGTACATCTACTTTAGGTCCAACCAGAGGTGGGTGGGTGGGGGGGAGGGGGAGTAGCTTTTCCGAGTAAGGGTAAAATAGTAATTTTAGCGGGAGGGTGTGCTAGTCTTATGCAAAAAAAGAAGGTGTATTCCAAATTAAAAAAATGCTTTAAAAAGTGCTAATCTACCAAATTACTCACAACTAGTCCATGGAATTTGACATAATATATTAGTATTACATTGTATTTGGACTCAACTACTTAAAATTGATGAACTTGCATTTTCTTTTATTTATTTAGCCATAAGAGTATAAATATAATTGTATTATAAATTACGAATACATAAATTTCTAATTAATAAATAGTTAGAGTACATGTGAGATGCGACAAAACTATTGATTCATCGCTGATTGTTTTTTAAACTAATCAAGGTTCATCACAAAGAGCTTAATCTTAGGTGTTTAAACATTTAGATCATTAACTTTATCATCAAGTCTATTCAACGGTTCAGATTTGATGAAGGCATTTTAGACAAGATATTCATCCAAAATAATTTATACTTTCGGCCGATTTCAAGCTTCCAAATATGCTTAGCAACTTAATTCCCCTTTTTATTGTTTAATTTTAATGCTCAATGTTTTCTTCAAATCATTCTCATCCAGAAAAAACATGTTAACTTGTTTCCTTCCGTTATGCATTATTGTACTGATATAAATTTTGCTAAAACTATGCTCATTATTAATATATCAGTTACCATTTTTATGAAATTGGATTTTACCTTTTGATTAACTTTTCGATCTTATTTTTTGTTAATTAAGCCAGACAAAAATTCAGAAAATTGAAAATGATAAGAAATATTTCTTTGTACTCCCAAAATTTCTTTATCACATAAGAAAAAACTCAATATTAACTATCAAAGCAAGACTACAATATACTACAATTCTACAAGGCATAAGAAACGTTAAGCAAACAAAATCTTATACTAGTATAATAATTAAATAGCATTCTCAAAGTGTTAGCTTAACTGTTATAGGTGTGCCCAATAAAATAATTTTTGGAAGCACTTTTAATATGTAGTAGTGAATGTAATAATATATGAAAAAACAACATCAAAAAAATATAAATATTATTATTAAATCAAACATTTGGTTACAATTGTTGATATTGTTACAAATTGTATGATTTTCTTTTGCATTCGCTAATGCACTTTCCTTATTTTTGACATCTGCACAAGTCAAAACATATGATTTAATATTACCTCAATATTAATTGTGATCATGAAAGTATATATGAGATATAGTTGTAGTTTAAGTTAAATAAAAACATTTATCATATATTATATGGTTACCTTGTAGATGAGCACAACAATGAATAAACAACTAGTATTGCAATTGTACTTCTTCCCTTAATTTGTTGAAGGTATTCAGGCTTGTACATTTTACTCTACACACATCAAAACAATATTCTGTAGGTGATTTACATTTCGCAATGCAATTCTTAGCGCAATCTCCAATGCTCTCAGATATCACTGCACTTGAGAACAATAAACATATCATAGAGACAATGAAAAATGTAAGGCCAATATTTTTCATCATTCTTCTTTTTTGTATACCTCTCTTTACAAATAAGATGTTTAGATTTTATATTTTCATTAGTGTTACAAAACCCCTTTTATAGAGTGAAAGTTTTAGTTTATGATATATGTGATTTGGCAGATGTGGTGTTGAGTTTATTAACGGATAGCTACAATGTTAAGGTATTATCAACGATAATATATTATACTAAATTTGTAACATTGAAATCATAATTTATTATTTACTTTCCTAACTTAGGTATATAAAAATTTATTTCCTTTTTCTCCATCATAGTTATTTTATGATGAATGTCTATCTTTGCATTAATAATACACAAACACTAATTGATGTAATTTTGGCTAGGTATGTGCATAGTTAAGTTTGGTTCAATTTTGAGAAAAGAGAACTGAATCAAACTAATAGGTTCCACGTCAGACGGAACCGCAATTTGATTCCAAATTATTCTGTCCCTACCTGTTCCAGGTCAGTTCTAGGCCTCATTTTTAGGACATAAATTTGACAAATATGGTGTTGAGTTTGTTAACGGATAGCTACAATATTAAGTTATTATCAACAATAATATATTATACTAAATTTGTAACATTGAAATCATAGTTTATATATTTACTTTCCTAACTTAGTTATATAAAAATTTATTTCCTTTTTCTCCATCATGGTTTATATATTTAACATGAACGTTCATTTTTGCATTAATAATACACAAACATTAATTGATGTAATTTTGGTTAGGCATGTGCACGGTTCAGTTTGGTTCGATTTCAAAAAAAAGAACGGAACCGACCTAATCGGTTCCACGGCAGACGGAACCGCAATCGGTTCGGTTCCAAACTGTTCGGTCCCTACAGTTCCAGGTCGGTTTTAGGCCTAATTTTTTGGATCTAAATTTGAGCCCACTTTGTCTATTTATTTTTAAATGTTATTATAATTTTAGACTCAAATCTAAATGTTAGTATTATTTTATATTAACGGTAACTCATAATTATGTTCCAAAAATATATATACTTTAATAAGTTCAAAAAGTTCATTTTTCAAAACCTAATTTAAATGTGTATCCGTATATTATTAGCTTAAAATATATTTACTTATATATTACTAAATCAAATCAATTAGATTATCAAAAGAATTGAGAATTGTATATCTCATCTAATAACTGTAATTAAATCAGGTATTAAAGTCATATTGTGTATTCTCTATATAATATTTTCAATATTTAAGTGTTAGATGCTAATCGTAATAGATTTGATTTGTTTCCTATTTGTTTTATATTTCATTCAGGTCATTTAACTCATCCTTTTCCTATTGTTTGCTTACATACATTTGACTTTTCTTACGTTGGTTTTTATTTTGGCCATCAAAGGATTTTGTCCCCATTTTTCGCTTTCCGTAATTTTATAATCTCATTTAAGTAATTTAAACGATGATTAGAAAATTAAATATTTCTCCACCCTAAATTAACTCCACCATTTATCTTTCTTGCAGATTTAGTGTAACAAGATATTTCTCATTGATTTATAAATAAATGTTAATATTCTAGTTTAATACTGTCAATTTTTAGTATTTTTTCAGTCTAAATTCTCCTCTTACATGTATATCACACATTTTACAAATATTACCATCGCCGCTCCTTTATTTTGTTAAAACTGACAACAAATGACTGAAAACTGAATGATAACTGAATTTGAATAACGAAATATTTAAGTGTTTGATAACAATTCATAGAAAAAGACTTAATTTAAGTCAAATTGACAAAATTGCCCCATATCATACTTTGTTCATATATATAAATTACTAAATAAGTCATTTGTATAAATATTATAATCTAAATTATAAATAGTATAAATATAATAATATGATTCGATAAATATTAAAACTTTATACAAAATAATTAATGTCATTCGATAAATTATAAAATTATAAAGAAGATAATTAATGTAGGTAAATAAATAATGAATATTTAATTAAAAGTTTTAATATCTAAAATCCAAAAAGTAAAATATAACATAAACATGGTCTAACAAACAAAAAATTATGATTATTAGTCATATATATGTATCGACTGCCTCATCATCACTTCTTCATACACACATTATATCAAGATGTACAATAATTGGACTGTTCACCAATCAGAGCCATTGGCAACATAAATCATTATCAACAATCACAATCGCAACTAATGAGCAAAATCTATACACAAATCAATATGAAAATAATATTTTAACAATTATAGTAACAAAAAGATGCAAAAATAACTAAAAAATTCAGTTTTAACCATAAGAGAACATTATCATAATTAAAATAGAGAATTACATTGAAAATATATAACATCAAAAATAAACTGAATAGAGAAAAAGAAAAATATTATTAATCCGTTTGATAGAAATTTCCTCATCAATTGAAGTAGATAATTTGGAGAAGAAGTATTGAAGAGAAAAGAAACGTGTAATCTCTGAAGTTAGATTTGGGCGAATTGATTTTTTGAGAGAATTGTGTGATTCAGTCATTAAGTAGCAAAGTTTAACTTAAAATTTTGTTATGGATTTCATTCAGATATGAATTTATTAAGTACTTAAATTATTTTGTTAACGAACGGACTTAATAAAATAAGTACTTAATTAATTTTAAGTACTTAATGGATTTAACAAACAGTCCCTTCCTCTTTACGAGTGAATTTATATGGTTGATTCATTGAAGGGCTTGCCCATATATATACTTAATTATATTATTATATGGTTGATTCATATGTGAATCAAATTAAAAGGAGCCACACGTGCTGTGATACTGGTGGAAAGTTACGGTTCATTAAACTTTTCGTTTATTAATAGTTTATTAATTATATAAAATGTATATTGTAGCAATTTAAATTATATTTTCTTCTTCTTTTGCTACATTTTAGGTAATACGTACCATTATGTGAAAACAAATTCATTAATATCAATCATCTAAACTTATTTTTACGTTTTAGATAATTTGTACCAACTTGTTTAGTACATTTTGGTATACAAACTATATCGGTGTATAATATTATTTTGGTACATTGTTTTGAACATTTTATGTTGTACCATCTTAAAATGATATATTTTAGTGATGTGTACCATCTTGAAATTGAAAATAATTGTATATGTTGATTAATGTACAGTATTATTGATGAGTCGTAGCCGTTCTTATATTTTTCTCCCATTACCTATTGTTAACTGTAAACTGGAAGACTCAATGTGTAATAAAAGGGAGCTAATTGCAGGAATGGTCCCCGATAGTGGGTTCAGGTTGCACTTGGGTACCTAATAGTTGACGAGTTGCACTTTAGTCCCGATATTACCTAATTTGTTGCACTTTGGTCCCCAAACGGTTACATCCGTTTAAAATGTGACGTTTTCACTACTTTTTGGGTCAAAATTATAATTACGAGATTAATAGGGGTAACCTAGAAAATTTTGGGTGCAAAAATCTTGATTATGAGTGTTGACCCAATAATTTCCCTCAAAAACTCTATTTCTTTTTCGATTTTTTTTTTAATATTTTTTCCGACTTTTAGCTAAAATAACTACCATAATTGACCCTCTTTTACTTGGAAAAGGAAAAGAAAAAATCGAAAAAAATATAAAAAGAAGTCGAAAAAAGACAATAAAAAATCGAAAAAGAAAATTAAAAAATAGAAAAACCATTCAAAAAGAAAATAAATAAAAAACCAAGAAAAATCAAAAAAGAAAATCAAATAAAGCAAACAAATAAAAATGAAATAAAAAAAAAACGAAAAAGAAAATAAAAAAAAATCAAAAAAGAAAATCAAAAAATAGAAAATAAATTAGTGAAAATGTCATCTTTGAAACGGAACCAACAGTTACCCCAATTTATTTCGTAATTACAATTTTGGTCCAAAAAGTAATGAAAACGTAACCTTTTAAACGGAACTAACGGTTTGGGGACCAAAGTGCAACAAATTCTGTAATATCGGGGATTAAAGTGCAACTCATTAACTACTGGGGACCAAAGTGCAATCCAGAACCACTATCGAGGACCATTACTGCAATTACTTAGAGCCTAACTCTATATAGAGTTAGGTTTACTAATCAAAGGAAAAAATGTCCAAATAAACACCCATAAAAATAGCATAAAATCCAAATGCCTATTTAATCTTGATCCAATGGTCCAGATATGAAGTTAGATTTTACTAACCCATCTTAAGTTAGGTGCCAGAAAACCTTATATCAAACGGTAGAATATATTCTTGGCAGTTTCCTGATCATCGAACAACATATTATTCTGTTACATGTTTTGAATGCACATAATTATGGGAGAAATTGGATGAACTAGCACTTTTGAGAGAAAAAAATTAACTTGGAGCACCTTTTTACAATTTTTAACAAAATGGCACAAAAGGGGATGAATTGACAAAAATACCCCCTTATAAACTTAATGTTTTTTTCAGTTTTTTTTCGACTTTTTCCTGGTTTTTTTTCAATTTCTTTTGATTTCTTTTTTGTTTTTTTGTAATTTTGTTTTCAAAATCTTTTCAACTTTTTTTTTCGGTTTCTTTTTTTCAATTTTTTTTCTTTTTCTTTTTCTTTTCGATTTCTTTTTTCGATTTCTTTTTTCGATTTTTTCTTTTTCGATTTCGATTTCTTTTTTTCGATTTTTTCAGTTTTTTTTTCGATATATTTTTTTCGAAAAAAGAAAAAGAAAAAAAATCGAAAAGAAAAAGAAAAAAATTGAAATTGAAAAGAAAAAGAAATCGAAAAAGAAAAAAAAAATTGAAAAAAATTGAAATCGAAAAGAAAAAGAAATCGAAAAAGAAAAAATCGAAAAAGAAATAAGGAAAAAATCAATCGAAAAAAGAAATATCGAAAAAATCAATCGAAAAATCGAAAAAAGAAATCGAAAAGAAAAAGAAAAATCGAAAAAGGAAATCGAAAAGAAAAAGAAAAATCCAAAAAAGAAATCGAAAAGAAAAAGAAAAAGAAAATGAAAAAGAAATTCAAAAAAAAAAACGAAAAAAAAGTTGAAAAGATTTTGAAAAAAAAAATTACAAAAAAAACAAAAAATAAAATAAAAAAGAAATTGAAAAAAAAAACCAGGAAAAAATCGAAAAAAAAAGCTGAATAAAACATTAAGTTTATAAGGGGGGTATTTTTGTCAATTCATCCCCCTTTTGTGCCATTTTGCTAAGATTTATAAAAAGGTGCTCCAAGCTAATTTTCTTCTTTCATAGGTGTCATATAACCCAAATTCTCATAATTATGGCAAGCATTTGAAAAGGAAACATGCTTTATCAGATAGTAAAATTTGCTATTACATCCAACTCCACTCGAACATAACGTTGCATATATAATAAATTAATTGGAGATGTTGTATTCATATATAGAGACTAGAGTCAAGCAAGATTATAATAAGACTTAATTTGATTTTATTTTTATCTAACAGCAGTCGAATATGAGCCTTAGCACCACAAGTCTAAACTGGTCTGATGTATATTGAAAAGTTACATTTTGCAAGTCCCTTGTCTCATTTGGAGGACAAGGCTCAGCAAACTGAACAACAACAGTCTCAGTCAAAATTCCCCCTGTAATAACGGAAAGAGAGCAACAAAGTTTTTGGAGATCTCGAAGAGTCGCTTGCAGATGACATAAGTGAAAGTGAAACCATGAACATGTACAGTATACAGTACACAAAAATATAATCATCAATACATATTCGCATATTCAATTTCTAATTGTCCTGTATGAGTTGATCGAGGGCCTATTGGAAAAGGCTTCTGCCAGTGACCAAAAGATCCTGATTCGATACTCACCTCTTTGCTAATTTACAAACAGTCATGTATGAATAATAAATTTGTTGTGTGTTTAGTGATGTGTTCTCACTTTCATCAAGTAGTGCAGTTGATGTGCTTACGGGGACCCTGAAAGTGGCTTGCCACTTTAGGAAGCACTTAGGAGAATCATGCATTTGCCACAACTCATTAAAAGAAGAAAGCAATTCCAATGGCTCAGCCCTAAATTCACCATCAAACAGGTTTTAATTTCAATTGCTGACATTATGATATAAAGAGATGCATCATCAACAATCAAAAGGAAGTTTGATTGATTTAATTGACCCGAAAGAGACATCAGGAAAAAAGATCATGGTTCTAATGCAACAACTATTTCTCAACATTGAAAAATGATAGGAAAATATTTGGGCAAATGGCACCATCGATCACTCACGTTTACGAGAATTCTGCGTTCGATTACTGTGCTTCAAGTTTGACTGTTTTCGATCACTCTCGTGTTTTTTGATAAAATGTGATTTTTTGAGTTTTTACAGGGTCAATTTAGTCATTTTCATACATTGGTGAAAAATAATGACTAAATAACCCCTGTAAAAAACTCAAACAATCACATTTTATAAAAAAGAATGCGAGAGTGGTCGTTTTGTACATAATATCCAATGTTGGTGATCGAAAACAGTCAAACTTGAAGCACAGTGATCGAACGCAGAATTTTCATAAACGTGGATGATCGATGGTGCCATTACCAAAGTTGTCTTAAGATATTCCGATAAATTAGTACGTATTTGCTTTGGACTACATCTTAGCACTCATCGACAATAGTTTTTACCATTTTTAACATAGTATAATAAAAGTGAGTCCATTCTTAAATAAAAACTCGTCCGAACTCGTGTGTATATAGATTCATAACAAGTTATATATATGTGATCGGTTTCCTGATGAATTGGTATTGTCTTTCGTTTGTTATCATCTCGTAGTGAATTTCGTTTTCTTAGCTTGATGACATTTGAAGTGGTGATCTTACTCTTTTGGATTGAAAGTAACAGTTCAAATCAATTACTCGGTTCAGTTGATCTTTTTCTATACTTTGATCGACCAAAAGACATGAGTTGATGGGGCAATTTGTTTGCTTTTTTTTTTTTCTTCCTTTGGTATTTTAATGGTTGAATGACATGTGTATGTTCCAAGTTTTATCTTCTCTTTCCCATATGAACAATTTTCATTGAAAGATGTCTGAACCATGATAAGGATTAAGGAATTGTTAATTAGCATAGCGATTAAGTATAATCACGCAATAATTTAGTTTACAATATTTATTAAGCTCGATATTAACCAAATTCGATGTCTTGAACAAGCTAAGGAAAGGGGGGTATATAATTCAAACGAGTGTAATATTGTAATGTTGTGAATTGTGATCTTTCTTTTATTTCAACATGTTTGTGTCCTTCCAAATACTCTTTGAGTCTTTGTACATTTGTTTTTCTGGCCAGCCATGCATGGTCAAGGCTTAAAACGTATAACTTTGTAATATTCAAGATTTATTACACATAAAAATGCATGATAGCATCTTCCTGCACTATATATTGATGAGGAGTGAGGACCCAGTTCCATATTATTAATTTAAAACCTGAAATGTAATGTTTTGGGCTATTCCTCGTAACATCAATCGGTGATACGAGGACTAATATGGTATCAAAGTTAATAACAAATTGATAAAAGAGTTCTGAATAGCGTTACTAGGTTATAGTTTAGTCCCAATAATGGAACTATTGTAATTTAGTACCTGATAGTAACAAAAAAGTTTCAACTTCTTAAATCACTTTGAAAGGAATCAGTAAAGCTTTTTTATGCACCAAATATGAGTTCAAACTTTGAAAATTCTTTTTGTTCCCAAAAGTACTCACTAATCGCATATTTTCGTTAATTATTAATGAAAAAGTTAAGTTGGGGACCAATGTGCAACTTTTTTACCACTATATGGGACCAAATTATAAGCATGGGACTAAACTTCAACATGACCACACCATTGTGGACTATGTCATCAATTGCTCTCAAAGTCAACCCCATTGTTAATGCTACATGTAAATCCATATATGATGTAACATTGTCAGGTGAAGTGGACCATCTTACACGTGTGAGAGGGTATTGAGAAACTCAATCTCACATTATTATATTAATACATTTTTTCGAATGAATATATATAGATATAAGATCTTGGACATTTCTGTAATTTTATCATTAATTGGTGAATCCCATAAACTTTAATATGCACGAATAGTCTAAATTAATGGAATCAATAAGTATTATTGCATGCAAGTGGCACGCATTTGGATGCAAAATACCTTTGCTTAGTGTAAAAGGACCTCTCCATCGAATTGCATGGAGCTTCATCATGATGGAGGTAATACTTTCTTTGTATCATCACTTGTCTTCATAGGATAAATCTCACAACATAATTGAGACATCTTCATTCATTCTTGTAAAAAGGAAATTCATTATTGTGAAACTATTATTGCTACTTTGGTAGTGGTTACCCTTTCTATCTTTAACTAATCATCTTTTTCACTTACGTATCACATAAGTTGTCTCTCAAAATATACAAAAGCCCAAATCCCATTTCCTTCAAATTTCTCAAAATACCCTTTTCCTTTTAAATTAACTCAAAATTTTATCACATATCTATTTTAGGATTTCTTGATTAATAAAATTAATATTAAATTTTATTTGCACTCCGTGAATAATGGAAGAAATTCCTTCCTAATAAAATTCAAAACTTTAACAGTACCTAATATTTATCCACTTGTCCCACTAGAAAAGGGAATTAAAGCAAGCAAAAAGAAAAACATATCTGTGCCTCCTGCAAAGTTTTCCTATAGTAGACACATGCAAGCTCATGCACAATGCAAATTATGATCCTAAAGTGTCACTAATCCTTCTCAATTCTTTAAGCAACTTGTTTTTAATGGAAAAACATTATCACAATAATAGAAAGTGATAATGGATTTTTCTTCTTTCTCCTTTCCTTTTTATATATATATATATATAATATATATATTGATATATAGTATCATTGATGATAGAGAATTAGGGGTTACTATTACAAGCTAGCACAAGCAAGACGTGGGGGTTATTAGATGTTAAAATGATATCAATTCTCAATCATCAACATACAATAATTACATAAAAATAGATAAACCTCTTTGATGATCGATAAGGATATACATATGGATGTAAAGTAAAATTATCATGATCTTATTTAATTTGATTGTTTCACGTAACTCCACTATATACGACCACAGCCCGGTTAAATGTTCATCATATCATAAGAAATTAATCGCATTAATGGTCCTAATTAGTAAGTTCAAGATTACACTTTCGTTTCATAAAGTAGTAGTGACATTAAGTAGTATTGGTTGGCTCTGATAGTGTACACATGATTCGCAATGCAAATAATAATAGTCCAGAATTTAATGAGAGTGTTAGTGTTAGGCGGATTTTAGCATTGAGGGGTAAAAATACAAGTTTTGAAACATTTGGGGTTATGTTTTGATGTTTTCCTACCAAAGCATTGGGTCAAAAGCTAGTCTTTTTTTCTCAATTGTGGTATATTAGGATGGATATAGAAGGGAACAAGTGAGTGTGGAGAAAAATTGTAAAACATGACCCCAAATGTTTCAAACATTATATTTTGAACCCCCCCCCCCCCCAAACACTAATCCTTCTAACACTAACACTTTCATTAACTTGGGAACTATTTTCGAACCACATGTACACTATTAGAGACTGTCGTTGCAACACTGCAACTTAATGGGACGAAAGTGTAACTTGGTCACACTACCATTATTGCTGCAATTAACTCTATCATGGAAAAGAAGATTAAATTAAAGATGATAAAAGTTATTGATCTTTTTTGGATAACGAGACTTACAACTGTTACTCATCGTGTGTGCACTGGATAAATCTCTGGTTAAGCATGATAGCCTATAAATCAGTCAGCTAGCCAGGTAAACCATACCAAATCAGCTCGGTGAAAAGTGTTTCTTCACTGAATTTCAAATTTATTAACTTTATCACACTAGTAGATGTTATTTTTGCATATAAGAAAATGTATTGTATTTCATATGCATAATAATTATAACATGACAAAAGAGTAATTTCCTAAAAACTATATATATAGATGTGTATACATTTTCAATTAAGATCAAACTAATAACTTATCCATAATTGGCGTTTTCATCTTCTAATACAAAACTATAATCATTATCATTTGATAGTAAATAATATAATGATTGGTTAATTTAATCTGTACTTTTTAAATTGGTGTCACTAATCATATGCCCAATATGTATGGAGTAGAAGCTAAATCTACTAATTCATTAGTTGAAGGTGACGAATTAGGGGAAGGAATTGGTATATTCCGCAATGTTAAATACAAATTGGCCAACATATCATCTATGATCTATGCATAGATCATGTAGGGAACTTTATTTTTAATCAATTATCTTAGCATAAGATAAAGCTAGCCACTTGTATATAAATATGAATATTTTACTTCCTAATTGGTATTTATCAATTATTTCTGACCTTTTTAGCCCTCATCTTATGCTAATCTGATGTAGAAACTTTACACAAATAAAGCTCTCCCACAATCTTAATTTTAATAACAAAAACATGCACACTGATGCTATTTCTTATTGAAAGTCCACTATGACCTAACAATTTGTCTTTAATATTGAAACCAATCAAATCATTAATTCACATCCTATTAGATGAACTATTAGGTATTCTTCGACAACATTGCAACGTGGTAATTTTGGAAGTAGAATGTAATGATAAGGAGTTACTCGTATCTAATGTTAATAGGTGGTTAAATTTTATTTTAAAAATTCAATAATAGACAATGAAAAATATGCCAAAAGTTTTCATTTCTCGTATTTTCTCATTCAGATATACTTATTCTACCCTAATAATACAATAATTGTACTATTTTTTATTATTATTATTCTCAAATATTGATCTGAGACTAAAATATAATTTAATCCTAACAAAAAAAATAGGCAATTATGTCATATCATCAATTCAAAAATTGGACTAGTAATATAAGGTACAACTAAGTTTGTAGGTAAAACAAAAAGTAGCGTACAAATGTACACATTACAGTAATTATGATAATATATAGAGGGTTATATAATGTATTGCTATAATTTTCTAATAATCATAAATTAAAAAAAATCACTTCATAAATGTTGGAAATTTAGCGTTGACTGATGTGAGCCATCGATCTCTTATTTGACGATCTACTTATTAAAGAAAGGGGTAGGAGAATATTCCGAATTGTGCCGACGATAATTGCACTTACTGCTTATTTATATATGGTTTTTATTTTGGCTTCTGTCAATTTAATCCAACCAATTACTCTGCTGAATAAAATAATAAATCAAACCTGGATCTCATTTAGTGTTTGTTTCATTTGCTTCTTCCGGTCTATCTTAGAGATCCTCGATTCCGAAAAAGATGCCCAAATTAATTCTTAATAATTATATAAACAAATCATTTTATGTAGTATTATGTGATGCATATAATTAATTAAATTTGGATACAAAATTATTATTATTGCAATTGCAACCACATTAGAGTTTCCAATTTTAACCCCTCACGTTTTATTTATTACGTTAAGAAAATTTTCATATAATTATGTAAGTAATAAAATATAAAGAATCTAAATGCAATGTAACACACAAAATAGAGTGTATATCAATTGAGGGATTATAAAAGTTAAAAATCTAATATACTCCCTCCGTCCCTAAATGATTGGTATATTTTGACTTTTCATGGTCAACAAAACATGATTTCAAACATATATATCTCATATTCTACATATGAAAAAATTGTAAAAAAGTTGATAGTTCAAAAATATATATTGAGACGAATCTAACAAGATATCATATGACGATATTATTTCTTATTGGTTACTGATAATTATTGATCAAAGTTTTTAAAGTTTGACCATGTAAAGTAAAAAATGAACCAATCATTTAGGGCCGGAGGGAGTAATACAATGACTTTCATTGAATATAAAACAATTTATAAAATGATATTGAATTAAAAAATTGAAAGGTCTAACCTCCAAAATTTGACATTTTGTTGGAACGGCAAAAGTATTTGTTTTGACTAGTTGGACGGCCTTTTTGTTGGTAGGTTATCTTCTAGTGAAACACCTCTAGCTTTTCTTCAATCATTTGCAATTTGCAATAAATCACATATAAAACTAATAATTACATATCCTAAAACATCACTTATAAAATAATAACGCAAATCATTACACTAAACTACCTAGTAATAACTCATGATGAACTTGAAAATTATCCAATCAAGCTGAAAGGGTCAGTTAATTAATTGTGTGGTTAGATTTATTTAAAGCCTCTAATTATAAAAATAAAAGATGCTCCAAGATCCTTGAAGAGACTGTTAGCTTATTATAAAATGTCTCAAAATCCATGCAGAATCTTGGCATCTAGCTATGAATATGGCACCTATTCTTCAAACATAACCTCTAATAGATAAAATTTGTAATGTTCACTTGCTTTGAGAAAAGTAACCCATGTTAATTATTTATTTTACTAATTAAACTGCTCATAGTACATACTAAAGTTAGTACATAAAGCATATGTGTCATGATGTTATGGACCACAGTTAATAGTTGTTACATTGTTAATGGTGGTTAGTTAAGGCTATTACTGTCTAATCCGTTTCAAATCGAATATGTTAAAATATACAAAATAATTTAGTCATAAACAATATTTGTTCTTTTTATTATTATTGTTAATCGATTTTAGAGTGAATTATAGATTTCTAAATAAAGGTTGACTAAAGACAGTCGTTTTGCATTTTCATGTCTTGTAGTGGGAATATTATATATATATACATATATATAAAACTAAAATGAAATACAATAACAAATTTATGCGTGTAGCATTTTTTAGTGGCCACCTTTTTTATTTTTAGTGTCTCTATAGCTTTTGAATATTGCCCATTTCTTGGCGTTTATTGATATAGCCAACCAAGTTAAGCTTTCTTTATAACAATTGTTATATGAATTGAGAGCTTCTTTATTTTTCAGACAACTATACATTATCAGTAATAAGTTTACTGTTTTTTTTCATCCAAGTTATATGTGATTTGTGCTGGAGAGTTTTTTCATTACAACAAACAGAAGCTTCATTAGCTTCTTAGTCTTGCAGAGTTGAAGTTGATTTTGCAGACAAACTGGTTCATATTCTTTATCCTATGAGCCTCATATATGTGTTTCTTCTTCTTCTTCTTCTTCTTCTTCTTCTTCTTCTTCTTCTTCTTCTTCTTCTTCTTCTTCTTCTTCTTTTCGGGCGGGGCGTGGGGGGTGGGGGGTGGTGAATGATTAAGGGTCAGTGCGTTTAAGAAGTGGATTTTGCATGTTCTTGATGGTCCTAAAGTCCTTTTTTTTTTTAATTCTGTTTGATATGTTTATTTTCATAACTTACTGTTTATTTTGTCCTGGATGGAACAGTGACAACTACTTTATCATAGCTATGAAATTTGTTAGTCTTGAGAATTTGATGCCATGGAATCTTATTTCATCATAGATCAATCAAAATTCATTAGTGATCAAAAAGTCATGAAGACCCAAAAGCAGAGAATCTAGCAGATTCCTAATTTTTCTGAAATATTGTGTGATCTTATTTGGGTATGAAGTTGTTCATGATTAAACATAGATTGTGCTATATAAGACTTGGATGGTGAATTTGTTTGCTTTCTTGTTAGGCAAATATGACTTCTGCAGCAGCTCAGTTTGCCCCTTCAAGAGGTATGGGTATATACGAACCCCTCTATCAGATGAACATGTGGGAGGACGCTTTTAGAGGCGATATTAGCCCCACCGGAGGGACGAGTATAGTTGCACAAGAAGATGCAAGGCTTGAGAACAAGGTGAATTGCTATGCATAAGGTTTCGTGAGGATCGCCTCTAGGCTTATTCAACCACATCCTTCAGATTAGAAATGTTTAGAGCTTTTGTTTGTTGGTCTGACTGATTCAGTAATTTTGAAATTGTAGTCAGATAGTACTTCACAAGAGCCTCTTGGACCTTCTGGAGATGTTGAAGATGCAAGGAGCCTCTCAGAAAAGGTACTTTAAATGAGACAGAAACATTTGAGTTCTTCAATTATGTTATGAAGTCACTAACATAATTGTATGAGTTGTCTCCAAGGTATAATCAATATAATTGAAATGTACATAACGTACGCGTCAATTGGTATGTGTTATGCTTCTGTATACCTGATTTTGAATCTATGAAACAGGTTCAAAGACGTCTGGCACAAAATCGCGAAGCTGCAAGAAAAAGCCGTTTGCGTAAGAAGGTACTACTCATTGAACACCTTTTTTCAAGTTTGTTTTAACTGTATTTACTTTTTCTAGTGTTATGATCATATTCTGTATTATGTATCAGTTTTTAATTTATTTTTTAAATGTGTTGTTTTTATTCATTTAAGGCTTATATTCAACAACTGGAAACAAGTCGATTGAAACTGGCTCAACTTGAACAAGAACTCACGCGAGTTAGGCAGCAGGTAGGAGGATTAAGGTCATGTAGTTTCTATTTGGTTGCAATGCTTCAGCATCGGTTTATATAGTATCAGAACTTCTATAGATCTTTCTTGATGTGTGAGTCGTTAATTGCAGGGCATGTACATGGGAGGTGCCACAGGACCTATGGGCTTTGGTGGATCTGCAAATCAAGGTATGCATTCTTCACAAACAATTAGTACTCTAGGATAAACAATATCGCCTATTCTTGATCATATCTCATGATGGTGCTTTGTGATACCAAACAGTGAGAACTCCGCGTTTTCTGTGTTTACAGCTTAGCAACGGTTTGATGAGCCATGAGAATAAATAGTCTTGAGTTTATCTTCTTACAATGTTTTTAACTTTAATGGTCTGGTTTATCACATTGTAGGAATAGCTGCATTTGAGATTCAATATGCTCACTGGGTGGAAGAACAACAAAGAAAAGATTCCCAGCTTAGAGCTGTTCTGCAATCTCCCATAAGCGATATTGAGCTCCGAATGATTGTTGAAACAGTTCTCAGTCATTACTACGATCTTTTCCGGATGAAAGCCGAAGCTGCCAGAGCCGACGTCTTCTACTTAATATCAGGAATGTGGAGAACTCCAGTGGAACGGTTTTTCCTCTGGATTGGAGGGTTCAAGCCATCTGAGCTTATAAATGTACTTGCTTCATGATAAGAGTACTTTCATGCAGCTTGTTATTCTTCAGAATTGGAACAATGTATGCTAATCATTCACACTACTTCGCTTTTCGAACAGATTATTACGCCACAGCTTCAGCCTTTGACAGAGCAACAACAAATGGATGTTGGTAACTTAAGGCATTCATGTCAACAAGCTGAGGATGCTCTCACTCAGGGAATGGATAAGCTTCAACAGACTCTTTCCCATAGCATTACACTCGGTAGTATAGTTGTCGGAAGCTATGGTTCTCACCTATCTTCTGCTATGGAGAAACTAGAATCAATGGAGAACTTCATCAATCAGGTACAAACATGTCGCACATTGAGCATTTAAGTCCATGTATTACCAAAACCAGGTTACACGTGCAAAAGCGTATTAATTCATTCATCGGTTACCAAAATCAGGCTACACATTTTTAACTTCGAATTGATTTTTCATAGGCGGATCACCTTCGCCAGCAAACACTGCATCAAATGTCTCGTATCCTGACTACTCGTCAAGCTGCAAGGGGTTTACTTGCATTCGGGGAGTACTTTCAACATCTTCGTGACCTAAGCTCGCTCTGGGCCGCTCGCCCTCGTGAAACTATGTTTAACTGCTAAGTGTGATTTAGTTGTTTAATTTCTGTTGTCAATAACCAAAGCTGTAAATGATATGTAGTCATAACTTTGTTTAGATAGACTAGACAAGTATTCTTAGATTTTGTATTGGAGGCAGCTTCTCAAGCTTGGGAAGTGTATGCATATATGATATGATGAACTACACTTATGTGTAAAATTAATTTCTGGAGTATGTAAGTTGTATGTTTATGTCACATAGATAATTCCATCCTCTCAATAATAATGTAGAAAAATTCAAAGATAATGTAGTCAAAATTTATTAATATAGTCAACTATTCTATAATTGAATAATTGTGGTTTGAATTAAAGATGAGCACTAAAGAGGTTGATGATTTTTGTGGCAAAATCCAACTTGACAAATGACATTTGATGGTTCCGACAAGAAAGATTAATGAAGGGACTCTATGCATTCTTTTTTAGCTCCTGTCCTTTCCATACAATAAACCATCATTAAGTTTAGTATAATTAGGTCGAATATGAGAACATTATCAATTATATTGGTCACCATCACTCACATCTTTGTTTCTATTGAAAATGACTCGCTTCACGTTTTCAAATTATGATATGAACGAGTTAGAGAGTTACACCCCCAATCGCAATGAAAAGTCTCAATTGGAAGGGACATGGTAGTATTTTCCTTTACACATACAACGATAAACAACAGGGCAGGATTCAACAGAGCACTTGAAGCTGATCATCACTCTCCTACAAGGAGTACACGACCCGCATGCATGTGAACAGTCCGGCAAATTTGATCCCGTTGGGTATAGCTCCATTCCTATTTCCCCCTTTTCACCCTACAAAAATTCGATAATATACAAAATATTAAATAATTCATATTCGTCCTATGTTGATAGATACATTCAATTTCCTTGAAGAGTTTATAAGAGGTACAATACCCCGAAATGTGTAAGACGGCCTTGATGCTCTTGGTCTCTTTCTTTTCCAAGATGATACCTAACTATATAAAAATTCGAAAAATAGTTATTATTAATTCATAAATTGGAAATATGAAGTGTGCAAGAAAAAAAAAAAAAAAAGAGGAGGAAGAAGAAAGCTTTATTTGAATGAAAAAAGGGGATTTCTCCACCTACATTGATATGGTCTTAGGCTTTGACCAAGTGTAAGTAATAAGATGAACAAAAGTGAAGCATATAACAAGTTAAGGTGGATATTATTCCTCATCTTATTCTTATATAGTATATAGTATGTTATTGTAGCAAAGAGAATTTCTATAATATTATGCGTAAAATAGGAAGAAAAATAATTATAATGTTGATGGCGTTTATAATTTATAGAGCATCAAAAAATGCAGAGATATAAAGCGTATGGTGATGGATATTAATGTAGGATCAAGTATGTAGTGAAGCATGATCCAATTCACAAGATACACGGGTCTCTTTGCTCACTCACAAGTATGAGTCAGGATGAGTCAACCAAAATTAAATGCGACTACAAATACGATATTTTAAGTTAAATAGCACCTTTCAAATCACCAAATTAACTTAAAGTACACATTAAATGACTAATTTACCCCCACTTATGAACTTAGAGTCTTTTTCGTTTTCTTTTCGACTTAGTGTAAGTAATAAGATATAAAGCGAATAGTGATGGATATTAATGTAGGATGAAGTGAAGCATGATCCAATTCACAAGATACACGGGTGTCTTTGCTCATTCACAAGTATGACTGTATGAGTCAACCAAAATTAAATACGACTATAATATCGATTGTCATTCATGCCATTACTAAATTACTATTGTATCATGAATTTTACTATTTTACTTTTTGTTACTTTCTTTCATCTTAAAAATATTGTATATTTTTATAGATAGTTTCACAAAGATATTAGTTTGTGATATGTGTGTCATTGAAACAACTGGAATGTAAAGTTTATTCTTCAAATATCTTGAAGATTATTTAAATCTAAAAAGATTATAATAAGCAAGAGAGTCTTGGACCTTCTGGAGATGTTGAAGATGAAAGGAGCCTCTGAGGAAAGGTACTTTAATGAGCCAGAAACATTTGAGTACTTCAATTATGTTATGAAGTCACTAACATAATTGAAATGTACATAGCTTACACGTCATGAGAATAAGTAGTCTTGAGTTTATCTTCTTATAGTGTTGACTAATGGTCTGGGTTATCGCATTGTAGGAATAGCTACATTTTAGATTCAATATGCTCACTGGGTGGAAGAACAACAAAGAAAAGATTCTCAGCTTAGAGCTGTTCTGCAATCTCCCATAAGCGATATTGAGCTCCGAATGATCGTGGAAACCGTTCTCAATCACTACTATGATCTTTTCCGGATGAAAGCCGAAGCTGCCAGAGCTGACGCCTTCTACTTAATACAGGAATGTGGAGGAGTCCAGTGGAGCGGTTTTTCCTCTGGATTAGAGGGTTCAAGCCACCTGAGGTTATAAATGTACTTCCTTCAGCCTTTGAGTACTTTCAATGCAGTTTGCTATTTTTAAGAACTGAAACAATGTATGCTAATCGTTCATTGTACTTCGCTGTCAAACAGATCATTACGCCACAGCTTCAGCCTTTGACAGAGCAACAACAAATGACAATTGATGGTTCCGACGAGAAAGATTAATGAAGGGACTCTATGCTTTCTTTTTTCGCTCCTGTCATTTCCATAAAGAGCTGATACTTTCAATGAACTCACACAACAACAAAAACATCAACATTCAACACAAGAAAGAAGTCACATTACAATTCAGTAAGCATGCAACACTTAGCCAAAGAGAATGCAAAATATTAATTGCAGAGTCTTCATTGGAATCACCAATGGAGATGATTATTAAAAACAAGATGCATCAAAGAAATGTTATGTATCACAGTCAAGCTTTCTCATCTTTACTTTGGAGATATGGTAGAGCTTGACATCTTTGAGTCAAGAGCTTCAATTGCTTTAGCACTGCTTGATAGAGGTTTAACCGCGTTCCTTATCCTTTTTGCTTCAATTAACAACTCATCACAGCTACCTTTTAGACATTTTTCCGCTGATCGAATCAACGCAAGGAGTGTGGTATCAAGGTAAAAGTGAACTCCATTTTCACATGGTTGTGACAACAATAAATCCCCCAAAGTATTTATGAAGTCCCACTTGAAGAGCCCACTGTTTAAGTCAAAATACAGAAAACTATTGTAACATAACACAATATAAAATTACAATTCACACACACAAAAAGATTGCAATACCTTATCTGATCTTCTGAAGAGTCACTCACAATCATAGCAATTGATTCAGCCGCCTTAGCGGCATGAACTTGGGTAGGAGCAGCTTTCACTATATTGATCAATTGATCAACAAGTCCAACATCAACCATTTTCTATCATCATACAAATCATTAGCTACAAGGTCATGAAAAAAAAAAATCCAAATCAAAGTTGAGGTTCAAACTATACCTTGATGCCAACATTCTGTTTCGCAAAACTGGAAATGCCTTTGCAGACCTTTGTCTCAATAGACCCATCTCCATTGCTTAGTAGACTCAGTTTATAAACTACATATATATAATGATAAATTAACAAAATATAGACAAAAAATTTTGGTATCATCTTTCATATTTTTTTGCAATTATCAAAGTGAATAACACTAGAGAACCAGCAACAATAACAACAAATACCAGAGCATTAAACGTGAATTTATGAAGCATCATTAAATTAAAACATATATAAAAAATGAGAAATTAACAACATGCAGATAACTAAAATATATATATATATATAAAACACTAAAAAATGAATATATAATTAGATCAACAACATATAGACAAAGTATACTGGTATCATCTTTCGAAATTTTTTGCAACTATCAAAGTAAATAACACTAGAGAACGTAACCAGCAACAATAACAACAATCAATATCTTCAATTAAATTTTATATTCACTTAAAATTGAGATAAAGTGTAGAACTGAACAAAAATTATCAGAGCATTAAACGTGAATTTGTGAAGCATCATTAAATTACAACATATATCAAAAATGAGAAATTAACACCATGTAGATAACTAAAATATATAAATAAAACACTAAAAAAATGAATATATATAATCAGATCAACAACATATAGACAAAGTATACTGTATCATCTTTCGTATTTTTTTGCAACTATCAAAGTGAATAACACTAGAGAAGTAACTAGCAACAACAACAACAACAATCAACATCTTCAATTAAATTTTATATTCACTTAAAATTGAGATAATGGAGAACTGAACAAAAATGATCAGAGCATTAAACGTGAATTTATGAAGCGTCATTAAATTACAACATGTATCAAAAATGAGAAATTAACATGTAGATAAATAAAACACTAAAAAAATGAAAATAAAATCAGAAATTAACAACATATAGACAAACTTACGTTTTTCAATAGCTTTAGACACATCTTCTTCATCGTCAATTTCTTCATTTGCGATCAGCTGCCTTTCTTCGGACCTATTTTAAACACAAAATATAATCAAGTTATGCTCGATATAATTAAGTTTTTGAAAACAGAGCAGTAATTATTAATTGAATGAGAGAGATCATTACGGAAGTTTAGAGAGCATTTTGGGATAATGAAAGGGCGGGAACTTATTTGTGATATTTTGAATTTTGGGGGTAATTTTCCTATTTATATAGGCGGATTTTAAAGAGCTTTCTCTATTTTCGTTTATTTTCCACGAACACGGACATGAGCACAAGTGAGTCCGGATATTCTGTAACATTTTGTGCGACCCTCTCTGTTATAGTTTTATTATTTGTCTATCTTTTTGGATTATCAAGCATCATATCTTATTTAATCATGTTGTTATAGACATATATTACTATGTCTGATTTAAAATAATTTTCATTTATATTTGTATAGGCAAATATTTGAAAATTCGTAACTTTTATCGTTAAAAACTAAAAATTACAAAATTCGTAACTTTCATCGCTAATTTACAAAAAAAAATTATTTTTTAGTTTGAAAGTCATTAAATGACTCAATATCCCCCACAATATTTTAAAAATAATATTTTATGCTTCATACTTTGTTGGAGGTTCTTCTAATTCGTAAATTTGAGTTCGATTATAATTGTTATTTGCGATTTTTTCGAGTCTAGTTTCTATTAATGTTGAAATGTAGAGATGAGAGAGAGAATGAATATGGGCAGAGACGGGACCAGAGCGAGAGGGGGGGGGGGGGGCAGGGTGGGTCATGGCTCCCCTGGATTTTCAAATCTTGTTATATACTCCCTCCAATCCAAAACAAATGTCTTTCTAGACATTTCACACAAATTAAGAAATAATCATTACATTCACACTTTCCATCTATGCCCCTATAAATCAATCATTAATAATCCAATTATCACTTAGCTATATGATGCAATCATTACTTTTTTTGAATTATTCTATGTAAATAGGGATATTAAAGGAAAAAATGATATATTGTACATTAGTTTATGTAAAAAGACATTTGTTTTGGATATTGTTGAAATATCTAAAAAGACATTTGTTTTGGATTGGAGGGAGTAGTATATACTTCGAATTTACAGTAAGTGCTCTTGTGGTTTATATGATAAAAACTTTGTTGATTTTCGTGAAAGCGAAAAAAAATTATAAAAAATTGGAAAAAATATATCGAAAAATAAATTGAGAAAAAAATCGAATAAAAAAAGAAATCGAGAAAAAAATCGATTAACTATTGCTTGGATATAAAATATGATGAAGAAGATTAGTGAACCTAGAATCATATTCAATACTTATAATTGAAAATTCAAAACAACAAATTATCATAGTTAACTCTTTTTGGATATAAAATAGGATGATGAAGATGATTGAATTTACAATCATATTTAATCATTTATAATTTATTATTTTTTGAATGCATTGTAAAAAATTAGAATATGAAAGTGAAATGAAAATAATAACAAAATGGAATTATGTTAAAATATGAAGAATATGAAAGTGATATGAAAAATATTAACAAAATGCAATAATGTTAAAATATGAAGGATAAATAATCTAATGAAATTAAACCATATTTGAAAAATACTCGGATTTGAAATATTAAAAACAAACAGATTCTCGATGAACTTGGGTGCTAGAGTGATGGCTGGCTCTTTTATTTTAAGGCTAAGGTCGAGGTTCAAATCCTGCAACTTCTAAGTTTTAAATCTCCAACAAGCTGCTTCTGTTTTATATAAAAAAAAGAACTTAATGTAAAATTACTTATATAATTAACTCTTGCGCGAATGGTATACGTTTACTTGGTTGCATAGTCGCTCATTGGTAGGCATGGCAACTGATAGTACTGATGTTCTTGGACGCCATATCTAACCTCATGCCCGCCACATCGATCCCTATTTCTTTTGTTTTGTGCAAACGAAGATCATATGACATTAGTCCATTACACTTGAGATCTTCCAGGATTAAAGAATCATAGTTTTTCCAAAATGCCAATGATCTGTAACGCCCTGAAAGAGGACCGATAGTTGCCATTTTATTCCATGAACCCTCTCCTTTCAAATCCTTTATTGTCCATATCTGAAAAGTAGATCCCTCTGAACTATCCGACCCAACTACTAAGGCCAGTGAGTCGCGAAAAGGGAAGATTTGTGAAGTCTGCCCTGCTGATGGCAACAATGTGTTAAGAAATCCTTCTCTGGACATATCTAAGATCTGTGAAGTCTGTCCTGCTGGCTGCAGGGCAGATGGCAACAATGTGTATACAAATACTTTTCTGGACATATCAAATGAGAGAATTATCTCTCCGCCAACTAATCCTTTGGCCAACCAACAACAGTATTTGCTAAAGATTACCGCCACTGAACTGGAGGTTTCCCGTAATCTACTGTTAATCCATACACGCATACGAATCTTAAGTGCTCTTTTTGCCCAACCTTCAAAGGCCGGAATCCTAATCAAGTAGTTACAAGATTCATATGTACTCCAAGAATTTTCAGCAGTAGAGTATATTTCAACACGGAAATAATTATCCTGATATATGGATTTTCTGAGTTTGACAACCTTGTAATCATTGGCATGCGAATCAAAGTGAAAGCCAATTGCAGGATCTAGATAAAGTGAGCGACAATATGGGCCTAAAGATGGAGGCAGAGACCTGGATTCTGTCATAGACGAATTCCACAGCTCGATATGAATCTTTTTAAATCTAGAAATGGATGTGCAAATGATCCCGTTACACTGGCCAACCACGCGGACAACAGCACCAAAGGGTGGTTGTTGATGGTCTAGATTGCAACAGGATTTTAGGTTTGTATTATGATCATATCTTAACAATGAAGTCACCAATTTGCTTCTAGCGCAGTTGTTACGGCTTCTGATGAGCAGAGAAGTCGCACATTGTTCCTTGATCATGGAATTCCAGCTTCTGCATACACCTTTGAATCTAATCAGTGATTTCAACGGAAGAAAATATAATATTTCGTTGATCAAATCATCAGCCAGATACATGCCTGAATATAATTCCTGTTGAAATATATAAGCGACTCTTTTAGATTTTTGACATTAGTACTCACTATTGTTAAGGACTATAAAAAATACCTCTACTAATAAAGCTTAAATAATTCTCTTAATATTTTTTTGTATACCTTAACTAATTAGTAAAACATTAAATAACCTTCTAGGTTTTTTCAATATCATCCTAATAAGAAAATTTAAATATTTGCCACTTTGAAAGTTCAGTGCAATATTTGATTGATTTTTTAAGTTCTATTAATCAAGAATGTATAATAAGAGCTTCTAATACTAATACACTCATTAAATTATTGTTCGATAGAGATCCGCCCGTGTGAGGTTATTGAGCCATCCGCAATTCCAACGAACAATCGAGTAAAAAGAATTGTGTGATATACTATCAATCAATATTTAATACATATCATATTGAACACCTAACAACAATTTGATCGAACTGCATATGAGTGATTTGCATTCATAATATTCAGGAATCGTTCATGGAAAACAAAACTTGAGCAATAAATTTATTCGGAAATTGTTTTCCTAAGGTATTAGAACCTTTTTTTTTTTTTCCCCTAAGGTATTAGAATCTTCGACGAACATATACGCATCAACGATTGGGTAAAAAATAATGGAGTATATGTTATGTAATTGTAGGGCTCAAGCAAGAAAAATTGTAGAGAAACGACAAATAAACTATTCCATGAAAGCACGAAATCGGACCTGATTTGAATAACACAATTGTAGGGGGAAGAAAATAAAGAGAGTACTCTTAAGGAATAAACCTATTTATAAACAATTACCTAAACTAAGGGTCCTCGTATGATGTTAGAGGTTATCGCAAACAGGAATTAGAGTTTGCCATTATTCACTTCGAAATATAAGGTTCACTCGAAACAAACTTATTTATGTTAGTATGAAGTGTCGTGATATATAACGGAATTTGGTCAAATATTTTATTTCCTAATAGAAACAATATAAGTTTGAAAACAATATATTTTTATGAATGGAAATAAAATGATTACAAAGGATTCAATTTATTAATTTATAAAAAATTTAATTTACCAGCCACAATTATGTTCCACTACAATAAATGAGTAGCTCATTGATATTTTTTTCGTCCTTAAAACATTCTTATATTTGAATTTTTATTAAAATTTAGTTTATTTTACCTTTTTGATGGAGTACATATCTAAAAGTTGTAAGGAATTACTCCCTCCGTCCCTTTCGACCATATTTTTGCCCGTTTGATCCGGGATCATGTTTTCGGCCCGTACGACTCGGGACGACATTTGCACCCTGTTTAGACCCGAGACCATATTTTTGGTCCACCTGGGAATATTTTTTCGACACCTTTAGTTCCAGGAACATTTTGCGGCCCATTTCAACCCAAGAACATTTTTTGACACCTTTCGACCGTGAACATATTTTGGAACCGTTTCGACTCGGACCCAATTTTCGTCCCGTTTCGCCCCCAAAACATATTTTCTGTCCGTTTCGACCTGGTCACATTTTTTCGCCCCATTTCGACCCTGGCCATATCTTTGGCCCATTTGGACCCGGGACCAATCTTCGCCCGTATCGATCCAGGACCATATTTTCGGTACGTTTTAACCAGGGACCATATTTTCAGCTCTTTTCGACCCCGGACCATATTTTCGGTCGTTTTCGCCATGGAACATATTTTCGGCCCGTTTCACCCGAGGACGCTTTTTCGGCCGTTGTCGACCCATGACCATTTATCGGCCCTCTTCGACCCGGTAATAATTTGAGTCCCGTTTCATCTTAGGACCATTTCCGGCCCATTTGACTCACGGACATATTTTTGGCCTGTTGCGTCCCAGGAAACACATTTTGTAGCTCGTTTCAATCCAATACCATTTTTTGTTCTGTTTCGCCTCTGAAGCATATTTTCAGTCTGTTTCGACCCGGTACCATTTTTTGAGGGCCATTTTGTCCCGCGACCATATATCCAAAATGGACGGGTCGAAAAAAACGTTCCCTGGTCAGAAAGATGTTCGGGGTCAAAACGGACTAAAATTGTAGTCCCCGATCGAAACAGGCTGAAAATATGGTACGGGGTTGAAATGGGCCAAAAATAGATGGTATGTTATCGAAACTGGCCAAAAATATGGACCGGGTTGAAAAGGGACCGAAAAGTAAACCTGGGTCCAAAGGGCCGAAGTTATATTCCGGGTCGAAACGAACCCAAAATATGTTACCATGTCGAAACGGGCTGTGAATATGGTCCGGGGTCGAAAGGGACCGAAATATGTTACGGAGGCGAAACAGACTGAAAATATAGCTTGGATCAAAATGGGCCGAAAATATGGTCCGCAGTTGAAAAACTTTTCCCGTGTCTAAACATGCCGAAAATATGTTCCAAGGACGAAAGGGGTAGGAAATATGGTCTCGGGGCGAAACAGGCCGAAAATACGTTCTCATGTCAAAACGGCCGAAAATATGGTCCGGGTCCAAATAGTTTGAAAATTTGTTATACTAGTCGAAACGATAACATATTCTTATATATATATATATTATATATATATATATATATTGTAAATTAGTGATAGATGTGAGTTTCGAACCCAGAATCTTCTAGTCACTAGCAAGATTCTTTTCCACTAGGTTATTCGATTAACTCCTAACATATTCTTATATTCTTAAAATATCTAATGTGTTTGAGATTGAGGATAACATTAATTCTCATAAAAAATTGTTACATTTTCACTTTTGTTGGTCAAACATAACAAAAGTTGATCATGAATTCTCATTAAATGATACAAAATAATATAGTCTTGTGGGAGCTTGTTAGATTCGTCTCAATATATAGATTTGAAATATCAACTTTTTATCATTTTTTCACGTGTAGAATAATAGATATTTATGTTTTAAATCGTGTTTTGTTGACCACCAAAAGTCAAAATGTGACAATCATTTAAGGATGGAGGGAGTATCATTTTTAATTAATACTCACTCCGTCCCTAAAAGATTGTCACATTTTGACTTTTGTTTGTCAACAAAACACGATTTAAAACGTAAATATTTATTATTTTACACGCGAAAAAATTATAATAAATTGATATTTCAAAAATTTATATTGAGAGGTCCCACAAAACTATATTATTTCTTATCGTTTAATGAGATTTCATGGTTAAATTTTGTAATATTTGGCCAACAAAAGTGAAAATGTAACAATCTTTTAGGGACGGAGGGAGTATAACATTAGTTTCACAAAATTTCATGGGCTTAATTTCATCTGAGCACCTGAACTATTTTTTAATTCCCAAATAGGCACCTGATGACCTTTTTGTAACAAGTAGGCACCTGGATCCCAAATAGGCACCTGAACTTTCATTTTTCACAATTTTATGAATTTCTCAGTTTTTAAACATTTCAAAATTCCTTAACCCAGGGGCAAGTTAGTCATATTGAAAATATGATTTTTTTGAGACAAAATTTTTGAAAAAATTTCAGGTGCCATTACTAAATAAGATTTTAGGAGCAAAAAAATTGAATAAAACTCTTTGGACTCTTTTAAAAATAAATACAATTATTATTATATAAAAAAAACTAAAAATAAAAAATCAACCCCGACCCCTACCCCCACCCACCCCCGCACCCCCTCCCCACCCCACCTGCGAACACCACAGCAGCCCCCCCACCCCACCTGCGAACACCACAGCAGCCCCCCCCCCCCCCCCCCCCACCCCCCTTCAGACCTGCAAGAACACAGTGATTTGCAAAAGACCCTGGAGAAGATTCAAGCCTTTTAGCATTGGATCCATAAAGAACACAAGGAGCAATAGATCCCAGCAAACCTGTCAACGGAAACAAGTGATTATCACATTCAAACTTTGAATTCTTCAACGTGGTGGATGGTGAACAAGTTACAGTAAGGAGATCACAATTATTTCACATCATGGTCAACACTTGAAATTCAAAAAACATCAGGATTTGCAACAATTTTGGATTTACTCAGGAAAAATCCAACCTTTATTACAACAACTCAACAATTAGTCCAATAGTGAGTTCATACGATAATGGTGAATTTGGTCATTTGTATTTTATATTTAATTCTTGTTCTGGTTTTTTCTTTTTTTGCTTTCATCATTCACTGGTGACGTGGGGGTGGGTACTTACGGGGTGGATGGGTGGTGAATTGAGGTGGGGTGGGGGTGGGGGTGGGGGTGGGGGTGGGGGTGGGTATAAGGTTGAAGATGATGTTTTTAATGGGTTGGGTTAAATATTTAATGGGGTGGGGTTAAATGGGGGTTGGGTTGGGTTGAGGTTGGGTTAGATTAAAAGTAGTTGAGTTAGTTTTTATGTGTAATATGACTAATTTGCCCTTCATCGGAAAATTTAAAATTTGAGAAATTAAAAAAAATTGTGAAAAACGAAAGTTCAGGTGCCTATTTGGGAATTAAAAAATAGTTCAGATGCCTATTTGGGATCCAGGTGCTTACCTGTTACAAAAAGGTCATCAGGTACCTATTTGGGAATTAAAAACTAGTTCAAATGCCTAGATGAAATTAAGCCAATTTCATGATGAGACAACCAATTGTTAGTACACGTTGGTGAATTGTTTATGTTGGTTTTGGGCTGTGGGCCTTAGTGGAGTATTAAAATATCATTTTTTAATTTAAAATAAAAAATAAAAAAGCTCAAAAATCTGGTGGTGCAACTGCACCATCAGTCTTTGAATTGGCTCCGCCCCTGGACCGGGTATTTGTCGAGCAAGTTATTTCAAACGAGTACAACCCTGTGTTTGTACCCTACTCCTTAACTATCAAACGGTCTACCGAGTCGAGTACTCGAGCCGGATGCTCGAGCGGGTAACGGGTTACCCAACTTGTTTCCAGCACTAGATATATTACAATCGACACTAGTTGAGGATTGAGATGGGCATGCATGCACAAGATTCTAGTCTAATTATAGGATTTCCAAGACAATATTAAAAGATGAAAACAGAAGACATAATATAAAGAAGATATCCTAATTTTTGTGCTTAATTCACCAAAGTCATCTAGGTCCGGACAGTTCAAATGCATGTAAATTTTCTGTAGAGTCTACTATCCAATCAGAACTTGCATGTGGCGCAAGCTCCACCTCCTGCCGAAGCACTTCAACCTTCTGCCACTCATCCCATCGCTCGGCCAAGCCATCGCCTTCCAACATCCTCACCACATCTGACATCTTAGGCCGCTCCATTGGGTTGCCTTGTGTACACAGTAATGCGACTTGGATAAGCTGCTCGACTTCAGAATCCACATAGTTGGTCTGCAGGTCTGGATCAACTAGCATTTCCAGTTTCCTTTCTTTCAGAAGACCTTTCACCTGATTCAGACAAATTTGTAGTTACAAACCATTTTTCATTCACCATAAAGATGTAAACTTCAGTGCTCACGGCCAAAATTAAACGACTAAGAACTTATGAAACCGAGTGCCTGCTACGGAGGTCTTCAAATACTCATTCAACAATAAAACACAATGCAAGGATGTATGAATAAAGCAATTAAAATTGGCTTACCCAATCAAGCAGCATGACATCATCATCATTTGCTAGACGAGCAAGGTCAAAAGCCCTTTGCCCAGTGATCAACTCCAAAAGCATGATTCCATACCCGAAAACATCTGTTTTTTCAGAAGACTTTCCAGTTGACAGGTATTCTGGTGCAATATGACCGATCGTACCCCGCACTGCAGTGGTGACATGTGTATCCTTGTAATCCATAAGTTTAGCCAAGCCAAAGTCTCCCACAACAGCCTCAAACTCTTCGTCTAACAATATATTAGCGGCTTTAACATCACGGTGAATGATCTTGGGATCACAGTGATCATGCAAATATGAGAGTCCTCTGGCAGAACCTAGTGCGATGAGTTTTCTTGTTGACCACTCAAGGGGTGCTTCACCTGGTGGGCGCTCTACAAAATATAATTTATGTCTCAGCAAAAGGAACCCATATTTAATACATAAAACAAAAAACATGTTCCAATCTGAATTCTAAAACAAGCTAGCATCTCGCTCACACTTAACAAAAATGCTTGTGAATATATATCATGCTTAAGTCTACAAACATGTAGTGCGGAAAAAAATGTTAAGAGTTGGTACCTCTTAAACATGATGCTACACTTCCATTAGCCATATAAGGGTACACAAGCAAACGTTCAGTTGGTGTCATACAAAACCCTCGCAAACGAAGGAGATTCCTGTGTACAGCCATGCTGATCATCTCCACTTCTGTCTGAAATTGCAGCTCTCCCCCTGGTGTGCGTTCTTCCTTCAACCGTTTTACAGCAACCAATGACCCATCAGCTAAGCGACCTTTGTACACTTTCCCAAATCCACCTCTTCCCAGAATATTTTTGTTGCTAAAACTATCTGTTGCGACCTGCAGTTCCCTGAGTGAAAATCTTTTAAGCTGTCCCAAATGAACTTCAGGGTCCTCTTCAGCTGCAAAGATATTAAAGGTATTGGCGTCCGATATTGCCATCAATTTTTTTTATCACAAACGGGAAAACTCAATTACCAGGTACATCAAAGAAATACTCTTGTGCTTTCCTTCTGCGCCACCATGCAAAAAGAACGGCAGGAGTAGCAAATAGTAGAGCAGCACCAGCAGCTACTCCTCCAGCAATTGCACCAGTGGCACTGTTCCCACCTGAAGTCAATTTGTCATGAGTTTCATGGACATTTATAGCAAATTTATTTTCATCAAACTAAGAAAACACTATCAACTGAAAAGAGTAAGTATCTGTATGATAACAACCTGTAGCATCGCCAATATATGATAGTTCAAATTCAAGTTATTGGTGTTTTGTAACTTTCACCCACCATCAGGAGAAAAATCCAAATGCCAATATATTAATACATGCTTTAATTAATTCCTGGAAAATCACCAGGAGTAACAATTGTAGTACTTCTTTATTATCAGAGGAGCAATATTTCACATTTTAGTAAATGCATTAATAATATGGGTAATTACCTGGAGCAGTAATTGTCGCTGGGGGGATAAATGGAGGCGGTGGAGAGAAGGGAGGAGATCCCGGGCATGGACGTCCAGTAACTGGGCCGCACAGATCCAAATTATTTGCAAAACTGTGAATTTATGGCCTAATTGATCAGCAATAGATTCTAAACCCCTATGTAATTATAGCCGATACCAACTAAATATCAATACCTGATTGGCGTGAACAAAGAGAAAGAACCATTATCAGGAACAGCACCTTGGAGTTTATTATTCGACAAATCCCTGCATAAGAAATTATGGAGGTTATTTCAACATTGCATCTTAACATATGTAGATCAAAGATACTTAACGTGAGTACTTACAGAACTTGTAGAGCAGAGATATTGGTCAATGACATTGGTATATTTCCTGTCAAGCTGTTGTTGTTCAACCGACTATGCTTAGACAAAACAAAACATAGGAATTAGGATGTAAGCAGTAAGGGTTAGAATTGAATTATATTACAGGATGTAAAGCTTAGGATTGCATTAATGGGATATGTAGTCCTGATTCCTGAATATGGCTTGTTAAAACTTATAATTAACCCGATGGTCTGCCTATGTGCAAATATATGAATATCTGGATCTGCTTGAGTCATTACTATGGTTAGGATTGCATAAACGGGATATGTAGTCCTGGACTATTAAAATTTATAATTAACCCGATGGTCTGCCTATGTGCCAATATATGAATATCTGGAGCTGCTTGAGCCATTACTATGGGATGTAAATTTTAGATACTAATCTACAGAGTGATATATCATTTTATAGTAACACTGATACGATACATCCAAAGAATGGGGATAATACAGAAATCTGTGATTCTTAACATTCAAGTAGCATAAATGTCAACCAAATAGTTTGGTATTTCAATAACCACCAAAGCAACACCCCAGACAATGATCTATCAACAACAGTTTAACAAATAAATCCAAAGTCTGTACATCCATTAAGAATTCAGCACAGAAGTGTAAATAACACTAGTGTAATATCTTTTTCTCAGTCTACTAAATTATACTGTATAATGTAAATTCATATCATATATATCATGTTAAACTACAAAGCTGTTATTTCTACTTATTAGTATTACAACGATTAAATATAACAAGTGGCACACAACTATATAATGAAAGGACAAAACTTATACAGCACTTAAGTAAGATTGTACATCGAGATGGCAAAAATATTTTCCCATAGTAGTTGGGGAAGTAAAAGGATAGAGGACATACAGGAATCGCAGTTTAGAGAGTTTGCCGAGTGCCTCTGGAACGGGACCAGTAAAACTGTTCAGATAGAGATCCAAGCTCACCAAATTTGTCAGATTTCCAAGATCACTTGGAATAGGCCCAGTAATATTGTTGCTATACAGCTCCCTGTCAAATTTAAAGAAAAGCAATTGTTTGACATCCATAATAGCTAATTCTTTTGCAGGAAAATGTCGATAACTTCACATCACGTAAGTGTGCTAGATGACTAGAGTGACACAAATATATCAAGTTATAAACTACTTGACCATTCCAAAATTGAATGACAGTCTTCAGTGTAGTGGTCCAAGACATAGATTTCATTATTAGTGAGGATTACAATTGGAATGGCCAATCTCTTAATCCTGCAAAGGGACAATCCATGTAATTTACCTAATAATTATATAGGCAGCTCATCTCCTGCTACAAATCATAACCAGTATGTGCAACATACAGAGCATCATAGGTTTTATTTTTCCTGTGTGCGTGTGTGTTGGGGGGGGGGGGGGAGCAGAAGATAAAATAGCTTACAAGTACTGCAAATTCTTCAGTAAGCCGAGCTGCGGAACCAATTGACCAGACAAAGCAGCATTCCCCAGATCACTAAAACAATTTAAAGTAATTATACCAACTTAAAATTTTAGATGCATAAATCAACACGATGAGTTAAGATATATGTCTTACACTCTTATCACACTGTTATCATTGTTGCAAGTAACATGAAACCATGTGCAAGGATTAACAAGAGTAGGGTCCCAACTCTGTAAGACATTGTTAGGATCAAGTAGGTTGGTCCTCAAGCTGTGCAAGGCATCACCTATTCAAATGTCCAACAAAACAGGATAAGAAACAGTTATTCCAAATAAAATCTAACTCATTTCATGAAATGAATCAAAAGCTGATCTTACACAGTAAAAAGTCTTCCAGAAATAAAATGCTCTATTTGAACATATCATTGGACATCATTACAATTTAGACATACAGCATAGCTCAACTTAGCTGAAATAAGTGTGCTTCTATTACATCTCACACAAACAAAAACACAAGTAAATGTAAATAAGTGTTATCTAAACAACAATATACCAGGCATGTCCAATTATGACCACTGATATTTTCCAATTCTTCCAGGACCAGTAATTCACTATCATCAACAAACACAAAGAATAAAACAACGCAATAATCGGATTTTACAAAATCATCACCAAGACTCTTAACTCTTTACATAAATCAAACACATATCCCCAGAATCCAATAATCAAACTTTCACAAATCAAGCTCCTCAATAAGTTCAATTACAAATCAAAACCAAACAAAGACAGCTATGAATACAACGCCTCCAATCATGTTGGGTCATCCCTTATGTTAAGCCCAATTACAATTACAAAATTATGGGAGGGGGGGCGGGGGTGGTGAAACAAAAAATGGAGAATTGCAGAAGCAAAACAACTAATGTACAATAAACTCAACCTTCCATGTTAGCATGAACGAGAGCTGGTAGCACCACCATGATCAACCACCCCATCAGAGACACCAAAGCCTCCCTTGCCACCACCACCTTCATTATAGCCAACCAATAGATATACACACACAAAAATGTATATACTATATAATTCTATACAGAATTCAGTTTTAGATCCATTCAAACAACCCAAAATGCAGCATTTTCAGAATCCCACAAAACCCTTTGCACTCATTTGCTTAAAGAGTCCAACTCAACAAGCCCAAAACCAATCTTCTTTTTTTCTATTTTCGAATTTGTACAGAAACCCAACAGTCAAAAAGCTATCTTTTTGCTATTTTCTGAATCTATAAAAACCCAACAGTACAAATGCAATCACTTCGCCAACTTCTGGATTGATACAAAAACCCAAGACTAAAAAAGCAATCTTTTTTGCTAAATTCTGAATTTATACGCCGACCCAAGAGTAAAAAAGCAATCTTTTTGCTAATTCCTGAATTTATTTTCTTCAGTAATCTTGGTTTGGTTGTAAAAAAGTTAAACTAGATAGTGAAGAAAGAAACAATAGTGTTGTGCTAGTACTCAACAGTGTGGGCCATCTATTTGAGTTGTAGTTTTACTTTCTTTAAACTTTTTGCTAATTAATTTCACATTCATTTACTAAAATCAAAACATTTAAACACTCATGACCCATGTAATGAAGTTTTAAATTTTTTATCAAATACATTAACTAGTAATAAACCTGTAAGTAACTATAAGTTCATATTAGTTATAATTAAGTCCAGACAAATAATAAATAAAAGTTGAAAGATTATCTAGAAATTATGAAATATAATTATAATAAAAAAATCGTGAATTTAAAACGTTATCATGATTATTTTCTTTTAAAAAAAGTCGTGAAATTAAAATAAGATAATAAAAAGTTAAAGTAGAAATATAATTTGATGGGGTGGTTCTGGAAAGTTTATGGAAGGAACAGAAGAGGTCTGCAATTGGTTTTCCCAAAATGCAGTTGAAGTGTGTCAGCATGGAAGAAAGGTCCATATGTATAAATACCACCATGTGGAATCACAAACCTACATACTCCCTCCCTTTTTTAAATAACTATATATTTTATTCATTATTGTACCTATACAATAATTTTCTTAATCTTCTTATTTTACATAGATTTTCTAATTTTTTATCCCATCATTCTTAGCAATGTTGCTATTTATTTATTCGATTTAACATTATGTATAGTACTATTACATGGAGTATTCCATATCACATCATATTACATTGTTATGCATTATTTCGTCCTACTCATTTAATTTATACACAATTCATACTCAAATAACGGTATATAAGAAAAAACGGATAATTATTAAGAAAAAAGGGGATGATTTGTAGCATATGCTATGAGTCTATGAGACTATGAGTCCCAGTCTCACAGTGCAGCTATGAGCTATGGGGCATACTATTGGACATGTATATGAATAGTTTTAGGACAGTGACATACTCAGACACTGCATTAACATCAAATACCCAGCATGTGGACCATCGAAAACGACGGCACCATCTAAAATAAAACATCCTTACCGGTTTTTTCAATTTAATCAAGCTCATTTTCAATTTAAATAAATAGATTTACTCTCTCTCTTCCTTTTTATAAATATCATACTATAATTTTATGTAAATTTTAAATTTATCTTGTAAATTTAATTCTATCTTTAATTTCGATAAAGGAGGTCATATAAATATATATATTTCTATTTTGCGTAAAAGATCCTTAAATAATAAAAGGAAGGAGGAAATATTACTTAATAGTAAAATCTATATTTTGACACCTCTAATTAATCTCAATAGACGGGATGAGAGACCGAATGGTGCTCAATCGATTTAAGGATGTTACGAATTAACATAATAAACATTGAAAATGCTATACATATAGTACTTTACAATATCTATATTAGGAGTTTTTTCGGTTAGTAATACAATTATGCAAAAACAATTTATTATCGCACCACTCATCAAGTTGTTCTTATATATTCGGTAGATCAAACACCTTTTGTAAGAAATATTTGTAGTCATAACAACATATGACTACTCTGACCACCTCTTTTAAAATTTTCGAACACATACTTTAAAACATCCGGATCCGTCCTTCCGTATAATCCAATCGACTATACACAGTTTCTACCTTTTGGTTGGTTTTATAGAAAGTGGCACTGTGAAGTGGTCAACTGAGAGAGTGAGAGTTACACAAGAAACTTGCAAGATTTGGACAATCTAGTGAAACATCGCATTTGGTTGGATCCTTTGATTTGAGCTAACAATCTCGTATAGTTTTTGTCTTTAGATTTTTGGCAAAGGTAGGATAATTGCAAGTGAAGTTGTAAGCTATGTCCACATCATGCTCTTCCATTTCGATGTCAAGTGGAAATATGACAAGTTTACGGCTCTATTCAGGATGTTGATATCTCTTTACCAAATAGTTTACCGTTACTAATAAACAATCCTACTAAAAGACTTTCATATGAAATTGTCTCTATTGTTTCACGAAAAGACATAGCATAACAAATATTGCCAATATAATGAGCTATGTTTTTGTTTAACCTTTTAGATATCATGCTACTAATTAGAGGCCTTTTTTAGTACTATTGTTTAGTGAACTATACCGAAAGCTTTAAATTGTTTTTTGATATTTTGTGAAATTGCTAAATTGATTTCTAAATTATATCTTTTGTTTCATTTTGTCCCCTGATCCTAAAAGTATCCTATGAACTAGTGTAATGTTATTTTAGCAAAAGGATAAACTTGGAATAACATATTTAATACTTTTTGAGGCACTTTTTGGAATAGCAAAATTATTAACTAAAAGTTAACCGCACTCTCATTATTTTCTCCCGCCTCACACCCTGCCCCACCCTATCGCACCCATTACCCATCACCATCTCTATTGGCTGTAAAACGGACCGAACTATATCAAATATAGCTAAGTTTGAGTCCGGTCCGCACTACTTTGCACCTTAAGTTCGACACAATCCGAAACATATATATACGAATCTAAAATTTGAGGGGCACTATTAGGATTTACGAACTATAGAAGAAAAAAAATATAGTGTATTATTGAGGCTTAACCAAATATCAGAAGACTATAATTGAAACTTTCATCGTAATTGAAAAATTCCTTGAAGATACTTCCTCCATCCCAAATAATGAAAAAATTGTACCCTAAGACAAATTTAAATTTGTATCTTACGTACAAATTTTCTCCACACTAATCTCTCATAAATGATAGTAGTAATTAATTTTCCAATAGCTATTTATATATTCGTACTCTTATTCTATTTTAAATCGATTATATATAATATATATATGCATTAAATAATCAACATATATATATGCATTAAATCAACTACTAGTACTAATATTTGTGATAGACCACAAAATTAAACATGGATGAAGTTTAAGTTTTACAATTTTGTGAACATATATATATATGCAACTAATAATAAATTGGGACACATCACACATGTATATAGTATTAATTCAAATATCTTTGTTCCACTAAAAAATTCGTTGTGCGAAACAAAGTTGACAGGTTGAGATTTGGCAAGAATCATTTGTTCTTTGGACTATATATGAATATTGGTAAAAAGATAAAAGTTTTATTGAAGATATATAAATAATATGAAAAGCTAGACCTACTTAATGAATATAAATCACCTTTGTGGTAATAATAGAAAAAGAATCGAAATCACCATCAATTAGTGTTGTTTATTTAGAAGATTAGATCGAACAAAAGTTGGCTAAGTTTATTAGGAGTACATAACATAGTTTGGACTTTGGAGGCCATGATTGGACCTTGTTGAACTACCTTTTTAAGCATGTGCTAACACAAAATGCAAGAGAAAAGTAAAAAAATAGGTAATCATTTCTCCTATAATGTTTTGTGATATCACTGTATCTATTTCTTACAAAGTTATATTTTTGTAGTATGTGTTAACTAGTACTTAGTCAACTTTGTGTTAACTAAAAAAATTAGGACATATGTTAAGAAATAATAAAATACAACATATATAAATATTTATATATGAAATTTTAAAAGCGTTTTAACTTTGTGTCCTAAAGACATATTCTAAAAGCCGTCCGTTTTATTAAATAAACGTTTGAAAAAAAAGTTGACAATGTATTAAAAGTTGAGTAGTAAGGTTTTTTTGGAGTTTATTTATAGTGTATCATTGAGTCGCCAGTGAGTGTTCCAATGGTTCTTTCCGTTTATCAAATAATATTTTCGACTTATATACATGTTGACATATATTATTGGCGTTAAATATTAATTTTTAAATGAACGTAAAAAATATATTGAAACTATTATGTTCCGTTCAATGATACTCATAAGAAATGATGATTTTGTTTGGGTTATTTTGTATGTTAATGTTGACCATAATAATGGTTAAAAATCAATTACACATGAAAATTTTGGTATGATAACCTCCTTTAAATTTGGTTTGGCATTGGATGCGATTGAATATGGTAAGAATGATGATGACACAGTTGACCTATTCCATCATAACAAGTTTTTGATGAATGTCTTCTACTTGTAATGGCGATTTCTTAGCTACCCCACTTATTACTGTTTCCTCATATTTTTCATGGATGTGTTCTACTTGTAGACCACTTGTTGATGAGGGGTAGTTAAAGCCTCAAGGGAAGTTGGAGGTTTTCTTTTACCACGGTCATCCCTAAATGATAGAGCCATTTAATTTTTTATGATATTCGATACACGATTTAAAACGTAAATATTTTAAATTTTACATGTGTAAAAATTATAAGAATTTGATACTTTAAAAATATATATTGAGACGAATCTAACAAGATCCAATATGACTATATTATTTGTTATCGACTAATGAAAATTTACGGTCAAATGTCTCCATTTAGGGATGGAGGGAGTATTACTTTCGAGCAGTTATCAAACAATTTAATCCCATAACTACTTTATTAAGTACCGTCGTTACTCGAGTCTCGAGTTTGTGTATATAATATTCCCTCTATTTTCTTTAATTTATTTTTTAAATTATAATTCTTGTATTCTTTTAACATAGTGTTTACGATATTTAATGTGCTTTTTTCATTATATTACTTATTTTATCCTTAATAAAGTATAAGACATTTATTGACTTCTCAACTTTCAAGTCATTAGCTTTGAGCTCATCTTATTATTAGCTCCAACTAAATAGGGGTTGAACGGTAATATTTGTATGTCCTTAATAAAGTAGATTGTTGTCAAACAATTGGTTAAAAAAACGAAGGGAGTATTATTTTACTCAAATCCGATTCGAACGATAGTTTTTTTTTGTAAATTAGCGATAGATGACTTTCGAACCCAGAACCTTCTGATCATTAACCTAGAAACTGATAACAAGTTAACTAATCAATTTGTGCACCAAAATGCTGAAATCTTTCATATATAAGTACCGATCTCTTCTTTCTGGAATGTCGAATGCGCTAAATTTGAGAACCAGCTTGAGTTAAAATAGTTGCTGAACTTGTTATACACACCAAAACAGCGGACCGGTTACGGTTCCGTATAGATTTGTTCCGTATAGAATTCCGTACAGAAAAATAATTACACAATAACCCATGAAGAAATAATAATTACATCTTCAATCCCCACTCCAACCACTAATATTTGTATATTAACCCTTTACGGAATGTGTACGGAATATTTCTATAAGGCACCCTAACTTTTAGCACTTTTCGATGTAAAATTATGTTTATGCCCTTATTTAGAAATGTATTAATTGAGGAAGTTAATTCAAGGGCAAAATAGTAATTTCACACCCTAAAAACACTATTCTGGTGTGTGTATAGTGGATCCAAGTCGAGGACTCAATAATAACTTGGTGACATTTGATCTAAATTTCCAATTACGATGTCCCGATGACTTCAAATCTTGCTAAAAATAATTTATCTCATATCTTATTAGTTAACACCTACCATAACAACTAATAGTTGGAAATTGATGTATTGATTATTCATCATACTATTATAGCTGATTTACAAAAAAAAACCTTGGATTAAAAGAGTCGATATGATGGAACCACGCCTATTCCATCGATGAGACAAATACTCCAAGCCACCATAAATTAGGTTTAAGTACACAACTCTACTCCTTTTTACAACTCTTTTCAAAGGCCAACCCCACTTGTTGAATATTAGGATTGTCCACTTTACCATCTTACCAAGAAAAATGAGCATGTATGATGTGTTTCCCTCCAACTGTGTTAAGTCTCATATTCATTTGGTTTCAGTTACACCCGTAAGAACCACTAGACACTATTGAACATTGATAAATCAAGAATGTTACGTTTTATGCCACGACTAATAAACATCTATTCACACGGACAGTCATTGTCGATAAAACATAACAAAAGAAAATGAAATAAGATCATAGTGATCTAGCCATTTGCGACGGGGGTACAACGTTTTGCGGCAAATGTGAAAGCTCGGTGTGGCACAGCGATGTTATAGCTTCCGCCTCCATAGTGATGCTTTTGAAACGTTCAAACACTTCACTCGAGGGAATAGAAAGCCCGTCTTGGGAGGATTTCCATCAACAAGAGATTGCTCATAAATCTCTTTACATTCTTGTACCACCTGCACAAAAGGTCAAGTGAACTTACAAAATCCTGGAAAAGTTACAGTTTAATCATTATGCTTCGAAACATCATCGCTACGTACAACCAATGTGAAATAGGAATGTAGGCTCAATTGTGGTTGATAGAAATTATGAGACAATCAAAAAGAATTGACAGCTAAAATATTATAGATAAGCCCGAGGGTGGTTATCAAAGCTTAAAGAACGTTTAATTTTCCAAGGTAAACTGAATTACCTCTTTGGCATCTTTACGGGGGATGCCCTCCCGTAGCCCCACAATTTTCTCGACAACTTCTGGCTGGAATACAAGAACTACATATATCAATGGCAAAGTCAACTAGAAAAAATGTTAGATGGAATCGTAGATTGCATGCCATATGAAGAAATTGAATGGAATGTAATATCTTCAGATTGATCAATCTCTAGTTCTTAGAGCAAGTGGTCTTTACCAATGAGTTGAAAAATATTGAATGCCATCAACAGAACTACAAAACAAAACTAAATAACTAAGACAATTACTCCAGGCCATAGTACTTACTGGACAGTCTGGTTGAAGCTCAAGGATATTTGTATACACAAGTGTGAATGAGTCGGGGCTTTCTGAAGAGGCAAGTTCTCGTAAGTCACTCAGTGCCCTAATTCTGTTTTCAACTTTCTGAAAATGATGCAACAAAAAAATTAGAAGTTCCGCAAAAGGAAACAACACTATCTCGTTAAGTTTTAAATAGCAAGCATGTGTATACTTCAGGAATTAGGATATGCCTTAAAAAGGAGAGTTAGGAAAAGACAAGTACCAACAGAAGAAGGGATCTATTTATCATCATAATAATGAATATCAATCAAAACATTAAGAAAAACATTATCACAGCAGGCAGAAGTCGCGAGTTTGCACACTATGTGCAAAACAGAACTAAAAAAATAAATGAGTTTCGTTGATAAATGAAGTTATTAGAGAAATTATCCCAAGATAAAAATGCCCTTAGAATAAGAAAAAAGATTAAATATGATTCTAAACTTACAGAAACACTGATGTATTCTCGGAAAAAATCCATGATGAACTCCTCATCCAACCTCATCCGATCAAGTGCTTCTTCCTTGATATAATTTTTCTGAAAAACCAAAGTAAGATAGAATAGTCTACCACAACTAGTCGGTTGAAATAATTTGCTATACAGACCTGTGTTAGTAGATGATCGACATAAACAACCATAGTTTCCTCAAGGCAAGCCTCCACGAATCGCCTGAAAGATCTTTCTTCAATGTACCTTTATAATATATAAGCCAGAGAGTTTAATGAAAAACATTCGGGGTAGTTAATTCAGCAAACTAGAATGTCAAACACTAAGGCACACGATTGTGTTCCTGGATATTGGAGGTCTTAGAAGGTACAGATGTGCACATACATTTTCACATCCATGAAGTAATCATTAAATGTTTCAACTAGGTACTCAGTAACCTGCCCCTCTAACCAATCTACAAAATGCATCAAAATGTCAGACAAATCAATAATAATTCAAAGCAGATTAAAAGTTGAATTATTCCACCAAGATCTTCGTTAGTGCTTTATTTCACATCTGGTAATTATCGGTGAACTCAGAATCTATTTGAAGTTCAGAGTAAATGTTAGACAAGCTGGATTGCTTCAACTAGTCATCCAACAACCTGGTTTTCATTTTTTTAGTTATTGTAGCTCCGTACAGTAATAAGCCTTGGGTTTTGAGTAAAAAAGATGGGCAACCTCATAATAATGTGAAACGGTTTCAAGCACATATCAGGCTCAAATTCTGTATCTGGCTCAGTAGATGTTTCTAAACAGTCCATATTTTGCCTTCTATAAAAAAACCAGATTCACAATTTTAGCACAAGCTTTAATCAGTCATTTAAATACTCTATGGAATTTTACTTGATATCATATCACTAACAACCATAAAGATTAAGCTTGGCACTAGCATATGATAATCAGTCACCCACGAGATATGCAAACATCTATAAGACATGCATCAAAAATCAGACACTAAGAAGATCGTAGGTTATATAAACCAAAAAATAGGAAACCAATTTTATATAAAAGCACAAACAAGAAGAAAAAAAACTGGATAACACCAAGCCCAAACATTTTATATATATAGAAAATACAAAGACAAGAAGCAAGGAAACAACTGAAAGAAGAAATATGTTTATGAATCTAACAGACCTTTATGATACAGCTTGACTAGCAATTCCTGCACCCCTGGGTCCTCAAATATGACACTCACTGTCTGGTGAATAGCTTCCTAAAAGTTTTAATTGGGAAAAGAGAGAATTAATTAAATGCCTCTAACTTCACATGTCTAACGAATTTATCAGTTGCTACAGCTGCACAACATGTGATTTAGTGTATTGGAATGTTAACATAGCTATGAAAGTTCTCTTCTCTCCAGAGCATAGTTGTGAATAGCAATTTGAGGTTCGTAGCAGTGAAACTCAGAAAATCCACTATTGTGCACATCTAATTTTACCATCTCCGTATCTACTTCGACGCTATGTATGGCTGCGATACCACTACGAGATGCTATACCGCTACTGCGCCGCTATTTACAGGTATTCACAACTATGCTCCAGAGAAATGGTAGTGCTATATGGCATAATAATTGGAAAAGGTAATCTCCTCAAGATTCAACATGCAACTAGGGGCATAATGCATAACGTATGAATGTTTCTGAGTGTTAGCAAATTATAAGGAATAGTGATATCAAAAAAGAAAAAAGTTTGTGTAAGCATACTCCAATTCTATGACAGTATTAAACACTTGCGAATACAAGAAATTAATTTCAAGGAATTCAAATATATTCTATTATTCTCAGACTACACAGCAAATTCCTTATTAAAGAAACAATGCAAGAAACATCCATCTAGCTCCCCAAATAAAATTGATAATAGTCCTATGCACTTTACATCATTTGGCAGGTTATGTCAGCAGACGAGCAAGATCCATATGTAAACTACATGAATAGAAAGCTGATAATTCAAACGGAAGAATCTATACCACACAAGCTTTAAATTAGGGGCATATACATTACGCGAAGAGAAAATAATCTAACAGTGTACCTTTGCAACCTCCAAAAAACCTTTGCAGGTATCCTCAAAATTTACCTACATATAGTAAAAAGATCAATGTAAACTGAATACTTAATACATTCCTCCTAAGATATGAAGCAATGGTGGATCTTGAAAAAAACACTGGGGAGGAATTATTTGTATTAGTAATGAATATATCTCATATATTTTTATAGTTTCACTCCTAAAAGTAGTATTGATATACTCATACATGATGTGGTTAAAATAATCTTATCTCATTTGGGTCCCATATTGATAGTTTATGCACTTGTCTTTTATGGTTTCTTATTGGTAAATCTTTTTTAAATATATGGGTAGCCATAAGTCTAACATCTCTGTATATCATAATTGTAGCGACGCCTATTGGTACATCATAGCCAAATTTCCCAATATTTATGTTCAATACATTGTTATGATTATTGTTTAACAAGCGAACTTCTTATGTAATTTGACTATACATTAGTCTGTTATCGAATAACTCGAACAAGTTTTCATTTTAATGAGAAAATTGATCATCACTCGAGGTGGCTCCCAATTTTTACTCCACTATGACTGAATATACTACCTGTTCAGCATAATTCGGTGGAAGAGCTTCCAGGGTGCTGGAACTCAGCTCCAATGCAAGATCATAACAGCGAAGATTGTTGTTTATCTGTCATCAGATGAAACTCTCAGCAAGAAAGAGTTAGTTTTACCAAAAGTATCAACAAGTATGTAATCAAACAAACCATTGCACATAAAGGTTCTAAACCAATTTCAGATGCAGGTTCCTCGAGTCTCTTCTTTTCGGCTGCTTGAAAATCGATCATAACCTTGAAATATATTTGAGAAAAGAGCAAGGACTATTAATCCACCTTCAAACGTTCACACTAGTGAAAGTTAAACGTAACAAATGGTAATCTAATGCAACAAATGATAACTGGACCAACATGGATGGGGCTAAGACATATTCAGTTTAAGAGAGTGAGTACACGGGGAGGTTTTACTGGTTTACCAGTAGAAGGTCAAAAAGAAAAATTATGTTCACCAAAAGGAGATGCATGTTGTAAATATCTTGTAGACACCGACACACCGTTATTGTTTTCCAGTGTGTGACAATTTGGTCAGCCTTCAAAATTTCAAACTCAAATGTATTATCTGATTGGGACAACAAAATTGCCATATTTGATGATAGTAGGATATGCAGGAAGAAGGTTATATAGAAAACAAAGGTAGGCACTGGGGAGGTGTGGTTCATTTCCATGTTATAAATTTAAGACAATAAAGACGTTAATTGGAATGAACTTGCCTGAATAATTGCTAAAGCGATTCTGTACAGCATGAGATCAGTGCTATTCTCCTGTACAATTTGAACTTGCTCTCCAAGGATACGGAACAAGTCAACTGCAGCTGGTGTATATAGCTTACCGTCTTCAGTCTTTTTCGGTGGCTGTACCTTGTCAGCCTCAAGGATATTTAAGTTCCATTTCTACATCGAAGTAGAAAATGATCATCAAAAGTAATAGATTATGACACAACCGCAGCAAGAGAAGATATTTATATCAAATTACCTTGGTTGTTGCTTGCATTCTTTCAACATAGGCATTCATAAGGGGATCCATTGAACCACTCTCTGAACATACTTGAGCTAAAGATTCATCAACACCGAGACCAATAAGATTTTCTTGGTATTCGACAACCCAACCAGTTACCTAGATTGATCAACTTATATATCAAAGAAGTCTATTGGCAGTTAGATGAGCGACATCACATACCAGATCGTTACCAATGCAGAAAGTACTATAGTGAGGATCTAGTGCAAAAGTGGACAGATTACATGCAATATACTTCTACATTTTTTTGTTCTTGTTTCAGGTGGGCAGGGCCTTAGGTTAATTATTACTTTCGGTTATCTCAGTACTCAAATATGCCCCGCATTCCATTGTAATGGATAGCAAGCTAGTGTTTAATATATTCCAACTAAAGCAACAAAACATAAATTGGTCCACGATGTATTTGCTTCACATGCAATAGCAAAAAGATAAAGCAAATAACATCATATTCATTATGGCAGTAAATGGCACCCATCTAATGGCAACAAAGATGTTTTAGTTACTCCCTTGTCCCTCCATCCCAAAATATTGTCAAGTTTCATATAATGCATTGAAACTGAACAATATTTCTCTCATGGATATGGAGGTTATAATAAAATTTTGGATTGCTCCCAACACCCAAGTTAAGACCTAAAATATCAAATTGTGTACCTTTAGAATCTCTATATTTGTAAGATCGTTAGCTCGAGCACTGAGTCGTCTGAGCCACTCTATAAACCTCTCAGTGTAAAGGTTTACCATGAGCTGGAATATTTCATATCTGAAGAAACATAGATATATAAGTGGAAGGGAAGCGCCATATGTTCAGAGTTCAGACACACGAGTACACGGTCAAAACCTAATATGCTATGTAGTTGATAATTGAGACTAATACGTTGACAGAGAAAAATAATTTTTTTATTATATACAGACTGCACTATCAAAGGCTTCTCCTTTATTCCACATAAATGGGAAACCGGTCCAAACTATGCAGTCTTGCAACACCATCACTCCCCCCCCCCCCCCCCCCCCCCCGTTTTCCAAACATCGTGAACATAAAAAAGGCAGTGCACCAAAATTTGCAAGAGTATTATGAAAGCACTAAGATCAATATGCATGTTGCTAATATAAGATACTAGATCTCACATAACATTATTAGCTAAAACACACTAATCAAACACCATATTGGCCATCTCAAGTAACCTAAAAGCATGTCTGACAATGTCTAACCTTGGAGGGAAGCAAGGAGCCACATAGTCGTATATATAGCCTAGCTCTTCTCCCATCTGAAAGTATGCGATTCAATTTTCGAAGACAATGGGAATATAAGCATATACTACAGGGAATACAATCTATTTAGTTGATATACAGCACAAGATACAGAGGCCAAAGACATCGACACCATCAATCATATTCTTATATCTTCTAATAGGTTCTGCAAAATGTTAATCATTAAAAGTAGGATCATATGCATACCACTCGGGCCTCCCTAATGGCTGTCTTTAAATCTTCCTGCATCATTAACAGATTACGGTTTTACAAAGATAACAGCATAAAAACATTTCTGTAACTTTCACCAAAGACAAAAAAAATCAGCAGGAGCACCTCTGAAAGCAACTTATCAAAACGAACTTTAACAGACTTTCTTATGTGCTCATAGCATTGATCTCTGTAGCCTTTTCCCAGGATCTTCATTTTCTGGTGTGCCGGGTTTCTAGAAGAAGCAGTCGGAGCAGTAGTTTTTCTGTAACAAAAGGGCAATCTTGTAACTAAAAAAATGGACATACAGAAAAAAACCTGAAAGGTGTCCTAGTGAATCGAACTTCCGTTATGTGCAAAAGAAAGAAAGCTAAGCAACCATAAATAACAGTTTAGGGGTCAATGAACAATAAAACATATGAAAAGGTACTTGGCATTTCTTCGAAGATTTGCTATGGATTCCATTGCTCTAGCTCCCTCAGCTTCAGCTGCTTCTTCAGCAAGCTGCTGATCCAAAACTTCTTGCATTTCAACAACCCTAGGTGAACATGTAAGGAAAGTTGCGACAACGATTCGCTACAATGAGGACGCATTTGGTGGCATAGTACCCTAAACCACAAATATAAATAGACAGAAGAGCACTTGACATCTCCGATATCAAGAATATCAGTCACATGATACTGCCTCAGGACGCAATCTGGTACCTATAGGCTTACGGCTTACCAGAATTTAGGTTAAAGCTACATAGAATATTATTACAAAGACATAGCAGGCAAGATCATACATACCTTATAGCGCGAACAAGTGTTTGGGGACTGCAGCAGAAAATACCAAAGGAAGAATGAGCATCATAAATACTTAGAAGACATCCTATGAAATTGGTCATATTTAAGAGATGTAGTTGAGGGCAGTAACTCACTACTTTATTATTAGATTCTTTTTATGAGTGCAGAATTATTCATTTGGTGTTTGTAATACTCATTCATACAGGTCACTTGAGCATCGGGGCATTATAGAATACTACCTTTCTTTAGACAGTGTAAAGAAGTTCGAAACATGACCCCATAATGTCTTCTCAAATGTGGCCCAAGTATGATCTACATCTTCAAAGTATTCTCTGAGAAAGTATCAATACCCACAGTAAGATTTAGGCATTTACAATATTGACGATTTAAGGGTCGGCTAAAGAGCACGATTAATCAATATACTTGGAATACCAGGAACTAAGAACAATAGGATAAGAGAATCGATCAAATTGACAGATAAAAGGGCCGAGGTATTGGGCAGATCCTACATCAAATGTAGAGACTTACACAAAAATGAATGTACTGGTTATATCTGTTTCCCACCCAAATCTTTTCAACCTTTGGTCCATTAGATAATACTCCAAAAAGAGAAAAATATAAAAGGTGATGAAATTATACAACATCAAAAACTTGAAAATAACAGTCATTAATGAATATGATGCACAATCACTAGTCAGAATAATAGTTAACAGTCCTGACCTTAATATGCCAACCTCTTCTTCATGAGATTCTGCAGCTGCTAATGCGAACCGCCTTTTACCGTCTAGAGCTGTTAACCTCTGCGTGCCAATTAATGAGCTTCAGAAAAGACGTATATAAATCAGCACAATAGTGATGAAGTGGAAATGTTATGAACAGAAACTCTACTTCGTAAGTGTTAATGAGCTCCTTATCATCACTTAAAGAATCCCGGGCTGCAGCTGCCTCAACAGAAATGGACATCATTCCTTCAATATCCTACAAACAAACAATGCTTTAAATCAAGTAGAAGTGTATTTGAAGTTCGCGGAAGTGGAGGCTACAAACAAATTCTGGGATCACTTCTGGTTTTAACATTCTGGGTAAGAGTAATAAAAGTATCTACTTTCAGAAGTTCTTAGGAAAGGATTACACACAAACCAACCCTTAAGAGCACCAGAAAAACTTAGAAACTCTACATGAATAAAAAACATAAGAAGAGCTCAAGTTAGAGTTATTGACTACAATTCAAATATTCCTCTTCCCGTTTATCTCCCTCATTTCCCATCGTAAGATATCCACTCTTTCATCAACCAAGAAAAAATAAATAACATATAACAAAATCAATCTTGTCTATGTATGTAAAATTCCTTTACATTCACCTCCACCAAAAATTCCTTGCTCCTTCTCTTAGACCATTTGGTAAATCCATCAATCTACCGGAGCTGTAACTATACTCCGTACCTTCTCATCAACTGACTGAGAGACAACTATGTTTTGCATCTAAAACTAGTTAGGATACAACCATTTTAATGAGGGATGACCGTGGTGCCCCTCAATGTCAACGTGTTCATATCTTTATGAGTCAGCATTCAACTAAAATTAGTTAAATTTGTTGATAAGATTGGTGATGTGATATTGAATTCCTATATGTGTGAAAACTGGTCTGATGCTCTATTATGTGGTATTATGAACTTTACAATTTTCTTTTCAAAGAATTCAGAAGCTTGATTAAGATGATCTGAGAAGGTGAAGAGAACAGGATGTCAAAACCAGAGAACATTTAGTTGATATTTTCACGAGAAAGAGATGAAACCCATAATTCAGCACCCTGCCAAATATTTGAACTTCAACACTTTTTTCTGTTCAACCCTGATTTACAAGCTATGGTGGACAAATATTCACTCAAGGACCCTCTAGAGTGCCTACATAAAACACTAAATAATCCGAATCTACTTATCTCTTATCATCCATCTCTCTGGTTTCTTTCGTCGCATGCATCATCATCCTCCCTTTATAGATCAATATAACATATACTCCAATCTATTTGGCTTTTTCTCGATGGCAGTTTGCTATCTGCGTCACCTCCCCATGCTTATATAGAACAAAATGACTTATCTACTGGAATGATCAACCACAAACATGGGTCCTAAAGGGTGATTTGGCAACTTCTTCTTTTTGTAAAATTTGGTCATATAAACAATGTTGACATTCCACAAACAATTTCAGCATTAACCTACTATTAGATATAAAATTATCAGAAAATACCCTCCCATATGAACAAATAATAAGTTTGATTGAAGGACATGAGCCGTAAGCAAAATGAAGAAGTATACATACCTTCAGCGTCGTGTTTAAGTTGTTCCTCGCATTACTGAGGGTCTTGATTTGGTCGTGATTTTCAATTAACGTTTGGCATTCTTGGCACAACCTAACTCAAATCAAATGCTCACACATCAGTCACGGTATATTAAAACCGACCTATACTGAACAATGAACAAACAAAAAGTCTGTATACGAATTGATCCTTAAGCATTAATCACACTCATACTTATCAATCTCAACAAAGTTATTTCGCAGTTGATTCGTTGCTTTCTGAGACAAGGAAAGTGCCTTCAAACCAGCTTGTGCCTTCTCAACCTTCAACGAAGTCACGAAAAGAACAACTCCATCAAGCTACTATAATTAGCAGCTCAATAGTATATAAAAGTTATCATTTGAATGTTAAGCAGAAGTCGTACCTGTTCAGCAACCATTGTACTCAGTTGAGCATCATTTGCCTGATTGATCATAGTACAAAATTAAACGTAGTTGATAAAAACCAAAATATAGATAAAATCGCTCAAACGTTTTTCAATAACTTTGATTGAAAAATGTGTTTGTGCATAAAATGATCACAACAATATAATAGTAATTGAAAAGTGGTAAACTGAGTATTGAAATTGAGGAATTGGTACCTGTTGGCGAGAAGTGTAATCAGCTTTGATGGAGGCAATTGAGAGCAGCAGCTCCGGCAAGGTAAGCGCCTTCGCCACCTCTCTCACGGCGGCTTCCTTCGCCTCCACCCCGAGATCCGCCACCATCATCTTTACTATACTCAATTTTCGGCTATGTACAATTTACTTATGCGTATGAATTACTCCATATGAATGTCTGAATTTGTGTGTTTATGTTGCAGAATATTCAATTGAGTTCAAGGTGACTTGGTCACAAGTTGAAAAGTTGAATTGACTTCAAATTCCATTTTTATGAAAACTGAAACTGTGATGACGAGAGATAATTGATGAATATGAAGCATGTAAATTGTATTTTACTTTTATGTAAATGTTTTGTTTGAGTAAGTGGTCTTCAATATTTGTTGACAATGTGGATTTTAGTCTCCTTTTCAAGGAGATGTTAAATTTTGACGGAAAGAAGCACTAGAGTGCACATGTTTTACGAATATCAATGATTAAAATATATATTTTTAATAAATATTTAAGTTTTGATTATTTTATCCCTATTTCTACCAAAATTTAATATTTCTGTCAAAAGAGGGACTAAACTGCACATTTTATATCAATATCAAATTTTACAGAGACTATATATATATGTTATACCAATTAAGATTTAATAATCGACTTGTATTTTCTTAGAATATTTACATTATATAATATCTTGAGGTGTGTTCTTGTGTATATGTCTTTAAAATAAGATTTATATAATGTTATTTCAACTTTTCAATATGAATAATAACATCTTATGACTTGAATTTTCCATGATTTGATTTTGGCTTTTAAAATTTGATGTATTCTCATGAACATAATATTGAGAAAAAGAAAATAATTTTCAAATCAATTTAAAATTCTCCTATACTAAAAAAAAGTAAGATAAACATTCTATAATATCCTTTCATATAATTAACTTTAGTTTAAAAAGTTTGTATTCATCATTTTAATAAAACACTACAAAATAATCATTACATATCTCATATAAATCTCGATGAATAACTATGTTTGGTATAATCATTACAATAATATATAGTATCAAGATACTATATAAAAAAAACCAATAAAATAGTTTGTCTGACCATACATTTGTTGAAGTCTTATAGGTCAACACCCAAGTTGAATCTACAACACTACATTAATTAATCAAGTTACTTAATTAAATTTTAATTACAAAATGAAGGAGCCACTAGAACTACAGATAATTATCGATTTGATCTCAAATAATGAAACCAAATTGCATTTTGATCCAATATATATAGTTTCACTGTTACACATTAATCCCTGAAAGTGGTATAATTGTATTGTGTTATAGTTCTCAAAAGTGACAATTTTTGCACATTAGTCCATATTTTTTCAGGGACCATACTGTAATATATGTCACTTTCGAGGATTATAATACAACAACATTTATGCCATTTTCATAGACTATTGTGTAATATTATAATAACTATAGGAATTCAAGTGTAATCTCATTTTATTATCTTGGACCAAATCGATAATTAATTCTGAAAGGAGTACGTGGAGCTCAAGTGCACCACCCCTTTTATTATCCAAGAGTATTATATATTCCACAGTGTGGTCCATGAAATCATGGCAAGTGTGAGTGATGAATTTGAGGAATATGAATAATATGAGTAGGACTTTGATGATTGTGTGTTCCTTCATATGAGATTAACACATAACTTGGATCTTTTGGGTCTTTTTCTACTCTCTTCTTTACTGTGCACCTCTCACTGCTGCATTTATAGTAATTCCTGCTTGTCATCGTCACCCATGTAATAATTGAACTTAGTATTAATTAAATGGGAATTAATAAGTTAAAAACAAATTTTAAGGAATAACAAAATAAACTCATAAAGAAAAGTATTCCTAAATATTACTCATCATGCTAAGGCGGCGGAGCAACCACATGTGATATTGAAATGGAAGTATTGGAGATATTAACAAATTGATATAGTTAAAATTTATTGATTCATAAATTTAACGGCTTGGATTTTATTAATTAGGAGATGCGTGGATTGGAAATAATTATGATGGTAACGGCTTAACCTATCAAAAAAATAGATAAAATACATTATCTGATTATCTCACACAAATAATCATCAAAAATCATTTTATATTAGAAATGGTCACATAGCATAAATAAGTGTAAATATTTTATTGTTGTATCATCATAATGTATCTAAATTGATACTCCGTCCGTCCCTAAATGGTTGATACATTGTAACTTTCATGGTCAACAAAACACGATTTGAAACATAAATATCTCTTATTCTATAAGCAGAAAAATTATACAAAGTTGATATTTCAAAAATATATATTGAGACGAATCTAACAAGATCTCACATGACTATATTATTTCTATTCATTTAATGAGAATTGTTGATCAAAGTTTTCCAAGTTTGATTACAAAAGTCAAAATATATCAATCATTTAGGGACGGAGGTAGTAATAATTTGTAATCTATGCAGAAGCGGATCTAGAAATTTAATATGGAATATTCATTTCACCATTTAATATAGAAAAAATCAATATAAGTATTCATTGTAGAGAGAAGAACAATAAAAAAAAGAAAAAATTAAATATTCTTAAGGAGATTTATTAAACTTGCAATCTTCTATAAACTAAACAATAACTTAACCATTTGAGCTATTTATTTTTATATAGGGTATTCATATGAATACCTCTGTTGTACTCTAGATCCACCTTTGGATCTATGTGTACCGTGACAGGAGAGTTACTAAGCTTTTCATTCATTTAATGGTTCATTAATCATAGAAAATGTATATAATACCTTTTTAAATTATATTTTCTTCTTCTTTTGGTACATTTTAGGTAATACTTACCATTACATAAAAAAAAATCATTAATATCAATCATCTAAGCTTACTTTTCCGTTTTAGATCATTTGTACCAACTTATTTAACAACTTTTTATACACAAATTATATCAATGTATAATATCATTTTGATATATTTCTTTTGAACATTTTATGTTGTATATACCATCTTAGAATGATATCTTTTAGTAATGAACATCATCTTTAAATTAAAATAATTATATATATTAATTAATAAATATTAATAAATACTATTATTAATGAACCGTATACAATCTAACTCCTACCACCAATACAAATTGCACTTATTTTGAAGAGGAGACTAATAAAAGACAATAGTCAACAGGGCATAGATAATCTTTCATATATATTTTGTATAGTAGCTAGTTGAACAGATGGAGGAGGTATTAGAAACCCAACAAAACAACATTTCAATATTATTTCATCTTACCCAAGTGGTGCCAATTACAGCTGAATCAGCATCATTAATTGACAACTCAATTATTATACGTAATCATCAAATTCGGCTTTCAGTATCAAATAGTACAGTTTGCTATAAATTAGATGTAAACGTTATTACTAGTTTTCAAGTATAAGTTCGTTCCTTATGTGATATACACATACTTATTTGTCAAAAGTTTTAGTTGCCGGGTGAATAGACGACGATAACCAACATGTATTTGTTACGATTATGTTTAATATTTATTTATAAATGTAATTATATTTGTTATATTTATATGAATAAAGATTAATAAAATATACCTCTATATCATACAGATATATATTAGAAATTATCGATCATTGAGGCTTAAATGCGAACTCCTTAATCCTTATATATATATATATCATCTTGATCTATCCGAGTAGAAGTTCACAATAATGCATTCAAGCATGCATGATAATCTACTAGCAATATTAACCAATAATAATGTGAATATATGTCTATTTAGATGCTCATCTCCAATAATAAGAGAAGCAATGTCACTTTAATTTTAAGAGTAGCAATGTCATTTTTTGGACGAACAAATCAGGACATGATTGTATGTGCAAATAACTAAAGCAAACTAATAAACCAAATTATGTAACATATATAAATCAAAATACTTCCTCCGTTCCTAAGTGATTGATGATATATTTTGACTTTTGTGATCAAACTTTAAAAAATTTGATCAAGAATTCTCATTAAACAATAAGAAATAATATAGTCATGTGAGATCTTGTTAGATTCGTTTCAATATATATTTTTGAAAGGATAATTAATTACGAAGGGAGTATTATAGTTACCTAGGGTTTATGTTGCTTTTGACCTTCTTTTTACCATACTTCCTCCATTTATATCCATCATCGAGCTCAATCCCAGTCTTGATTCTAAATGCAACAACACGATGCTCATCATCATCTTCATCAACATTATTCACATCCACATCACCTCTTACAATTCCTTCTCTAATACTACATATATTCAACAACAAATTAAAACAAGATTTATCAAATAAATCAAACTTATATATTCTCAAAAAGATTATGATAATTTTTTTAAATACACACATAAAATTAATTATAATTGATAATAGTGAGAGTTGATGGACAAAAAACTTGCATGTTGGTGTTTTCTAGTAGGCCGTCCAAAGAAGTGTCGGCACTCTCCGTGCTTGTCATTTCTTGAGTGATAGGACTTTGTGAAAGATATGCATTAGAAGTTGAACCTTGCTGATCAAAACTACCATCATAATTATTATTGAACACATCAAATTCTTGGTGATTATTCAAGTAGTTATCCAAATCAATCAAATAATCGGCGTAATTAGGGTTGATATTAGGGTTTATTTCAGGGAAATTTGGGTTTGACATGGGGGGTAGAAATTAAGCTAGCTAGCTAGAAGAGAAATTGAAGACCAGACGAGACTTTATTCAAGTTGGAAAAATCAAACACTAGATAGCCAATTTGCTCATCATTTTTTTTATTTGCTTTTTTCGTTTATCAACTTTTGGTGTGCGGTTTCACTTATTTATAATGAGCTCCAAAAATAATGATTTTTTTTGTAACTAAAGAATTTCCACGGAGCTTCCTCGTAAGGGGAATGCAATTTCATTTACTTGTGACGTGGCAATTTTTATATATACGTTATAGCTAATGTCACAATATGACGTATTCAACGGCTGCGCTTCTATATACTCTCCGCACTCCGCTAATGCAAATATGCAATTGCATTCCAAGTACATATGAATATTGAGTAAGTAATAAGAAAATAATTGTCCATTTAATTTGTTTTCGGATGAATTGATGTTGTATTTTGATTTTTATTTATTTATTAGTAGTAGTCTTCAATGGTGATGACCACAAGTATTCGATGCATATTCGTCTACAGTTTTCATGGACCATATATATTGTAACACTTATGTTATTTTCGGGAATATATTTATAGTAATATAATTATCCGGGGATTAAAGTGAAACTTCAACCCATGCATTATACCACATTAGCAATTAAGATCATCAATGTTTGTAGAATGATTTTTAGATATTATATTGATATTTCTTAATCATATTTTTTTAAAAATACAAATAGATATTTTTTTGAGGTGTAATGTAACAATTGGGAGATAATTGCCGAAATGGTCCCTAAAAGTGACACTAGATTACATTTTTGACCCCCAATAGTGGCACGGGTGCAGCATAGTCCCCGAAAGTTGCAGTTCGGTCGCTACGTTAGTTTTTTCATTAAAATTGGGCCACAAACATAATTTTTAATACTTTAACTTTGATTAACTTACTTTTCGGGTCAAACTAAAAATCCCAACCCCTTCCCCCAAAATCACTTAAACATATAATTTTTTTTTTGTAAATTAGCGATGAGGTGAGTATCGAACCCAGGACCTTCTGGTCACTGGCAAGAGCCTTTTCCACTAGGCTATTCGATTAACTCAAACATATAATTTTTAAACACTTAAGCATACTTTTTTGTTACTTTTTTTCAATTTAAACTTTCAATTCTTTTTCGTTTTTCCTCGATTTTCTTTTTCGATCTTTTTCCCGATTTATTTTTCGATTTCTTTTACGATTTTTTAAATTTATTTCCCGATTTAGTTTTCAATTTTTTTCAATTTTCTTTTACGATTTATCTTTCAATTTTTTCGATTTTCTTTTATTTCCTTTTCAATTTTTTCTCGAATTTTTGTTGTTTTTTCTCGTTTTCTTTTTTGATTTTTTTTTCACAATTTCTAAAAATCAAAAGAAATGAGAAAAAAAATCCTGAAAAAATCGAAAAAGAAATCTAGAAAAAAATCGAAAAAACAAAAAAAATATAACGAGAAAAAAATAAAAAAGAAAACGAGAAAAAATTGCAAAAGAAATTTATAAAAAAATAGAGAAAATAAATCAGGAAAAAATCAAAAAAAAAGAAATAGGAAAAAATCGAAAAAGAAAATGAGAAAAAATCGAAAAGAAATTGAAAACAATAGAGAAAAGAAAACAAAAAAAAATTGGAAAAAAATCTAAAAACAAATTAAAAAATCGAAAGTTTAAATTGAAAAATAAAGTAACCAAAAAATAAGTTTAAGTGTTTAAAAATTATATGTTTAGGTGTTTAAGTGATTTTGGGGAAATTGGTTTTGGATTTTTAATTCGACCCCAAAAGTAAGTTAATATAAGTTAAAGTATTAAAAATTATGTTTTTGCCCCACTTCTAACGAAAAATTAATTTGGGGACCAAACTGCAACTTTCGGGCCACTTTCAGGGACTATGCTGCACTCGTGCCACTATTGAAGGGCAAAGTACAATCTAATGCCACTTCCGGGGACTATTTCGACAATTTTCTCTAACAATTGGACACTTATTTAGCTTATAAAGAAGCATATATATTGTTCTTTTTTTTAAGGTTGTTTTAACAATAACTCATAAATGATCGAACAAGTTTGATTATTTCATAACTGAACTAGTGATGAAGTGTGCATTAATATATAATATTGCCGCCGGTAGTCTCCAAGTCTTAGTAGAATATGTGTAGCTAGCTACATTTGGATGGCATACCATTTTTCAACTATATCTATGTCTACATTTTCAAACATCAAAATTTTATATAAGTACTTTTATTACTAAGCATTTCCTAATAATACTGAAATGATTCAACTTTAGCTAAAGCATATATAAGTGTGAAAGCCTAAGAATAAGTCTACACGTGTTTTTATTAAGTCAATATATAAACATGATGTAGGAAGTCCTACAAGAGTACAAGCTAGCAACACTTTAAAGTTTCGGAATATTATTAATTACCCAAACATATTGACATTTTTAGGTGTTTGCATTGACTCGACCTTATTATTTGTTTTTGTCAAATTTAATGAGTTAGATTATTAATGGACTTCGATATCTCGAGTGGGTACTACGAATGTGGAAAATATAATTAATCATGATGACTAGTTATTACAAGCTAAGCCTTGGTGTCTTCATGTTTGATTCTTCATTGAAATTATTGTCTAATAGAAGGTTCGAGGAAACAAATCTATCAACAAATAGACAAATTAATTAATTAAATAACAGGGGTTGACATTTTATATTGATTATGATGGTATCTTAACAATAATATGTATACTTTTTGAAAGATGAAAACGGACTCAAGTATATTGAGTAAGTAGGAAACTTCATTTGGCACATCACTTACAAAAACATGACTTGAAGTCTTTGCTCCTGCAAATCAAAAACGTTATTGACTAATCTCAACTCCATGTATGCTCATATATTTATATATCTTGAGTTAATTATTTTTGTGTGGCTTGTTTAAAGTTTCTAAATAATATATGAACACCTAATAAAAGAAATATTGATACTTCAATACTTCTTGAAGAGCTAATTACACAAATAGTCTCCGATAGTGTTACCAAGTTGCAGTTTAGTCCCCAATAGTGACACCGTTGTAGCCTGAAAGTGGCCAAAATGTTGCAGATTAGTCTCTACGTTAACTATTCCCTTAATTTTAACACCAACACGCGATGAGATCGTTACATTTGGGGCAAAAACTTTTTTTTAAGACATAAACTCATTTTTGGTATTAGAAATTAATGAAGTTTTGCATTATTAGACGCCAAAAATGTGTTCAAATTAAAAAAAAAATACATCTTTTTGCCCCAAATTTGATCTCTCATCGCGTGTTGGTGTTAAAAATTAAACGGAATAGTTAACATGGGGACTAATATGCAACTTTTTAGCCAATTTTGAGCACTAAACTGCAACGGTGCAACTATTGGGGACTAAACTGCAACTTGGTGACACTATTAGGGACTATTTGTGCAATTCGCTCAATGAATTTTAGTAAAAATTAATAATTCAGGGCTCGGCCAATTAATAATTAGCATGATTTATTATTTCAAGAGTTGTTATATATTGTCGATGGCTCAATATAAAAGCCAGTAACATTGATTTTACTCAAGCTTTCAATTAAAAGTTAATATTTCTATTATCACGTCACGTATATACAGTCCATGCATTATATCACTTAATATTTAATTCAAAAACAAAAATGATCGCTTTCTTGTCTTCTAGATAGACTTATGATGGATTTAGATTTTTATGATAATTGATTAAGGTAAGATACTTTTGAATTTTCCACATATTGGAGCAAATGTGATCACGCTCACATTAAGCGCCCCTCACGCCGAACCCACAACTTGAAAGGGAGTAAATCACGGTATGATCCCCAGGACCAGAGTGTATGGAGGCCTGTCTACGCTGCGCACTTAGCCTGGGATAAAACTCCCAAACTGCCGCTGGCGTGGTTCGAACCCATGCCAATTGGAGCAATCTGCATACACCCTAACCACTGGGGCAACCCGTGGGGTTTGAATTTTCCACATATGACTTATAGAAATCTTGTTTTTTATGATTGCAATCAGTTAACTATGATCACTTTTCAAGATCTGTGATTATTGTTCAAACATGTGACTTTTGTTATTATTATCTATAAATTAGAAATAAATTATACCAAAAGCTATGGAGTATGAAAAAAAGAAAAAAATGAAATTTCTACATGTCAAAAACAAATAAGTTCATGACATTTGCTTTCTTATATTTGATCTTAAATGTTAATTGGTCCTTACTTATTTACACTATCACTTTAATTACTCAAATTTTATCTTTAGTATCAAATAAATTTTATTAACATAATTTCAATATAAAAATAATTAGGAATTTTTTTTATATATAAACAGAAAGTCAAATATTCTATGAGCATCATACCTTCATGATCATTATGATCATTTCGATAGATAAAGATTAGAAAACATAAACCAATTTGGAAACAAATTAATAATCAAATCTATCGAAATGTATGCACGTAGACGAAGTTTGCTCAAGGTCATCGTCCTCGGCGACAGTGGGTATCATATTTCCTTAATTTTTTTTGGTTTAGTTCCACTTTTATTGGATCTTTAGAATTAGTTGAATAATGATATTTTTTTCTAATATTTAATTACATTTATGATTTTTTTTTTTTGCTTTCAGGGTTGGTAAAACATCATTAATGAACCGGTATCCTTAAACTTGGTAACAACGTGATGTTATCTTACATTAGTCTAGTCAGTGCATTGTCGTTATTGATTGAACATATTATGTTTCTTCACATTCCGAATACATTGTCCAGTTTTGGATTTTGATTGATAGGATAATTTTGTATGTGTTTGTAACATGAATGTGGTCAATCTCTTATATCGAACGATAGTATTTTTAACGTGATTTACTACGGGGTACTTAGTATATTCGATGATTGGCTTTTTGAACGTGGGAGCTCAAAAAGATGCATAAGTTCTATAACATTTGGTAGATGATTGATGAGATCATGATATTTCTTCACATGTTGTTGCTAATGAACATATATGTTGGATTTTAAGATAAAGATATGTTCGTATTGTGTAGTGCTATAATACTATTATTTGTGGTTCTTTGACGCCTTGGAAAGATATGTGCATAAGAAATTTAGTCAACAGTACAAAGCTACGATTGGAGCAGATTTTTTGACGAAGGAGCTTCAAATCGATGGTCGTAATGTGACTTTGCAAGTGGGTAATTGATCTTTTTTCAAATATGTTGGTACATATTTCGAAGAATTGCATTATTCTGTTGTCTGAGATTGATGAATATATCATGTGGTTGAGTAGATATGGGATACTGCTGGCCAAGAGAGGTTCCAAAGTCTTGGTGTGGCGTTTTACAGAGGGGCCGATTGTTGTGTAATAGTATATGATGTTAACGTAAGGCGATCCTTTGACAATCTTGACAATTGGCATGGAGAGTTTCTGAAACAGGTTGGAAGACACATTTGTTGAAAACAATTGTTGTTTGATTTTATCAGTTATTTCTTCCAACTATAATGTGTTGCAGATGCAAGTTTTCTAGATTTGACATTCTTCAGTGGATTTTGATTGTATCATCATATCCTTAAAGTTTGCATTAGTCAATGTCGCGGATAGATTACTCATTAGTTCGGTTCTTTTGCAGGCAAGTCCAACTGATCCAGAAGGTTTTCCGTTTATTATGCTTGGCAATAAGATTGACATAGATAGTGGAAATAGCAGAGTGGTAAGTCTATTGAAAAAGTTGAAGCGTGTGTCTGTGTTGGCGGGAGGGGAGGGAGGGGGGGAGTGCTCTTAAATTGCTTATCGAGATCCTGGTGATCATTCCCCTTGGGAACTGAACTTGGTTGCTCGTTTCTCGTCTCTCCTTTCCACATGTTATAAGCATGGACTTTTATTTTAAATTTCAACTTGCAGGTTTCTGAAAAGAAGGCGAAGTTGTGGTGCGCTTCAAAAGGGAATATACCTTACTTTGAGACATCGGCAAAAGAGGACTACAACGTGGATGCTGCATTCATGAGCGTCGCAGAAACAGCTCTAGCAAGCGAGGAGGAGCAATATAGGTGAGCATCGTACCATCTAACCGCATAACAAGATTCGTTCTGTTTTCAGATGCTTTGTTGTGCAGAGTTGCTTAAAACTGGCCATATTTTCTATATTCCCTTTTTTGTTCACCTGAATGTATCTCATTGTGCAGATATTATTCAAGCCTGCCTGACCCACTTTTAGAAGCTGATCAAGGAGGCTTTTGTGAATGTTGAAAATTAACAAATGCCCAAAATCGATTTTGACCTTAACCCATACTTGACTTACATACCTCATTGTATATAGATCTGATTTATATATTCGTGCATAAATCATTGTATATAGATCTGATTTGTATATTTTGAGTGAGTATCAAAAGCTCTTAATGTATTGTTTCAAATGATATATTGCTACATGTTGATTTACATAGTTGTAACGTCTAGGGGTTGTACACAGTAGTGAGAACGATTACACATTATTAATGGTACCGTTCACTAATTTTAATTAATCAACATATATAATTATTCACAATTTAAAGATGATATATATCACAAAATATATCATTCTAAGATGGTACAAATAAAATATTTTTAAAAAAAATGTACCAAAGTTGTTCAATGTACCAATTTAATTTGTTCTTTTCTCATTCATGACCCAATGTTGCTTTGGTCCAGGCAATAAGAACAGTATTGTGCATGACATTTGAAAATCTAAAAAGTTAAGATGTAATAACGTCTTCCATCCCCCACTCGCATAACGACCCTTGACCTCATTTTCTGGCTTGACATTCTCACTGGTCGCCTGCAACTGGAACCCCCCCATCATTCTTCTTGCTACAAAATCTTTAGAAAGCCACAAGTAACTTGAACTCCTTGTGGTACTTGAACGAGTATTATTAACATAATCTAAGTGTATTCTTTACTAATAAATGATTATCAAGCAAGTTTAAGCATAAAATATTAACCGGTTATTATCTTAATTTAGTAATCACCCCACTTAAATGTAGATTAATCATTCATCGCTTATTATATAAAAAAAAAAATGTAGATTAATCAAATTTCTTGAACAATTGCATTATATGAATTACTAATAAACATTTAACATAATTCAAGAGAATTGACTTCTCTGGAACCGTATGTATCCTCCAATCCATTTGAAATCTTCTTTCTTCTCCCAGTACATCCTCCTGTAACTCTAGACCAAAGAAACACATACCTGGTTGGTGGGGGTTGGGTGGGGCGAAGGATGACATAGGAGAGGTATGTTATTGAAAGTTTAAAGGGGTAAGGATAGAATGTGATGAAGAAAAAAGGGGTTGAGTTTATTTTTAGTCATGTAAAATATTTTAAAAAATGCCTCAAAATCTTTAGTAAAGGTATAATAGCTGATCTGTTATACACACACCAGAATAGTGAATTATTATTCACTAATTGACTATTTTGCCCCTCTTATTTGGAAGTGTGGTAATTGAGAGACTTAAATGGGAGGGATACAATAGTAATTTCAATCCTCACTATTTGGGAATAGTAAATCACTATTCTAGTGTGTATAGTGTTGCCCGTATAATAATAATCATATTTTATTGTTAAAATTAGAAAAACGGCTAAGACAATCCTAAACAACACTAGTAATTTATAAGGGCACATATAAAATATGCCAATAGTTGAGGACCAAACCGCCAAAAAGTCAATTATTATAAAGGAAATCTTCTACTTTTTAGCAATTTCCTACAATTTTTACCCAAAAAAGTCCCAAATTTATCTCCAACTTCGCCGGAGCAAAACCTAACGCCACCTCTCCTCCACCACCACGATCACGGCCGCTTTTGCAAATTTGATAATCGAAGAATCACAATTGATAATCGAATTAATAAAATGGGGAAGAAGAGGAAGTCGTTAGCGACGAGCCTAGATGAGGTGGATCGAGGGATGTATTCGACGTTTTGCAGCGCGGCCAACTCCATCTCGCAGCTCTACACTCACTCCATGAACCAGCAGAAGCTCTCCTTTCAAGCCGGTGAACGACACGCTTTGGTAATTTATTGTTTTTGTTCAATTTACTGCCTTTGTCCCAAAAAGATTGTCCAGTTTCATTGTTCATGGGTAAATTTTAAATCTTTTTGGCTTAGTTGACATATTACGATTGGTGGATTAATTGTAAACTAGGTTAGAAATTACTATATTTTTAATCACTCGATGAACCAGGAGAAACTCTCCTTCCTGGCTGGTGAACGCCACGCTTTGGTAATTTATTGACTTTTTGGGGTTTATTTGGTTGTTTTACCGGCTTTGTCCCAAAAAGGTTGTCCAGTTTGAGTTTTAATGGGTAAAGTTGGGAACTTTTGTGTATTTAATTATGGGTATATTCTTATTGGTAAATTAGGTTGGAAATTATTTTGGATATATTTCTAAGCATATTATGTAACATTTAGACAATGGTTGAGTTCAAAATTTACTTACTTAATGAATCAGCAGAAAGTCTAGTTGATGAACGTCACGCTTCGGTAATTAATTGATTTTGTTGAGTTTATTTGTTCGTTTTACTGCCTTTGTCCCAAAAAGATTATCTAGTTTGATTTTTTATGTGTGAGGTGCGAAAGTTGTGTCTTAATTGACATAATAATTTTCGTTCGAATCGAAGTTATTATGTTGATTGTAAAGTTCGGTTGAAAATGATACTTTGATTTAGACTGCGTGTATATGTATGTGTGTTTTGTGTATGTGATTTGTATTTTGACCGCTAGATTTTAAATTTCAGAAAAAGACTTTGTGCTATTGGTTTTATGTGTTTATTTACTGGGAATATATTTATTCATAACTTGTCAAGGTTTCTGATCTAGTGATGGTTGTTCTTATTAATTCATGGATTCGGGGGAACTGTTTCCTTTGCTGTTCAATGTGAATCTAAGGTTTTGGTAGTTCAGTTTTTATCATTGTAAAGTGGGAATCCATCAGCTTTGTTATTAGTGCTTCATGCTTTTTAATAGGATCCTTACCCTTACTGATATTGTAATTGGAATATTACTAGATCGACGGGCCATCTTTATGCACTTTTCACCTTTTTACGACCATCAAGGTTTTTTTTTAGAACAATAGATCTAATTTTTGATTAATCGTGAATTATACCAGTTGATATATAAGTGACAGATGAGTGTGTTGGTTTGCAAGAATTATTACTGAGCTTGTGGAACTAACAATTTGGTTGGGTTAGTTGCACGAACTGTCAAAACCTATTGGATCGACTATATTCTTCAGCCTAACATGAACTACATAAAACATATGCATGCATGGGTTGCATTGAGTCACTTGAGCTCTTTGCATTTAGAAGTAAGACTACTCTATCCACAGGTTTTGGAGAAATCTAGATGGGTTAAAGACTCTATGCTATGCCCTCCTATTCGGTGTATCCATGGAAGTGGTGTATTGGAATTTGAATAAACATATTTCGTTCATCATAGAATAGATAGCTTAAAGATATATCATTATCCAATTCCAGTAATGCCAGATGCACGACTAAGTTCTATTACACCTAGTTGTGTATGTAGTGAGATTAAATGGCTCAACAGTGTTATTTCGTTGACTCTTTGTATGGTGCTCGATTAAGATTATAGAATACCACTTTAAGAGCACGTTGACTATGTAGGTTCGCTTTCTTAATTCTTTAATATTATTTAGGTCAGGTTACTTGACATGGCATCTTACTTCATCCGCAGTAGATCTCTATGACTCATACAATACTTGTATAACTTTAGCTTATCTGATTCGTGAAAGCTTTTTAACCCATATTTCACCTTTGTTAGAGGCATTACTCAATACATCTCTTCTCTCTTTGTTAATATCATTCATATACTGTAATGGAGTTCATTATAGGTTGTCACAGGATGTAATTGTTTTGTGATGTTTTGTAGGAAAAGCTCTATCAGTTTCTCTTGAGGCAACAAGAAGGAGGTTCGAGAGTAACAACAGCCGACATAATCGACTATGTTCAGGTCCTTTAATCCTTAATCATGTCACTTTCTTCTCATCTGTGTAGTAATATCAACTTCTTTATGAAAGTATATGCCAGTCTGGAATGATGGTTCCAACTATTGGATGCTGAGCTCTCAATGCCAACATTGAGGTTTTGCTCGACCTATTTATTTTCTTAAAACAAATTTTAGATGGATCTGAGATCCTCAAAGTCGTAATGAGTTACTTTTCTTCTATCCTGCAATAAACACACACATATATGTTGATAAATAGACTTCACATCGTATGCAATACACTTTATATCATGTAAGCTGTTGACAAGAAATTTAGGTTTAGGTCTGAAGCCATTGGATCAGACTTTCCAACTACACAACAATACAACATTAATATTAACATGCTCCAATGGCTTTAAAGTGGCTTCCACCTAAGCGGGGTGGGATAGTACACAACCTTACCCTTGTGGACAAGGAGGCTGTTTCCTAACTCAGACTTTCTAGCTATGCTACCAAAAAATGGGTACTAATAGGATTGGTTATAGTTTTTGCTTCTTTATTGCTGAAGATCCTGGCATATACTAATAAAATCATTGACAATACTGTAACTTAGGTTATATCATTGTGATATAGTGATCTTTTGGTGCTTAAAACTAATTTAAGATTCTGCCTAGATCTTTTACCTATTAAATTGCTGTAGTGCCTTGGCTTAGTCATTTCCTTTGCATCTTATGTTATCTACCATGTTCTTTTAGACTGAGCTTGATTATCAGGGAGAGGAACCAGCAATGTCTCCTAGACCACCCACGCAAAACCAGAATCCTCAACAAATGCACTTCATAAATCCAGGCTTCTTGGCTACTTCCGGCTCCTCCGGAATGCTATCTGCTGGACATGGGCTTCGTTCTGACCCATGTGAGCAGCAACCGAGAAATAATGTTTTCTCAAATGCTCTATCAAGCCCCGTTCGTCGCAGCCTTCAGAATTATCACATATCTCAGGAAGGTTACTTTTCCAACAATGTTCAACCGCCAAATGTTATCAGAAACAATGAAGGTAACTTCACGTCAAACCAAAATACTGACCCTAATCCTGTCAACTCCACCAACGATTCAACCATGGATATGCATGCAGACAGTCCGAATCATGAATCTAATTACTGAAAGTTGGCAGTCTTTTTTAGAACCTCTATGTCTTGGCAGATATGTATACATTTACTGGCAGACCTTAAAAGTAAATCAAAAACCTCATCCAATTAGCCATCTGGATCAGCAAGTGGTCCTGTAATAGGCGATTTGCAACGAGGGAAAGCTTAGTGTGAGTAGTTCATCTGAATGAGTGCAAGCTTAATGTGAATAGTTCCATTGTGGGTGGATGTCAACATGAAGATGTTAAAATTGGGTTATTGTTATGTTCGACAGACTTGTAAGTTAGTTCATTTGCATACATGTGTAAGTATCTAACGAAGTACTGGGTCATCTCAATGTAATTGTTGGTTTGCAATATTTTCACTACTTCATATGTTGTAATGTTATGCTTCCTTGCAGTTGGAGCTTTTCATGATTGATAATATATTATAGGAAGGTATGTTGGTTATTACATGCTTATTATTTCATTAACATGGTGATTAGAATAATGTTTGACATTTTAAAACATTAGTTTTCAGTAGTAATCAAATAATGACATTCGACAAACATATATGACCAATGATGTCTTTTGTTATATACCTAAGCGGCTAAGCCCTAGCAAGATTGTACGTGTGAGTTTTTTTAAGTGAGTTCCTTATAGGTATTAGAGGCTAGCGTTCTAATATCTGAATTCTATATCGTCATGATATAATGTTCTTACAAATTGGTGGATCGCGATATGAAGACGTTTATGTACATTTCTTTTTCGATCCAGAACAAAGGATCTCAAGTGGCCATTGATAATTAGCAAAAGTCGCCCGACTTTTAACCCTCTTTTCATGTAGATGGTCATGAACCATTCCCTAACCAACGTCTGTTGGTTCAAAACTTGGCTACATCTGATCCACAAACACTTCATACTCTTAAGGGAATCACCAAACTCTATCCAATCTGTTCTGTAACCATACAAAATCAGAGAGAGAAAAACCTCAAAAACAGACACAGAAAGTCTGAAAGAGAAACAACAACAAGAAAGTGAGAAGATGTCCTTAGCATCATCTTCTTCATTCTCACACATCAAGCTAACATCACCATCATCATCACCTTCTGCATATTCCACTTTGAGATATTATCCTGCATGCAAGCCTAATGTTCTTACTATCATAAGGAGTTCACAAGCTGAAGGCCCTTTGAGAAGACCAGTGGCTCAACCACCCACCCCTGTTAAGCCAACCCCACCATCACCACAGGCACCGGTACCACCTTCTTCTGCAGATTCACCGCCACCTGCAAAGCAAGTGGCGGTGGCTGACAAGAATCAGATCACTACTGAATTCCAGAGGCAAAAAGCTAAGGAGCTTCAAGAATACTTCAAAAAGAGGAAGCTTGAACAAGCCAATCAAGGCCCTTTCTTTGGTTTCATTCCCAAGAATGAGATCTCCAATGGAAGGTATGTACAATTACTCCCTGCCCTTTTTGTTAAAATATGTTTTTTGGGTTAATGGCATCAAAGATCACCGAAAGTATCTAATATTTCCAATTCGATCACCCTCATTTTAAATGGACCATGTTTGAACCAAAATTAAGGAGATCATATCAACAAATTTATTTAAATGAAATGATAAAAGGTGGTTTGAATGTGGGGATGTTCTTATTTTATGGGAGGGAACAGTAGCCACACAAATTAGGTTCGATATTGGTACCGATTATCTAGTTACCAAACCAATCGCATCCACGATTGGACTTTTTATTCTCAGGTGTGTGTGTGTGGGGGGTGGGGGGGGGGGGGTATAGAAGTTACTTACTATAATTTTTTCGAAAATTTCTAAAGTCGAGGGGAGTTGATCTCTTCTAAGCTCCGTCACTATATATGTGTGATACAGAGACACTAATTTCAAATTTACAAGTGAAAGTGTAAACAATATCGAATGATTCGTCATATACATGGAATGTAGGCAATATAATAGTATAATGAGTCGTTTCAATTTAGGATCTTCGACGAAAGCACTTGTCTATGTACACATTCTGAAAATATGAAATGAATGTACAATATGAATTTCCCCTGTTGCACCCCCCCCCCCCCCCCCCCCCCCCTTGGGTCCAGCAGTTGATCATGTGGTGTCTGAATTATTGAATGATTTTATTGTTGATGAATTATATTGTCTTTGATTTGAGCAGATGGGCTATGTTTGGTTTTGCTGTTGGGATGCTGACAGAATATGCAACAGGTTCCAACTTTGTTGATCAAGTTAAGATTCTTCTTTCAAACTTCGGAATTGTAGATCTTGAATGAAAATCTGCTGATTGGAGCCCTATTTATTTACACGTCAAGTTTTTTGTAATAATTCTCATGGTGTATCCACCTCAGTTCTTTTATTGCAACTTATGTAGGTGTAAATTGTTTAATCCTCACTTGTTTGAAATATTCCACAGTATTGAATCAATTTACCTTATTCATATGTCAAAAGTTGAGACAATACGACATATACGTATGTCTAAAGTTTGGTGGTTGAGCTTCACAACCAACCTATGCACCGGCCACGAATATGTTTCGTGTGCCGTGAAAAGCCGAACGCACATACCATGTGGTTGTACGAAACAATTAATGTTGTTGAAAGAGATGTATAATATGAGAAAGAGTATTTACTCTTATAGTTAACCATTTATTATGTTCAAATTACAAATACACACACATAGCATAAATATGTTCTTGATGTTCAATACTGTTTTTTCTCTAGAAATATACTCCGTATAACCTAAAGCACAATTCGTGATCCCAAAATATATCTGTTATAAGTTTGTAATGATTATTCTCCATTATACTTACGACTTACGAGCTCCAATATTCAATTTTATTTTGTACGCCATAGTAGTTTAGAAATAAATTACTCCTTCTATTCCTAAATGATCGTCATATTTTGACTTTTGATGATCAACAAAATACGAGTTAAAACGTAAATATCTATTATTCTACATGCAAAAAAATTATAAAAATTTGATATTTCAAAAATATATATTGAGAGGAATCTAACAAGGTCTTACAAGGCTATATTACTTCTAATCGTTTAATGATGATTCATGATCAAATTTTATCATGTTTGACCAACAAAAATCAAAATATGACAATTTTTTACGAACGAAGGTAGTATTATTCTCCATAATCAACCATTCAATTATTTTCCTGAATTTGAGTAATTTATTAGTATACTCCCAAACAATGATGGTCATGGCCGGTAGTGGTTGATTATTCTTTATAGTTACTACTATATTATTATAGAAAAATGACCTACCTAAATTCTTGATATAAACATGCACCTGGTCCCCTTCAACCAAATATATCCTCATAATATTTTAGTTAATTATGTACTCCGTATTACTAATATAAATGGGATAAAATGACTATTTAAAATTATTTAAAGTAATGTCACTCGTTCAATAGTCTGGTGGTATTTGATTTAAATTTTTAATTAAGTATTAATTTAATTTTTATTCAATGTAATTTCTCTTATATTTATTCATATTTAGTTGCTAATTTACAATAATAACAAAAACATTATCCAAGTGGTAGTGTAAAAGTTTTTTAAAAAACAAGAAGACAAAAAAAATAGTCCATGGGAACTAATCAAATATTGGTCAAACTAAATTATTGAGTCATAAAAGAATGCCAAAAGTTTGAGTTCATTAGATATTACACCATGATGAGTTGTTGACTATATTTCAACGTTATCATTAATTCATTATGAGAAGGTTCAAATTATAATTTAAATGATGATAGTAGTCCAATAGAAGTGTTAAATTTAGGATGCCATCAAAATAGAAACAAGAATTGTCGCATTATTATATTCCCATAATATTAAGTATTAACTATTATATTCGGCATTCAAATCGTTGAACTAACATTTGAATTTTATATCGAAACCTTTTCATAAACAATCTTTTATTCATTATTTCGACATATATGGAATATGATATAAGTATAATCTAATTTACTTCTTAAATAATTTTATAATATTGATTTCCTATAATGCTTCATAACATAATTAAAAAAAGAAAACAATTTTAGGCCAATTGAAATTTATGTAATCATTTCCATGACATTTGATTTTGCAAAATTATAAAATTGCCCCCAATTCTTCAGATCGAGAAAAAACACAACCAAACAAGCAGTTACTGCAACCTTCCTACTTCCATTTTCCACATCAATTCCCATATATCTCCCCCCTTCCCCCTCTCAAAAAGATTCGAACTTTGCAATAATATCCCAAAATAATTGTCCAATTTGGGTTTAGAAAAAAATCAACTGTTCAAGAAAAGGGGTGTAAAAGGGTATAGAGGAGGAGGTTGTAAACAAGAAAGAAACAAGAAAGTTTAAAATTTTGATTTCGTTTGAGCTTAAAAAGTCAAAATAAGGGTAGATGGAGTATGAATAAGACGTGGGTGTTTCTTCATTTCTTCATATATGGCAAATAAGCGCGTGTATGAAGTTTGGAAAGGAAAAAATGTGAGATTTTATTGCAAAGATTTTATATTTATTGGGTTTTATTATCTGGGTATGGTTTATATTTTGTTGCTCTTACTTAGATTTTGGTGGGGCTTGTTTTATGTACTTCTACAATTGTTTGGTTACATTTATAAAATTCGGTTTTTAGTGATATAAGTTATTAGGAGTGTTTTGGAGTGTCATTTGAGTCCTAGAAATGGAATTTTATGCAATATAGAGCGACTCCCCGAGCTAACAGAAGGGATGAAACAATATAGGGATGATTGGAGACATCATATTCATATAGTCGACTAGTCGAGCCCACTTAGAAGGATAAGTCTTGGTTTGGTTTGATCTTATGGAGTGAGTTTTGGTGTTAAATAACATGCATACTTAGGTAAAACGTGTACGTATTTTTTTGTTTGCCTAATAAGTTGAATAGATTCCCTAGAATCTTTCTTATCTTAGGGAAGTACTATCAATAACGTATCTCTTTGATTATTTTATTGTATCGTAGATACAACGATCCTGTAAATCACGTAGATACTTCAGTACGCTGTGATGCTTAATCTATATAAATATGGAAACTCACATTATAGTGAAGGTGTGAGAATTGTTATAGTTGTATGTGTACATTAGTGTGCGGGGTGTTCTGAACAAAATTGAATGCTTCCTCAGTACATCTTTTAGGCTCACTAGTTCATGTCATATGGGTTAATTGTAATAGGTAATGCCTTTTTTGTTATAAATTTCAAATGTAGGTTGCGTGTTGATGTTCATGTATAGAATCGTCTTTGTATGACTCCTGTGGTCTCATTAACTACACACTGAAATGGTCGATACAATCAGCTAGGTGAAGTATTTTTCAGCATCATTAATCATCTACTTTTCTTAATATGTTAATTGTTTATAATCTATGCTGGATTGGCAGGAAATATGATGACATAAAGGGAAAATGAGGTGTTATGATGATTCCATCATTTTCCTTGTTAACTTCTTGGAGATCATGTTATAGTGAGAATTTTAAGTTTAGTGCATACAATTCCATCCAACCAGTGTCAATAATCTAGGGAGATCTACAGTCAACGTGATAACATTTTATATCAGCTGAGAATTTATAATTTTCAATATCTCATTGTAGTAGAATGTGTGGTGTAACATGTTAAACTTGAGAAGACTGTTTGGATTGTCTTAATTTATTGATGGCTTTATTTAAGCTGAAATATTGCCCCAGCTAGATACCTACTTTCCTTCCTTTAGGAGTGTCGGGGAAAGATTGACAAATGTTGGATTCTGCTCTAATCTACTTTGAACTGAAGCTCAATAGTTAAATCAGTGGGCTCAATTTTATTTTTATATTTGCAGATATTCTTTGTAGGTGGGAGGATAATATTGGGTCCTGATGCTAAGTCGCTGCTTGTTACACTATTTCTACTAATTGCCCCGGTGGTAATCTTTTGTATTTTCGTTGCAAGGCATCTTCTCCACAGATTCTCATCATACAATGCAGGATATGCAATTCTAGTGGTAGCAATTGTTTTCTCAGTCAATGTGAGTTTCATATTTGATGTTTTTATCCAGTGAAGTTCTTCCAATCATTATTTGGGATTCCTTTAAAATATTAATGCCCTTTGTACTCATGAAATTACTTAGTTCTCGATCCATATTCAAGATAAGTTCCATCTGTGAGTTCCATGCGGACTTTAAAGTTTAAATCTTCCAGTTTGTGTGCATGAATGTAGAATGTTCGGCTTTCTTTTCATGATATCATTTCTGTGTAAAGTTTGCTGTGTCACATACCATGTATTGATATTATGTTTAATTCTAAAGGGTGAATTCAGCTTGTCAGTTCCTGCAAATACGCATGTTTTTCTGTCGTTGTTCTCTGTTATTGTAGTGGTATCAAAATAAAATAATCAAGTATTATTGCTGAAAATTAATTCTGAAACATAGATTATTATATTTGGTAGGTATTGGTACATCTTTACCTTACGTCTACTCGAGATCCTGGTATTGTGCCTCGCAATTCACATCCACCGGAGGAAGAGTTCCGTGATGCGGAAATTGGGGACAGACAAACTCCAACTTTCCAAATTCCTCGGACAAAAGAAGTTATGGTTAATGGACTTCCTGTCAGAGTGAAATATTGTGAGACATGCATGTTATATCGTCCGCCACGTTGTTCACACTGCTCCATATGTGATAACTGTGTAGAGCGATTCGATCACCACTGCCCTTGGGTGGGTCAGTGCATAGGATTGGTATGTTTGTTGCACTGAACTGTTAAATTCGTAAGATCGATTGTGTGATTCTCTTTGTACTTCCACCCTTGTTTCTTCATGGTGACAAACAGATGGAGAACTGATGGGTGACTGGCTTTTATGCAGCGAAACTACCGTTTCTTCTTCTGTTTTGTATCATCTGCGGCACTCCTTTGTATCTATGTGTTCGCGATGAGTGCATTATACATCAAGTTTCTGATGGACGATCATCAAGGAACAGTTTGGGAAGCAATGAAGGAATCACCTGCATCTGTGGTTCTAATGATGTATTGTTTTATCGCCCTTTGGTTTGTGGGTGGACTAACTGGCTTCCATTCGTACTTAATGAGCCGAAATCAGGTTAGTGTATTTTCCACCGTCTTTTTTTTACTGAAGCTGGCAAGTTATCATCACTTTTCATCAAGGACTAAAGATAAAAATATCTATACATCCCATGGCATAATTTATTACCATTAAAGCTGCTGCTTTGATATTATTCTCTTTTAGATGTGTGCATAATAGATGTTATAGTGAGCTCAGTTTTGTAATATTGGTGGAAACTTTTTGTCTTTGACTGGCTTAATGATTAACATTCACAACAAAGCAAAATTTTGTGATGTTATATTGACACAGAATGTCTGCATTATCTGGAATACTTCAATTCTCATAATTTGTTGTCCATCTTTCCTGTGGAATCTTTTAGTTTCTCATTATTGCTCGTCTTCTTCCAGACTACCTACGAGAATTTCCGGAATAAATCTGATAACAGGATTAATGTGTATGATCTTGGTTGTTTGAGTAACTTCTCCGAAGTTTTTTGCACCAAAGTAAAGTCTTCAAGAAACAATTTCCGTGCTTTTGCGCAAGAGGAAGCTCCTATAAGTTCTTTCCCCAGAATGCGCGAGGTTGAGGTGGAGGATGCAGGTGATGATCGGCGTGAGAAGATAGAAGACGATCTAGATTTTGGTGGGGATCTTTTGAAAATCTCCCAGCGTCATAATATTGATGATATTGACTCAGATGTCCGCAGCAGAGGGAGTGACAGGCCTCAGCATTATTCCTCCGAGGCTGATTCTGTTCTTGGTTCAGATAGACGAGCTCCTGTTGTGCAACAACCAAGCTGGGGAAGGAGGAGTGACCGTTGGGAAATTGCGCCAGAGGTCCTTGGGATGGATTCCAGTGTCACAGAAAGTGGGAGACATGCTGCACCGAAAGAAGCATACCAATGATGAAACATGCTGCACAGCTGATAATTGACTTACCAATTTGGCTTATCATGTAGCTTTTGCTTGAACTGATGAAACATGCTCGAGTAGCTCACGCAAATCAGGTTTCTCTCTCAGTACAGTCGATGTATTTTTGAAGAAAGCAGATAGAACGATGCACCTGTAAATTTTCTAGAGAGACGAGAAAAATCTTGTCTACTCGAATCTTCTTGCAATGCCCTTTCTATCTCTTGATTTTTTGGTAATGGCGTGTTTTTGCTGAACGATTGATGCTTTGCAATACGCAATCCGCGAGTTTATTTCATGTTCATTGTTCTTCTTCATGCTTTTATTTTAGGTGGCCATTAAACCGCAGGACATGTAAATATTAGTGGTTTTCATGGCACTGAAATCTTATGTCCTGGCGTTCTACTTTCATTCACTTTACACAGTGAAACCTGTTTCCACATCTCATAGTTTGCTCATGAGTTCAACGCACATTCTGTGTGTTCGGTATTATTTTTACACTATAAACACCAAACATACAGAACGTGCGGTGCCTGGATAATTTTTTCCGTGAAAATTCTCCCCTATTACACTAAAAATTGCAGGTTGATAAAGCCGGATAATTCCTTAAAAGCATTCTAACATCATCCAACTAGAATCCAATTTAATTTTGGGAACTCCGTGATACAATAACTACATATGTTTGAAGGGAGAAAACAAACCCTTTAGAATATCACTCAATTATGTACAACTAAAATCACAGCTGGGAAAAAATGTCTATAGGTGACCCTAGTCTATACAACCAAACACAACCTCAAATTGAATACAACAAATATTCTCTTCCAGCAACTCGCAGGCAACTGACTGCCAAATGATCTAACCAAGCGTTTATGTGGTATGAATGACCTATATATGGTATACTTGTGGCCACACGAACTCTTGGATATGACTTAATATTGGTATAGATGACCTATATATGGTATCCCTGTGACGAAGGACGTATCCCTCTCTGAAGTTACAATGAAACGTAAAAGAGACGCACACAATATCTATACAGCTAGAAAATATCCCCACATGCTAAGCTGCAAACTGTTCCAATTTTTGTGAATATCCATTGCAATGCGTTTGGTTGAGAATCACTTTCTATGGAAGGGATGACAGGAAGTGGTAGTTCCGAAGGCAGATGCCTATGAAATGCATCAACTGCTGCAGCAACACCATCTTCATTTTCTATGGTTCTTGCTAGCTCCATGGCATGAGATTTGACCTGGAGAGTTCATAATAGCAATTCATTAGCTTGCAAATAGTCCACAACTACTAAATGATGACGTGACTCCATAAAATGATGACATGACTCAAGAAGCCAGTGAATGACAAAAACATTAATAATGAGAGATTGGACATCTAGTCTTTTATGTTTGATCAAGGTGCGACTTAGCCACTATGTTCTTTCGTCAAATTTGCTTTCCTTTAACAACTATTAATGTCAACACATTGTTCAGGTCAAAGGACCATATGAGTAGAGATATTCGAATAGCTTAGTGGAAAAGGCTCTTGATAGTGAACAAAAGGTCCTCGGTTCGAAAGAAAAGGACTATACGAGTAACTTTTTCCTCTCAGTTACCTCTCACTCCGAGCATATGGGACTAAATTTCATCCTGAAACTCAAATAATAATCACTCATTTCACATAGAGTCGGTTTCTCTTTTCCGCTCACTTCTATTTGTCGCTGTTACTTAAGCTAAAAGTGAGCTGGAATGAGCTTCAGCAGGAACACTATTATAGGCCTAATCATCAGATATGGTTTAAATCAGAATCAACTGCAAGAGAGTCGTATATTATGAGCTCAGGTAAGGAAGAGGGTGAGGGTGAAGAGATAATTATTCAGGAGGTTTTGAATGGGTAGCCAATTACAGTGGATGAGACAAAAGTACATACATCTTGATGCTCATGGCATAAAGATTCAAGATACTCTCAAAAGTCAACAAACACAGACTTAAAAACCTACCTCTGGCTGTAGCATATATAATATGGCTTCCGATAGGGCTTCAACACTGAGAGTTGATATTGGTATTGGAGCAGGTCCTAGTCCTTTCTGATGTATTCTATCGCCCCAAAAGAATTGATCTCCGAAGAATGGAACTATTGTGGTTGGACACTACATTCAAAGTTCATTTTATGTGAGAGAAAAGAGAAGGGCCAAATCAAATGTATCATATAAGAAACCAAAGCAAGTTTGCATCATCCGGAGATAGAAGTATTACCCCAGCTTTCAGTCCTGTCGCAGTAGTTCCAGCACCACCATGATGGACCTATAATCACTTGAGTGTGTCAGTATTTGTAATAATTAAAACACAGGTCTACCAAGAAGGGAAAAGAATCTTGCCATGAGTCAGTCAACAAACCAATAGGGAGTACTTAAAAGAACAGTCATATGGTAGTTGCAATTTGCAAAGGAACTCACCACAGCAGAACATTGAGGGAAAAGCCAATCATGAGGACAATCAATGAGAAGGTAAATATCATCTGGAATATCCGGAACTGTAAAAATTACAAGAAGAATCGTTACAAATAACTATTTTTTTAAGCATAAAATTGACTCTTTACCCTACCATTTTAGCTCAAAGATAATCAATTATGCAGATTGAAAAACAACATATTACAAAAAACGTAGTATATTCACAGAGTATTAAAGTCTGAGAACTTACGTGTTCCAAGGTCTCCCCAACCTCGGTCAATTATCCCCCTCTGTCCTGTAATCTTCAAAGCCTCCAAAATGGTATCGGTGGTTTTCTTTGGATCATCTAGAGGCTTGGGAAAAAAGATAAGTATCAGTAATAAGGTTGAGAGAGCAGCAGTAAGATCAAATGAACATAGCATGGCCTGACACCCTCTTCTGATATCTGTATCAATGATCCTAACCTGTTCCATTTATATTATCTTCTACTAATCTAACATTAAGACAGATTGGCAATGGATTTGCAATATAAGCATTCGAAGTCAAATAGAGAAGTCATTAGGGATCAACCCAGAATACAATAGAACAATTAGCTAACCATTTCATGGGAGAGGATCTAAAATCAATGAAAAAAAGGCCCCAAACTTAGCGCATTTTGAAAATTCCCCACCTTATTTCTGTAATCCGTACTCAAAAACTTAAATGGACTTCAAACAAGGATATTTATGTACTTCTTTTACCAAATCCACCACCTGCTTGCAACAACTTCTTCTTCCCCCCAAATTTATAATAATAGTGCCTAATTAGAGGATATATATCCATTCTCCATTAGTACTTTTTATCTAAATCTCATCTCATCTCTGACTATAGATAGATTTACGAGTAAATGAACATTATTGAGATGAATCACCAAAAATAGATTAGTTGAGGCAAATGCAGGGCAACGTTATAATTCAGATCAGGATTCATACAATATAGAAATTTACCATGCTTCCAAACCCTATATATATGGGTTTCGGTCCCTTCTGGAGCCACGAAATAAGTTTTTCATGAGGCTGATACTTGGACCCCAGATTTAGGAAACAGTAGCCCACAACATCAACTAGAGTGCCCCAGTCTGCATGAGCAAAAATGAAAATGTTTTTCTTTGTTGCAAATATTCTGATAAGTGACACATCATCACACAGTAAAGAAACTGGTACGCAGATCAAAACTTACAATACTCGGGTCAAACAGAAAACAACTTATAGTACTTCAATAAATGTGGGATTAGAGAAGTTACAGATTTTTTGTTTTAAGATAATTGAGCATAAAGTAATTGTGTTACTGAGAATGAAACTTTTCGAAGGTGAAAAACAAGCAGAGAGAGCGATAAAAAACTGCATAAAGAAATAGGTGATATGACATTATGTGTGTGTGTTGGGTGCGGGGGTGACAATATAATGTAAAATAAAGAGACAGCGAAGGGAAGAGGACAAAGGAGAGAGGGGAGTAAATCGGGAACATGAGCTTACAAGAACAAAACCAAAAGTTAAATGTTCAACATGCAAAATAATCATGTTTATAAAAGGCTTTAATAAATCAAAATCTACTACACCAAAAATTTAAGATGATGTGTGAAGAGAATTGCTTGCAATAAGTAATCGAGGTATTTACCTTTTGGTTTAGGCACAATATGAGGACTCCACATATAACCAGTTGGTAGATGAGTTATTGACTCTCGGTACATACTGAAGTATGCAATAGGAGGTAGCTTTAGCTTCCGTTTCCTGAAGTCGTTGATGTATCCTCTAATGCCCCACCATATTAGCAATTCCACAACTATATATGACAACTACACCCAAATAGATGGAAATTAGGGATTAACATCAACAGCTATAAAAAATCAAAAAACAATTATTCTATAACAAGAGAGGGGACATACCCAGTAACCAGCAGTTTGAGGTACACGAGCTAAAGGATGAGGGAATTCAAATGTTGGGCTGCCTATTCAATACAACATGTAAGTAGCATACTCTAGGGAGTACAAAATAGAATGCACTGTAGGCAATATAATGGAGTGTGCAACTCAAATACAGATTTGTAAATTCTTATTTCAAATATATAACAGAATGTTGATCACGGTGGTGTAGAGTAATGTTATCAAGTGATTAACGCGTCTTATTCTTTGTACTGGATGTAAAAACAAAAGGTTATCTTTATTAAACGTAAAGGAGTGTAATATGAACAGCGCACCCAGATGTCAAACAATATGAAAACAACAACAAAATTAAAAGGTACACGAAGAGCTTACGTCCAAGGCATTGTGAAAAAGATGTGCAGAGGTACACCAAGAGCTTCGGCAACATGTGTATGCCCTGCAACCAGGCGATTTATCACAAAGCCAAAATAGTAGTACACTTATTATATTCTACAACATCTTAATTATAATGTCTAAAGCAATACCATTGATCATTCTAAAGGACAGAATAGAGAACATGAACCAAGGGAGGTGCCTTTCAGAAGCAACTATACATAGCAAACGAATTTCCTGAGTAAGGAGATCCAACAAATATAATGTTGGTTCATGAATTGACTCAACTCTAAGCCTCTAACTGGATTCATAATTCGTTAGAAATTCTTAATATCTAGTAATGCAAGACAAAGATAAATTAACAAACAATCAAGAATTAAAACATAGTCAATTTCTTCAGTCAAAAATTGTTTTCAGGTAATTATGCTTGAAAAAACAATGTCTGGCATGCATCACTCAGATACTTTTCAAACAGCTTAACCACCAGCATCAGTTCATTAGGATCTCGACAGCAAAGATGTCAGGGATATTAGCAACAAAGACAATTGTCCTTATAAAAGGATTAAAATATCAGAAAGATAGTATAGAAAAAATCAATACAAGCAATAATACTACAAAAATGTGCATAAGTAGCTGAAACGGTGCATCTAAAATAACTTTAGGAGGACACAGCAAATTAACTATTTCAATAGCATATGTAATAGGCTACCACATATCATTTTGATCTTTAAAACTATGAAACTTGTTTAGCAACTTTCTACTTATGCTAATTACCAAATCATTTCAATGGTTCCTGTAATTTGACATTCAAGTTACACAAATGGAAGAACACAATCACACTGAGACTGGGAATGTCCCCAAACAATAAATGCCAGTGAAATTGTGGAGAATTACTGCTAGTGTATATCAGTTTGCACATACGCTCCATTATCATGTGCGCTAGGAAAGTAGAAGAGTTAGTAGTATGTCCCACAGGGAATGCGAGAGTTTTTACTTACCATAGGCTGGAGGATTGGCAATAATTGCCTGAGCATGGAAAGGCAATCCAGTTTCTATATCAGGTTCTGTGCAAGCAGGAAGAAGAGATTCAATGATAGCCTTTAGTTGCTTTCTTTGAGTAGATATTTCTCCTGGTGCAGATGGAATAAGACCTTTATTCCTTGCCATATCTAAGATTCCAGGGTAATAAAAAGTCAGGAAGAAATGAAATTTTCTTCTAAAAGATCACAAAAGAAGTAGCTATCCTATTGTTCTCAGAAAAAATCACTTCACTCAAAGGATGTGTATGATCAAATAATTTTGACCATGCAATGGCAGAAACTCTAATGTTATTGTTCTTTTCTAAGCATATATATGTCTGTGTGTGTGTGTGTTTGACTTAACTATTTCTTTTTATTGGGATGAAGAATACAAGCACAATGGGAAGTTGGTAACACACAATGACATTGATCTCTCACACTATTCACCTTCCGTTTGTGTTCTAAATGTCAAAATATTATTTCAGTGGTGTCCGCAAACCACATAACAGTTCGTATAGGTTACGAAAGTCATGAAACCTGGTAATAGAGCCGGGTTATAACATAACGAGTTCTCACCAAAGCAATTATGAGCAATAATGTGATACACATAGTTCACATTTATAAAAATGATTGGGTTATTAACAGAATGAGCATATCCAAGGATTCTTACATCCTGCCAGTACACGCGGGTCACCACCCAAGGGATAGAAGTCAACGCCAGCAGACCTCACGAAATCATGGAAATTAACATGAGTTGCTAATCTAACTTGATGACCAAACTCCTGCACATCAGTCAAAATTTCAAGTAGGCTGTACATCTACCATAATATGAAAGTCGAAGTAGTAAGTCTAAAAATTGGGGGATAAGAACACATTGGCTAATTCTGGTATGTTCTACTTTAGTAAGTTTTGCAGGTGTTCGTTATTGTCGATAAGACTTCTATGGTGAGGTCAAAGAGACAACTTCTTAATACAGGGAGAAGCGAGTGTAAGATATTATCTAATTGAAAGGTAGGGATGAGGAGGGAAGAGGGATGGAAACTTATATATTTACTGAAAACAAACTTTCTCGATTAGGTGAATCAGTATCTCTCAAATGCATAAAGCATAGAAATTATATTTGGGTGAATGAGTCTCATCTTATTGGTCGCGCAAGAGTAAAGGAAAAACCTTAAGCTTCCAGCAGAATTTAATGAAGTTGCTATGCTAATTATACCTGAAGCCTTTTAGCTACAGCAAGAAACGGTTGAACGTCTCCTCTTGTCCCCACTACAAGGATTACGATTTTCAGCTTTGGAATTGCTTTGTCAAGCTCACCATTGATGTTATTTATTTTCAGGAACGATCCTTCAACTGGTTGAAGCTCTAACAGCCCAGAAGCTACAGATGAATTCTTGAAGTCCACCTCTACTGTCCCATCCTTCTGGATTCGAACTAGCTCTACTATCAATTTTTCCTGGACAGATACACACAATAACGAAATGAGTGTTCCATTCTCCATGTTGAGACAACTAGGGTACCTACTGCCTACTGGTATCCAATTCTGACTGGATTTATGTGCAAAAAAACATTAACTCTTGAAAACATACATTCTTGCAAGGCCAATAGGCCTCCGTCGGGAAAAAATTTATGATACCTTTTGCTTAACATGTCAACACCAGTAACTATATGCATCTCTATGTTTAACTGTTAGCTCAAACATCACAGATACTCTTTATTGTGAAAAATTGGCCGACGGAAATACCAAACGCTGTTAGTCCAAAATTAGTCAGTGAAAAACAAATACATCAGGTTTAAGGACGGCAGTCAAGTAAATTAGCTTGAACTATCAAAACACAAAATGACATCAATTTTTTGTAGCTGCTTTGTTTAATCATCTTATAAATGGCATTGGGTCAAAACTGTAATTTACAAATATGGTAGGTAGATTTGGAAGGAATAGAAGGGATGAAATGTTAAAAATTAGAAACAGAAGAGAAAGGCAGAAAAAGAGAGTCAATAACTAGATTTACTTCTTCTAGTAGTTGTCAAGCATTGCAAGAAAGCAATAGAAATCTATATGGAGTTACCTTCTCACGCTCTGTCAAAGTGTCCAATCTTACATTATGCATAGGGATTCTTGTAGGCTCAATCATAGATCTTGATATAGCATTCTCATGGCTCTCAATGAAGAGATTTCTGCGTATTCTTGCAGGCGCTGTGATGCAATGGTCCAATACTTCAAGAAAAAAGTACGCAATGAGGTTAAGCATTGTCGTCTACTACCTTATGAATATTAGTGCAAGTTCAAAGGATGTGTCATATTTTTTACATAGAATCAGAAAACATATAGCATTCATGTCTGGCATATGTTAGGTGAGGTGGAAGTGTGAGATGTTTAAGGGTTACGATAATCAAGTTGTCATGAAAGTGACGAACGCTCTATGAATATTAGTGCAAGTTCCATGGATGTGTCATATTTGTTACATAGAATCAGAAAATATATAGCATTCATGTCTGGCATATGTTGGGTGATTATCATGAAAGTGATGAACGCTCTATGCAAATTCAAAAGTTTGAGTGAAGCTTGTTTTGATCCCAAAACGATACAGATTTTATTCCCGGAAAAAAAAAACAACTGTAAGCATTTTCATCTATAAACCAATAACGTGGTATGTCTTCTTTAGAAACAAATGGTCAAGAGTGTGCATGTCGAATGCTATCAAGATCAATTTTTCAAGAGAGCTTAAGAGAAAGGGACAAAATCAGATAACAGCAAAATCATATTACATTTCCAAGTAACAACTTTGTTAGGAAGCATTAACATGTAAATTCAACAGTTAAGGAGGATAGTAGAAGTAGTCGCTTGGTTGCATATGGATAATTTTTTATGGTAGTATAACCTAACCAGGAAAACTGGAATCTTCATTGTTACCGGGGGTTGATATTTGAAGGGTAAAGATTGAAAAGAAAACCAAAAGAACAATAACTTCAATTGTCAACATGAACGAATTCCATTATTCATGTGTATAAGGAATGGATATCATTAAACAACTTGATGCATACTGCGCAATTCGAAAAAATCTGAAATCAGATGTTCAGTACGTTATAGAATTAAGTTAATAATATACATGACAAATTCACTACATCTCTCTATCTGATCACCATAAGGCCTACAAATAGAAACAACAAAAGGGAAAAAATTCAATGATCGCAGTAACACTGTCCCGTTAGGACTTGAAGCACACAGAATAGAATTGTCTAACGGTCTTACCTTTTGCTGGCTGAGGTGGCGGAGTAACATATTTTGTTGGGGAACCCTCCCCGACTGATGAACTGTGCACCAAATTGCTAGGTCTATAGTTCACTTCAGGTGTAGAACATGCATCAGAATGCTCATCCATAGACCTGATATCATCCATAGAAGATGAACTTGTATCATGTTCATCTAAATCATAAAAAGATTTCGCATCAAACCATCCAGAAGACGCATTCCTGCCCTCACTATAGGATGTTGTCTCACACAGTGCCCCACTCATCAAGGTTTCACCATCATAGAGCCCATTCTGGCATCTCGGAGCAGTTGGAACATCAAATTCTAGCTTTCTACATACTTCCACATCCCCACAACCAACCATTTCATCTGATTAATTTCACCAGACTTAAAATTCACTGAACCAACAATTACTTCCACGCTTCAATAACACAATCAAAATGCTACCTTCAAACGAAGTAGCATAAGAACCTATACACACGAATACACAAATCTTTTAGCTCCATATTTTGGATTAACATTTCCTAGCATCCTGCTTCACCGAGAAAACACAAAAGCACCCCTTACCTTCGAAAAACAATAAGATCCCTAGTACTAATATAAGGATTCTTGATGCATTTTTTTGGGTATACTCCCCTAAATGAGGGCTACAAACAATTATTAACACAAGAATTCCATTCAACCGATACATTTGTTTCAAGTATAACAAAACAGATTTACGACAAACACAATTAACATGAGAAACCAAACCTTAACACGTGATGTGACCTAACTGGATACATAACTCTCCAGACAGTATCACGCACATAATGCTTGCTTTACCCAACTTTAACAATGATTTATGCCACTAGTCCTTCATATATATACATATTTCAGCTTAATATAGCACACTAATTAAGCATTTTAGTAGAAAATTAATAATTGAATGCAATTAAGTGACATATACCTAAAAAGAGTGTGACAATATGAACAGAAAATCAAGAAACGCAAGCAAATTGAAAATGAAAGCTCAAATAATTTATCACCATCATGGTATCCAATAAATTCTTAACTACCCACGTTTCAGAATTGACTAAACACTACCAACATAACCATCTATTAAAAAACACAAAAAATGATCGGATTTTTAATGAAAGTTGAACAAAAAATATTTGATTTTTATTGTAAAGTTCACAAAAAAAGATTGGATTTTTGTTGAAAAATAACATACCTTACTAATGAAGCTATTGGAAGTTGAAATGAGCAGCAAAAAAAGCTTAGCAGCTTGTTGGAGTTTTGAGGAACAAAAATTTATATGAATTAAATAGGAGCTACTATATTTGACCAACTATATTCGATATTACTTGCGATATTGGTCAACTTATTATAATAATTAAATTTTAATTAAAACAATAATAACTGGATCAAGTATAGACATATTACATATAAAAACAGTAAAATAAATAAGGAAAATAATTACGGAGTATGTTATGTTTTATTTTGGTGTCTAATTCAAACTTAGTTGTAACACTGGCAACTAAGTTGGCATCAGGGGTAAAATAGTACTATGATTATTAAAAAATGAGTATTTGGAAGTGTGCATATAGCAACTCAGATTAGTTATTGGGAATTAAGAGGGAGTAGTTTGATATAGACAGCTCATTTTGTGGAAGTAAAATACAGATTTTGATTTGGTGGGAAATAAAGAATTTGGCAGTTGGTGACACTATTCAATACTCAATCATTTGATTACACATCCCAAAATAAGTTGATTTCACTACTTCTACTTTATTTTTTTGAATTTGGAAATGTAATTACAAGGCTTTTCTTTTATTTAATTACCTAACTTTTAGATCCTTTAAAATTAAAACCTAAATTATTTATCTTTCAAGTACATATTTAGGTTTTAAATTCAAGATTTGAATTCTTCCTGGTCCCCTGAAGTTCCACGAGCTTGTCAGTTTGCCCCTGAACTTTTAAATCGGTCTACTTGCCACTAAACTACTCGAACTGATCATTTTGGCTATTTTCACCTTAAAAAGATAATTTTGAAGTTTTAATGAAGGGAAAAATAGAAATTCAACATATAATAGGTTTTTGGGGGTCAATTTTGATAAACAAAATATATTGAGGCTCTTTTAGAGAAATAAAATTATTAAAAAGAATATAAAAATAAAAATAAAAAATTTGTCGATGACAGTCTGGAACTTTTTTGTGATTGGTGGTAGGGGGTGGGGGATCCGATTTCAGGCAGGGAGGGCTAGATGGGTGGTGGTGGTTTTGGGTACTGAAGAACAAAATGTGGTTGGTGGTGGTCTTGATTACGGGTGTGGAGGAAATTCGAAACCGAGCCGAACCGAACCGGAACCGAACCGAAAAGAACCGATTTTGTTGGAACCGATTGAAACCGAACCGATTTCAGTTCCGCCTTTGAGGGAACCGAACCGATGCGGTTCGGCTTATTGGAGAACCGATAAAAACCGAACCGAACCGATGACTAATTTTAAGTAGAAAAAATTAAGTTTAGTCTAGGATAATTGGCGAGAGGATTCAACATTGTTAATTGTTAGTATGATATAATAATAGATAAGTGAATATGTTTTAAGCTAATAATATATGGATACATATCTATATTTAAAAAGTGGTATCGTGTGACGAATGTATATACGAATTCCGAAATTAATTTTAAAAGGAGCTTGTTAAACTTATATAAAGTAGATATATCTTTGAAACTTAATTATGAGTTACATTTAATATAAGACAATACTAATCACATTTAGATTTGAGTAAAAAATGAATAATAATATTAGCTAGGAACGTATAGACCTAAAATTTCAAAGTCGAAAGTGGGCTCAAATTTAGGTCCAAAACACGAGGCCCATAACCGGCCCATAACCGAAACCGAACCGGAACCTATAAGAACCGAACCGTTTAGAACCGAACTAATTTCGGTTCTGTCTGCCGTAGAACCGATGATGTCGGTTCGATTCTTTTTTTTGTCCAAAACCGAGCCGAACCGAACCGTGCACACCCCTAGTCTTGATTGTTGTTGACGGTGTTAAAAAGAAGTAGAAGTGACCATTTAAACACCAATTCTTCGCAAAATTCAGGGTAATTATATGACTACTTTATTCATTCTTCCAAACCATAGTAATTAGTGAAAGTGTAGTATACTAGTATCTTTCAAATGAAAACATTATTTTCTATAAACTTTAACATCTTTCCATCTTGATTCCATAAGATGACTCGATCCATTTTGCGTATAAACTCCGAACTTGAAATACATATTTCCTGGCCCCTTATCTCCCACTTGAAGCTTCTGAACTCCATTTATGAAAATTGTAATTTGGCCCCTGTTTACATTATGTATTACATTTAGCCTCAACCACTTATTGTATACATTACTCTCAACAATATTTTGGTTGTAATACTTGATTTGTCCATTGTAAACTCTCAATTGTAAAGTTGAAGATCCAGTCCCTCTTCCAAATATTTGCATTATAGATACCCCTGATGTTCCACTTGGTATGTATACATTTCCTTCAAATTGTCTAATTCCGGACGTGTAGTCTTGTCCCTACAAATGAAGAAAGAAAATTAACCTAGTATTAATCAAAAGTTTTCACCCTTGGCTTAATAGTCTAGTGGTAGCTGACTCGAGCTTCTACCGAAAGATCTCATTTCAATTCTTGCTAGAGTGAATATTATTTCATACTTTGTTTGCTCCGGACATTTCAAGAAAATTGCTAGAATGGTCCGAAGTCAAATGTTATCGCTTATTGTTCGACTCATAGTTTTTGCTTTTTTTGTAAATTATTGTTGAGATGAGTTTTTAATTTAGGACCTTCTAGTAACTAGTAAGAGTGTTTTCTTTTAGTAACCAACAAGAGCGTTTTCTACTAGACTATATTATTCCTCTCATAGTTGTGAATCATTATTGAAATTTAGGTACCTGAACGCGAGCTTCGGTACGAGGTTTAGTGTTAGTGTTGGGCTTGAAAGGTTTATCATTTGCATTCACCCAAAACCTTTGGATTCCATCTCTGTTGCTATATCTTTCTTCTACTGCTTTGTCGTATGGCTTTTGCAAAACCAAACTAAAATCCAAACTTGTGAACCCATCTACAGGATCACCAATGCTGCTAATATTCACACAAATTCCCTCAAAGATGCCAACAAATACAAACAATAATGTGTAATAAGACAACTTCATATTCATATGTATGTATAAGCCAAGAGACTCATACTTATGTTGGTGTATGTTTTTATAATTGGCATTCAAGAACTCAAGTCTATAAATAGGCTAATTTCTCATGGGTCTGGTCGTTAACCATAATTTTAATACTCCCTCCTTCCCTTACTGTATGGGAGTTTTGATTTTTCGGGTCAAACTTAAAAAACTTTACACCAGCAATAAAAATACTTCTTCCGGCATGAAGTTTACTATGCCAATTTACCACTCGAAGTTAAAAATGCCGGTTCATTATCCAATGTTGACGATGCTGATTTATAGAGTATATAACTGTAAGAACTTAGTCTTCTAGATATATTCAATTGGTTGGATTAAATGCAATGTAAAAACATAGAGAGAATCAAGATAGTTAAGTTAAAATTTTGTTGCGATATGTGAGTATATATAAGATGAGTAATCCAATTATTCAAGTCGTAGTCTTCGTTAAATTAACAAGACATGGATTCATCAGGAAGTGTGTGTTTGTTTTACACATGAATCATCGAGTACTTGCCGCCCTGCAATAAGCTAAATAGGTGTTTTAATCTGTTTTCCTATAGCTTTTTATTTTTTATTTACAGTTGAGTTAACCATAATTTTTTTGATTCAGACTGATCGGGTTCCTGAACAGGTTTCGCTTCAACAATCTATGCGTCAACAACTTGAAGGCGCATATGGTGAAGACGACAGTATGAAATGACGATAAATATAAACACCATAGTGAAATATAAGGCAACTCCCAGAGAGAAAAATACCACTCATTATAAAGTCGGAAGAAAGTAGTATTTAGAGTCGGAGAAAGACAAGCAAGCTATATTCTAGCATAATGTTACTTGCTCAGGACTTCGAAGAATCATTTAGATAGGTAGCACAGACAATCATATATGGCTGAAGCAGAAAAAACATAGAGCAACCATATGAAATTCGATCAACAAATTAATGACATTTTCGCCAGGTTCAGACTAGCTACCACTGAATCCCATCTCCTTTCGCTTCAATTCTAGTGCCATACGTTCATTCTCAAGCTTCATTCTTTCGTTTTCCATGACCATTATTTCCAATTCTCTATCCTTTTTCTTGCTAAACCTCTGCCATCTGAACCGCTCTCTCTCCAACTCCAGCATTTGTTCCTGAAGATGTAGCATTTCTGTTTGGATATGGAGCTTCTGCTCTTCTAACTGTAAAGAGCGATGGGTTATCGACTGCTTCTGCAAAGGATTTGCTTTTGTGCCTTCACGTGAAAATGGCTCCTCAGCAATGGCAGTGTGTGACTGAATATCGAAATTTCTATTACAATCAATAGTGTGCAAAGAGCTTCCAGGAGTTGAATCATCATGGCCATGGTGCTGCTTCATCTTCTTTGAAGGGCCTCCTGAAAATATCCCAGACACCCTCCGATCACTATGAAACACAGGATTCTCCCCATCTTCATCGTAATTATACACCTCAGCATCATGGTCCTCATCATCATTATCATCTTGGAGGTGCCTCCTCACATCATTATCATCATGATCATCCCTACTCCGAAGAGCCAAGCGCAAAGATCGCTGCAGTTCAGGGTCAGGTGGCAAATGCAACCTGTTCTGATTATGGTAAGAACACATCTCTTCATAATGTAAATGTTTTGAACTTAATATTTTCCTAACTTCCTCCTTCAACTTTTCAGATATGTGATCCATTACATCCAGAAGTGTCGGATTTTCAACGACCTCACAAGAAGTTCCTCTCCCCAGGATCTCGTTCAGCCTCTTGTACCTCTTATTAAGGTCATTAAATTTATCCTCACACTGCTGAGGTGAAACAAAATGTTCCCTTTCGGCCATAACCTTAGAAACCGACTTCCACTTCCCTTTCTTTTGTAGATTCACATACTTCCTTCTTCCACAACCACCATACTCAGCGGCAGCTTCCTCGTTTATGTAAGAAACGGCAGTTATTAGCAACCTAACCATGGTATCTGTCCACTTCACCCGTTGCCACGGTGATGCCTTCTTCCCTTTAACCGGATCATTATGGCCATCACCCAAATCGTCCATAAAAGTCGGTTCCTCCTCATCGCTCCCATACTTCTCTGAGTGTATGTTTTGTTCAGAATCTTGCATACTGCCAATAACGGGAGCAAAACCCACATTGACAGCGGGGACCATTGGGATTTGGTTAGTACGAGAGAGGTGTTGGTGGTGCAAAGCAACAGGGTTCGGTTGATGTTGTTGATTAACCCTCATAGCTCCTTGCAAATCAAAACCTCCAAATGACCCCGTAGCTCCCATCAAATTAGCTGAAGATAAATTCCCTTCCATTTTTCCAATTCAATTTCAACCTCAACCACAACCACCAATTTAACAAAAGTTATCACCTTTACCTCAATTACCAAATTCCTAAAGCCCAGAGCTAACTACTATTCTGATACACCATAATCTCAACAAACCCTCCAAATAGAGACAGCTAACAACACATCATACTAAATATAAAGCAAATAACAGCATAAATTAAACAAAAAACACTATAAAAACTATCATAACCAGCTTAACGCAGCTCAACATGTTAATAGGGTAAAAAGAGCAACTCCAAATATACCCAATTGAAAAAAATCTAATCTTTTTGCATACCTATATATAAAAACTCAATCTAATCAAAGAAGTTACTATAAACAATTAAAAAAAACTAATCTTTTAGCATTTAAAACAAAAAAAAATGATTTTTTGATCAAAGAACTTACATACAGCTGAAGACCCACCAACCCAAATCAAGGTTTGATGAATGAGCCCAGAAAATGAAGAAAATGTTGACTGTGAATGACTGATTAACATAGGTTGGTGGTTGTTATATGTGATGATGAAATTGTTGTAAAGAAGTTGCAGATGCAATGAATGGAGGATCTAGTGGGGTCCACTTTAGGTACACTTTTGTCTTGATTTGATTACAAAATTGAAACCTATGTAGATGAGCACACGCTGCTACTAATTACAGTAAAAAAAAAACTCGGCATAAACAATGGAATTGGATACTTAGAGAATTTAAGATTAGAATCTTTTAGTTGGTAGTTGGCAACTTTCAATTTATTTGTGTTAGAACAAAATTTGTTGCTTTATTAATGCCTAAAATCTATGTTATTGTTAATTTAAGATAGTGTGATGCACCCATTGCTTAATAATTGAATGATATCTGATTCGACCTTCGGTCAAGATATCTCGAGTTATGGAGAGAATATTATTTTACGCTTTAAGAGAGAATGATTAGAAATTATGATATTTTGTCATGTTTTAATAGACCGATGATATCTAACCCAAATTTACAATTGTTTCATATAAATATTGTCAGTGTATTAGTTAGTAAATTCTTGGTTCATTATTTATAATATTAATGTACTCATCGATAATTTACAAAAAAAGAAAAAAGAAAAAAATGACATTTTTGATTATTATAGAAAGCTCGCACTTGTCAAATTATTATAAAAATATGTTTCACACATCTATAATTTATAATTCCTTTTTTGTTGTCGTATTAAATCAATCTATATACTTCTTTGAATTCAAAATAATTGTCTTTCTCACATCGATATAAAACTTTGACCTTCAATTACTCTTTAATTATATTATTAAAAAAAATTAAAATATTAATATTGTGAAAGTACGTTAAAAGATGAATCCAACTATATAAATTTTATATGTTTTAGAACAAGTAATAATTAGTAATTGAAGGTCAAAATTCAAATTTAAAAAAGCCAAACATTAATTATTTTGGATTGGAGAGAATAAACTTTGATGTAAAAAAAAAGGTTAAGGACGTCAGAAAAAAGAAAAATAGTATATGAACCATCCCACAAAAGAATTGGTTAAGGCACTCATCAAAAGCAACTTGATTGAAAATTAAGCAATAGTTTAAGGAATAATCAGCAAATTAGCCTTAATTTCAATTAAGCAATAGTTTAAGGAATAATCAGTTAATTAGCCTTAATTTATTCCTTCACACATAACGATAATTGAGTGGTACCAAACTTTTGACCCACTAAAAAAGGTAGAGAGCTTACCCCACAAAACATTGGAGACAAAAAACAAATATTACAAGTTGTACAACTTGCGTTGGAGACTTTGTGGTTTTGTATTGATGACTGTGTTTATGTACTAATATGGAAATATGATTAAAATAAAGTGTTTAAAGAGGTTTTCTTGGGATACAAAACATCATCATTTGCCTAAATAATGTTCAACTTTTGATAAATGGATGTACTCTAGTTTAGTTTAGTTTAGCTGATGTAATGAAATAATTGATGTAAACTAGTTTAGTTTAGTTGATGTAATGAAATATGCCACTATCAATTATGGCAAATGGAACTTTTGATAAAACATTATATTATCTTTAACTCTTTTTTTTTTAATCTTATTGCCGTTTCAAGAAGATGAAACTTGAGATACATCGATATTACAATGATCCCCTTATTAAGATTATATCAACATAGTGATTAGTGAATACATAATTCATGTACTCTTAACACGATATGTCGAACCAAAACAAGCCAACTTGCATACATAGACACGGATAAGGATAAGCTTAGGGTGAAGGCTTAACTTCATAACCAGGAAATAGGTAGCTAAATCTCCAGTTATATTTGGATGAATATTTCTATACTAAGAAACCAATTGCAACTGTTCGCAATTATTTTGAATACAACATTAATTACCAACTCCAATACTTTATATGAAATGTATTTCTTTGTGACAGTAAATCAGTTTTGAAGCACAGAGTACTACAGAGCCTGAAAGAAATTGATGTATTTACTTCTTCTGTTCTGCGGCATAGAGTGCTTTGATCTCTTCGACATCATCATAGCTACCAAGAAATATTGGAGAGCGATCATGTATTTTCTTTGGGATAAGCTCGAGCGCCTGGATGTTATATTAAACGCTGATTAGATCACAAACTCGTATATTCTTTGAAAGAAAGCAGGCAATGCGATTTACAGGTACAACTCAATACCTTTATAATCTTTGATAAACTGACTGAACAAAAAATGCAGCAAATGCTGATAGCATAAACTAAAAGAAAGTGTTAAATTTTCTGTTCTTTTAGTTGAAGGCTTTAGATGCTTACCCTTTCCTTGCCAGTAAACGCTTGCCCTCCTGCTTGCTCCAACAAATATGCCATTGGGAAGACTTCATAAAGAACACTGTAATGTATATAACAGTATCAGCAATTAGTTCCACGAAATACATATTCCTGGCAAAACAGTGCTTCAGCGTCTCCAACATTATACATTTAACCTACCGTAGTTTTCCATTTGGGCTTTTCTTATCAGCAGGGTACAGAAAGACGCCTCCATAAAGTAATGTTCGATGTACATCAGCTACCATGCTGCAAATCATGAACAAAATGAGTCTCACAGAAGAGAAGCGACTTCCTCTACTACATCATGCTAAATAGAATATGAATCTTGATATTCATGAAGCTAGTTAAAGCCATGCCTACAAATCCAGTTTCAGTGAGTTATTTAATTTGAGAGTTCTCTGACTCGGAACAATTCGCGGAGTTTGAAAATATACAACTTGTAAAGGAAATAATAGCCACCACTGGGCACTAAGGTAACTTGAAAATTATGATTCTTTTTCTAGAAGTGAACGTTAATGCCAAATGTGATATGCGGTTACTTAAATAGATAATACTAGATTGCAATACCTTCCAACATATCTTAGGGACTTCGGTGGTGATCCATCTGTGGGGAACTTACACTTTTCCACATACCTGAATCGTAAAGAATATCAGGACCACATAAAGGTCATAGAATTGAAGCATGAAGTAATAATTTGGCGAGGCATACTTTGTTGTTGGACCATCCCAATTTTTAGCATTTCCTTCATTGACTGAATATATCGTTCCCTTAGTTGGTATCTGTAGATAAAGGACGGCTAAATTAAAACCAAGTTAATCGATATCCAAATGCAATAGTGGGTGGGACAAAAGTTCAAAATAACCATCATTCCTCCTCAACAAAGCTTTTGTACAAGTATCTTAATACTTCCAGTATCCTGATGCTAAGCAAAGGCGTGCATCAAACTCCTGAAAATCCTTGCTAGCAAAGATGATTTACATTGTCTCTACTGTTTGGGCCATTGTGCAAATTATGCAAGAAGGACATGGTGGGGGGGGGGGGGGGGGGGGGGGGAGTGATCCACTGATCCTGATGGTTGAATTAACAGAATTAAAAGCCTGAGAATATACCTTGATATCAGCATGGGTAAGAACAAACTCCCCAAGTGATGGATCCAAGGTAAAACCATTGACACCACTTCCAGTGCTTATCACGAGCTAAAATTTATCAAAAGCAAAAACTAACATCAATCAAAGCAGGTGTAAATTTAGTAAAACCAACTGATCAAAGACCTAGGAAAATGTAAGAAACTGTAACACGACTCCTATTAAGAAAACACATTTACATACCATGCAAGAACTCCCATACATACAATATCCAGCAGCGACCATGTTGGTTCCAGGTTGCAATACATCATCCAATGTAGGTTCTTTGCCATCTTTCATCATGTATATGCCAAATATCTAGAGAAGGTGAGGTGCTAAACCGATTATTGCTATATTCAGCCTTTCTTGACTTGTGAGAGGCCTCATGATAACAAAAAGGAGACAAATATCATAGATCTTACTGTTCCAATAGAAACACCACAATCGATGTTGGAGGATCCGTCCAGTGGGTCAAACACAACACAGTACCTACAGTAATATATAAATCGCATCAATGAATATCATGACTAGGGAATAAAACAGAACAGCTAGAAAAACTATTCTACAGTGTAGAGAATGATACGTACTTTCCACGCTTAGATTTCTCCACAAATGTTGCCTCTTCATCCTCTTCCGAAACCAGGATGCTCTGCGAATCGCATGGGCAGAATAAGAAATCTTTAGTTCACTAATGTTGTGCCACTGAAGTTGATCCAAGAATGCAAAACAACTTACAGTACGGCCACTGCTGACCAAGGCTTTGACAAATACATCATTTGAGAGCACATCTAATTTCTTTTGTTCTTCACCCTTCATCACATCAAGCAAAGGTGTCAGCATAAGAAATTCTTTTGTTAAGACAATTTAGCTTATCCAAATAAGTCAAACTTACCTGCACATTAGTCTCTCCTGCAAGCCCAATGAGCTTCGCCAAACCAGCCTGCATAAATTGAACTATTACTAAACACTCACGTAACACCTTCAAATGTACTTTAGAAGCAAAAAACAGATCGTTCACCACAAGAAATTTGGCAGATGCAACACCACCAACCCACCTCTCCTTCCTTCCCAAGTTCCAAGTATATTGGAATAGTTGCAACTAATAAGAGATGACAATCGACTCTTCCTACCATACAAGTCAGTGATGCATCATGCATATTTAACTTCCACTTAATTATTTAGGCGCACTTAATTATTTGTTCTCCGAACAACCTCCCCCGCCCCCAATATAACCATTCACTCACTAGTATACTACTTTCAATACATTCCTTAACATTTGAGGAAAACCAACCTCCCCTTTAAATTGGGATGGAGTGAAATGGCCTATTTGGATTAGCGCAAACCTGGTGTAAAATTTAGTTAACCTTGTTTGGGTTCTATTTCTCCTATCTACCTAGGCTGAACGATGTTAACGATTCACGATTCACTTAGATAAGCTTCATTTTAATACTTTATTAACCCCAAATTAGAGCGTCATTGACTTCAATGGTATTTCTAGTTCTATTTCACCTTAACTCACCTCACTAACCTCGACGACCAACAAACGTTCAAACAACATTCTAAAATATTCACCTCAATCACCCAACCTAAACATACCACACTTAGTAATGAGCATGCAAACTTCAACGTTCTGCATTCAAATTACTTCAACAACCAAAATGACAATAAATAATCAACGTAAACATGTCAAATAACCAACAAATCAATATACAAAACATTGACAACATTGCAATAAAACCAAATCTATACAATAACTATATCCCATACTATGATCAAAACCTCCAAAAACCAATTCAATACTTCAAAACTCACATTTTTTTCCTCACATATATTATACCAATATGATCAAATCATGTTTTAGCAACGTAAGGAGTCAATCGGGATCCATACCAAAACCAATTAGTTATAGATGAATAAAGTCTAGAACCATTAACAATCTCGTATGCTTTGACATATTCAATATGGGACGAATCGGCCTTTGACAACCAACATGGGAAAAAACCAAGTTGACATTAAGTGACTAACCTTGTTAACAGCAGAGCAAACAAACTTGCAGCCAAGAACAATGTTACTTAGCAAAATAGTAAAGTCTCCTCTTGATTCTGGGTATTTTGATTGCTCATTCAACACATACCGAGTTATGGTCATCAAATCAGTACGATATGCATCCGCTTCATGATCCATCTTCTTTTTGCTTCAAATTCACACAAATGTAGAAAAAAGATTGGGATTTTTTTTGTTGGGTACACGAAAAATTCGATTTTTATTTATTGCAGGATATTGAAGGTCTATACTTATATGCTTTTTTGTGGGGAGGTACAAATTCCAAGAAGGGCACGAGAAACGAGGAAAATATTTAATCCATCAAATTTATTATAATTGACTTATTTTTCGGCATTAAAATTTAACGAATAATTTGTTTTCAATTATAAAAAATTATAGGGAAATAATTTTAATTTTGGTGTTATCAAATATATATTTATTAGAGTTATGAATATAAGCACTTGATCACTAAAAATTGATACGGAAAAAGAATATCAATTGAGATGAATCGAAATGATTATAATAAATGTAAAATATGGAGGATAAAAGGGTACTTTTTGAGAGAATTAGATGGTGACAAAGTAAAAGATAAGATTAATGATGGAAGATTATGAGGTGATGATGTGGATGAGGCTATCAGATGTCAGAGGAAGCTTCTGATGACACGTGGTAGCTTAACCATGATACGAGGCACCAGTGGTTGACAAAATGGAGTAGGGGAAAAAAATAAGAAGAAGAAGATAATGGGATTTTGTCTACTTCTTTACTGTTTGTTCTCATTCTTTTATTGTTTGTCCTCATTATTGGATTGTTTGTAAGGATATTTATGCATGAGTGTCTGAATTATGAAGGATCAGCTAGTTGAGCTTTTGGATGGCTAGATCTCTTTGAAGGGGCACTTGGGGGGGGGGGGGGGGGGTGGGGTTGTGGGGGAAGTGTTCTATCGGATATTCGTTGGTAACGATTCTATGTCCATTTGCTAAATTTTATGATATCAAATTTTTTAAATTGTTATTACATACGTATATCTATCTACATTAACATATCTACTCAACCTGTGACGGACGACCATTTTCTTAACCAACACTAATAAAGGTAGACCGACACAATCAAATAAAACAATGAATAATTAAAACACCCAAAATCGAACTCCGATCATTTGTTCAAAACCAAATGAGCCCCATTGAGACGGTCCGTGCTCGAGCCATTTTATGAACCAATTAATTTATCCAAAACCTATTTGGCCTTCATGGACCAGGCGAGTTCATAACTCAAGTACTCAACCAGGCTTCATCAGCCCAATTGTTTACTCTAATTTGAGAACTGAGAAGTGAGAACTATCTGTATATGTTATCGGGCCTGTTTCGGGCTCCATTTGATTTCTTCCTCTACCTATTTTTCTCTTTGTCAAATCTAAAATTCAATTATTTCATGTGTTGTTTAATATTTGATGAAACATATATCAAATGATAGCCTTTGTTATTTACTTCATACCATAAAGAAGATAGTTTATATTCAAAAAAAAAAAAAAATTTATCTATCTATTAGGGCTATAAAGTTTGTCAATTATAACGAATGCGTGAATGACTAGGAGACGTACGACAATTCATACATTGAAATCAATTTTAGAACCTTCAACGTATTGAATGATGAGGAGACGTACGATAATCCATCCTATATATCTTGCTCTGTTGTGTTTCGTCTTTGAAATACATGCCGACAAGTCTTTATCTCCTCGTTTTAATTTTATACCTTTTCTCAATAGTGGTCGATTCACCCTAAACCAATCCAACCCTTAGATGATAGGTTGAAAAGGAAGTTGTTGTAAATTCAAACGTCCTCACTCAATTTCTTGCATTATAGATATATAGGTAGTGGTTGCTCACTTGTTTTTCAATCTAATCGATCTGACCTAGTTAATTTGCATGACTCATATTATTACACCAACCACAAATTGGTTAGGACATAGAACTAGTACAAAAAGTTAAGTGTTGCAATATATGATTTCACGAGACCAATCCTATTTACCACCGCTGCATGAAAATACAAAACAAGAACATCAAGGGCATGTCCCAAAATTCATGTCCTACAACGAAAAAGCCAACCAACCCCATTGACTCCCACAGTTTGTCTATTAATTTTATCATAACAAAAGGACAATGCAACTAGCTATATAGTAACTATATATAAAGACTACCACCTTAGAAAAATTAGAGTAAGCATTATAATTATTTCATCATTTGGGTATTTTTGTTCATAGGATAAGGTTTCTTATCATGGGAAATTTGCTCAATTGTCTTATGTTTTGGTTCATTTTGTCTTTCTTGATGTTTATAGCAAATTCCCAAAGGCAAGGGCCTCAAGTACCAGCTTTGTTCATTTTTGGAGATTCTTTAGTTGATAATGGGAACAATAATGGCATTCTTACCCTTGCTAGAGCCAATTATGGACCTTATGGTATTGATTTTCCTCAAGGGGCTACTGGTCGTTTCACTAATGGACGCACATTTGTAGATGCTTTAGGTAATAATAATAATTATTGTGAAATATATTGCTATAATTTTGATGAAAGATTGTTGAGTTTGTAAACAAAAATAATTGTTATGGATGTTTTGCAGCTCAACTTTTGGGCTTCCCTAACTATATTCCACCTTTTGCAACCACGAGTGGGTCGGCATTGTTGAGAGGTGCAAATTATGCATCTGGAGCAGCCGGCATCCTTGACGAAACTGGAAATAATTTGGTAACATTTCTCGACACCGCCTCATAATATTTCAATAATTTTTACAATATGTAATTACGTCTTGAATGCATAGTGCAATGTTACGCGCACGTTCTGTTTATCATTAGTTGTATAGAAAAAAATTACATTATAGGTTACGAAAATTAGTGTAGGTGCCTCTTAGACGATGCTTTGTCGATAGCGTTGCTTAAGGTCTCGATTGGTAATTTGATGTTATAGGGAGGTCATTTATCAATGAACCAACAAGTAGCAAACTTTGGTAGAACGGTGCAATTGTTCCGGAGATTCTTCAGGGGTGATACTAATGCTATGAATGCGTATCTAGCAAAGTGCATGTTTTATGCCGGATTGGGAAGCAATGACTACTTGAACAACTACTTCATGCCAAATTTTTACTCAACTAGGTCACAGTACTCCCCTGCGGCTTATGCTTCTCGTCTCCTTCGCGATTATTCCCGTCAATTAACGGTAACTACTCGTCTTAATTTTCTAAAACTCGACGATTCTCATGACACGTAAATTAGTTTTATGCGAGACTATAATTTATTTATTTTGGATGTATGTAGCAATTGTATCAATTGGGAGCTAGAAAGGTAGTTGTGACAGGAGTTGGTCCAATTGGGTGTATACCATATGAGCTAGCCCGTTATAATGGAAATGGCACTAGAAAGTGTAATGAAGAAATCAACAATGCGATAGTCCTTTTCAACTCAGGACTCAAGAAAATTGTTGACAATTTCAATAAGGGTCAACTACCTGGTTCAACCTTTGTTTTTCTTGATTCTTTTCAAAGCAGCAGGGATTTAGCAATCAATGCTAGAAGTTATGGTAAGTAAAATGCAAAATGAATTTATTTACCATATAAAATGAATCCAATCTATAGAAATAACACCACCATCACACTATAACATGGCCTATTGCCTCTATAATGATTCCCCTCTAGGAAGGACAAGATCGGATTGTACATAGTCTTATATTAAGATAATATATATGAAGGGTGTTTTCAGGAATTTATAAATAACAACCCAAAAATGTAGAAAATTATCGATATGGTCCGAAAAAGTAATGAAGTTTGCCATGGGATTCTCGAAAGTTCAAGATTTGCAAATCAGTCCTCAAAATTAAACAAAAGTTTCAATTTAGTTTAATTTTTTACGGAGATGTTAAATTTAACGGTAATTGTGCAATTGGCTTCCACTTCGGGTGACAAAAGTCCCGTTAAATTTTAACAGGTCCATCAGTTTTTAAACTAAATTGCAACTTTTGTCCAATTTCATGGACTAATTTGCATCTTTGAACTTTCGAAGACCAAATGGCAACCTCGACCCAATTTCTGATTGTAAGGATGGGTGGTGGAATAATATTTGATTTTTTTTTTTATAGGATTTGAAGTGGTGGACAAAGGTTGTTGTGGAGTTGGAAGGAACAATGGGGAGATAACATGTCTGCCTCTCTCAGCGCCTTGTGAAGATCGAACAACCTACCTTTTTTGGGACGCTTTTCACCCTACAGAAGTCGCCAATATATTGCTTGCCAAGAATGCATATGCTTCTAGGACTAAATCGTTTGCTTATCCCATGAATATAAAGCAATTAGCCATGCGTTAGTTTAACTAAATTATACACCAATTTCATGCAATTTAAAGAAACCTGTTTACTCTTTTTGTATTTCAGTTTGTTGTACTTTGCATCTTTCAAATGAAAGTTGGTTGAATTTCAACCCCTCTAGTAACTTTTTAGTCCCATTATGAGCTCGGTTTGACCCGTTAAGAGTTTGTTTTGAATGGATTAGTTGATTGGATTGGGTTTGAAAACCCAAGTATGAACCATCAAGCGGTCCAAGGCAACCGTGGCCACCCAACTGAGCACGTCGAACATATTTTTTCACAATAAAGAACTCAGTAGGTGACCGGATCCGGCCCATTCGTCATCAACTCTGTATTCGAGTTTCATATCCTCAAGTAAAAGCATTGGTTGCATTTAGTTTGTTAATTTTGTAATCACTTCGAATTTTGACATCTTACTACCCTTAGGCCTTAGCTATGTTTTTTACAACGATGACCCGCAATTGCTACTGATCGAGTATGTGTTTAGCCATTTCTATCTACATACATTTGACCTAGCTTATAAATTGACTTAATGAGAAGTATTTAACAATGTATATGGTGAAAGCTCCACACTGCTTGATTAATTGAAGTAAATGAATGGAGGAAAATCCCATACTAACGCATCATACACCATTTGAGACCCAACACATCACCTGATGAACCTTTGAATATAAAAAAAAATACCCAAATTTTGTTATGGAAAATAATAAAAGCATGAATTTGATGATGTACAAGCCCATCCAGTTTTAGGCATAGTAGCTAATTTAGAAGCATTGAATATGACCTTAATGTAGCGTCTTCAAATATGTAGACATTCCATATCGACCGACTTGTCCTTATCAATTTTCTCAGGTTAACCATATAAATGATTAATTAGTTCGGGAACTATATTACAACAACTTAAATCTATTAATATCGATAACTAATACTCCCATCATCCCTGAGTAATTGACACATTTTGACTTTTGTTGGTTATATTTTACAAAATTTGGCTATGAATTCCCATTAAACGATAAGAAATAATATAATTTTATGGGATCTTGCTGTTAGATTCGTCTCAATATATATATATTTTTGAAATATCAATTTTTTTATAAGTTTTTCACATGTAGAATAAGAGATATTTACGCTTTAAATCGTATTTTGTTGACCACAAAAGTCAAAATATGCCAATTATTTACGGATAAATGGAGTATTACATATACGCTGCAACAACTTAACTCTATTAATATCGTCAACATAAATAATTTGCTTATGACAGATATTGGATGAGATAATTGAAGTAATGGTCCTAATAAGTAGGGTCAAGTTGCACTTTCGTTAATTAAGTTGTAACAATCTTTCACAGTGTACATGTGGTTTGCAAATGCTCCTTAAATTGACCTTGTTGTTAATAATTAATAGAGTGGTGAAAATGTAATTTCTGAAACTTTTGGTTAATGTTATGGAATTGTGAGTTCCTAAATTAACCTTGCCTTCAATAACTAGCCGAACACAAATCCAAATGGAACTTTCAATCTCAACCCCAAAACATGAACTTTCAAGTTTCAAAATTTACATTTTCACCCCCCAAAATGTTAAAATCATTCAATTATTAACGACAAGGTTAAGTTAGGGACTATTTGTGAACCCCATGTATAATATTATGAACTGTGACTATATGGAACAAAAGTGCAATTTGATCCCACTTATAAAGTCCATTGTTGCAATTAACTCGATAATTGATTTTGTCGAAGATGTGGGTTACCATTGATGGTGATTTATGATGAGACGACTTGTGATAGAATATGGTAAGCCAAGAAGAAGGCGGTGAGGCCGTTATGTATGTTGTGACATCTTAGGAGGAAGAGAGCATGTATGTGAAGTAGAGGAGGCGTGGAAGCATCTATTCATCAATCAAATGCATTGCATCATTCACGAAATGGACGTAAAACACCCACATGATCATCTACATTTCTTTGTTCATCATCATATTATTGTGTATTCATTGTTTTTACACCATCCTTTCTCATTTTATTATGGTATTTTTTTTAAATAAATAGTGAATTCATTGTTTTGAAATTATCATTCAAATCATCAATATAAGTTTGAGATCTTATCAAATGATACTATATATATGCCCAATCAAGCACTTATTATAAGTTGTAAAATCAATCATTAAGACTAGTTTAAGGTTGCAATTGATTGTGTAATAAGTAACCATGCAACCCTTACATACTTTGTCCTCACATGTATATGAAAGTCAATCGTGCAACTATCGTCGTGAAGTTTTAACTCTCGTCCTCCAACAATTTTTTGGGCTAAATAACACTTTTGTCTGATTTCGGGAATTAATTTGTAATTTTAAACTTTCGAGAATCATATGGTAATTTTGACCCAATTTCTAGAATAATTCCAACAATTTTCTATGGTGTAAAAATAGTGGATGATTAACACTCTCTCGTACACTTTATTCGGACTTTTACATAATAATAAGATCACTCGGCTCATTGTTTATTTTTAGTTGTATTTCATACATACAGTATATCATTATGACTTATGAGTAACTTTCACTTACTTTTTTCAAGAACCTTTAATTCGTACATAGGATTCACATATATATTCTTTTCTAAGTAAACTAAATATGTAATTTAATCTTTTTGCTTCAACGATATTTATGCAAAATATTAGGAATACCAACTATCTGATTATTATTGGACGATAATAATTGATAAACGAGTAGTGGTTAACTTGACCTATTTCTCCATCTTTTTATCTTTCCATACTATATCTATATATGTAGAGTTGTAGGTGAGCCGAGTCAACCTCCTCGAGAGTTTTTAGCTCGGATAGTTATATTAGAAATACTAAGCGAGTTTTAGGCTCGTTTTGGTGAATTGAAAGCTCGCCGAATCAAGTTTCGAGGTAGTTTGCTTGGCTTATTTCATTATTAAAAAGAGAAATCACAACCTTTATTCGTATTAATAATTTATAATATGAGTCTTGAAAATGAAGAGATAATTGTCTATCATTACCTTAATAAAAATATAAAATTACGAGTCTCGCCTCACCGAATCATTTTACTTCTAGCCAATAAGCTTCAAGTCTCGCCTCACCAAATCATTTCAAGCGAGCATCGATCTCGATTAGCTCGACTCACTACTACAAAATATCACTTAGCCAACCCCACAAAACTCACTTAGACGACACATTTAAGGGTTGGGATTAGAGGGGTCGGCCAAGTGGAACTCACTTGGACGACCTCACGCGGGGGGGTCGGCCAAGTGAGCCACTTGGACGACCTCACACGGGGGGGTCGGCCAAGTGCTCACTTAGCCGACCCCCCCGTGTGAGGTCGTCCAAGTGGCTCACTTGGCCGACCCCCCCGCGTGAGGTCGTCCAAGTGAGCACTTGGCCGACCCCCCCGTGTGAGGTCGTCCAAGTGATTTTTTTTTTTTTTTTTTTTTTTTTATTATGATATTTAACCTGAATTGTATTATATATATACAAACAATTATTTTGGTTTAAACCCACGCCTGGGGCTTACACGTTAACTAAGAAAAATAATAATACAATGTATTTCGGGTCTTCCCAAAATGGGCATAAAAACAATAAATACATAGTTAGACGAAGACAAACTAAACAATATAAAAATAAACATTAAGAACAAAAAACTAAGTGAAAAATATCTTAAAACCTAATTAGTACTTCAACTAGTGTATAAATACAATAATTCAACTAAATCTCAGGCGCACTAGGTTCAGCGATGAATTTGTGGTAGAAATAACTGCACCATCCATGTTGAACTGAAGTAATTCTTCTCTCCGGAAATTTATCGTAATGGTGTGTCCGAGAATACTGAAAATTAGAATCAAATGTTAGGATTATTATTATAAACAAAGAAAGCTGTAAAAGAAATAACTAACAATCGGTGTTAATAATAAGAAATACTTACAGCCAAAGAAAGATTAGTACTGTTGGATTTTAATATGTCCTCTATGAACAGACACAAATAAAATCCACATAAACCTGAAGAAGGATCCTGCCTCGGGCACTACATAAAACGTAATTTCAATCACTAAAGTTATACTTTAAATATTGACTGCATCTTTCGATAAAGATTAAGTTATGAATATACCTCTACGTTGACCCAATTGTTCTGCTGGGTCAATTTTTTCCTAACTAAATTGTTATTCTTCATACCTCGATATGAAATGATCGCCCTGAAAATAAAAAAAGTATATAATGACAATTAATATATACATATAAGTTAACATATATTGATTGTATGGAATTTCAGGAAATGACAATTAACCCCCTTACTCATTAATCTTATTCACCAAATCCCTTCGCCCTTCATGACCATGATGTACCCGCAGCGGATCCATGTAATAGATGTTCTCCGGCGTCTTCATGTTGATCGCAACCAACACCCAATGATAACGTCTACATTATGTCAATAAACTTAATTAGAAGTAACAAAATGTTATTAGATATAACAGTTTAACAAATTACAATGTACTAACCCGATATTACATGGGATCATCACAAGATGATCTTTATCCTGATGCTTCAACAACATCTGTACCAAGTGAGAACGCTCGAGCTCGTAATGTGGAGAAATGAATGAGAAGTTGGGGCCCATAACATCATCGTCCAAGTATGAATCACACAAGTACCTTTAATCTTAACATGTTAATACTTATGAATTTTAAATAAACTAGATAACATTTAAAATATATTGTTATATTACCTTATATATAAGCATACGGCAGAAGCGCTCAACCACTGACGGTTCACAACCTCTCGCACATGTTCGAAGGAGATTTGATCTCTAAAAGCTTCACCCCAAAACAACTCCGGCATGAGAACACCAAACGCGTCATCTCTCGCATCATGGTCAACAATAGTCTTCAAAATAAGAAAGCATCCATGCGGTGGGAGATCACAACCCTCTCGAATATAAGTGGTCTTCTTAACTGGAGTAGCAGAATGACCAACAGATTTGTCTTTAATGACAATTTTTCTTGGAACCTAATAAAACACAATTAACAAATTATTTCAAACTAAGACTAACTTTATATTGAAGTTATACTCATTCGACAAATAATTTAACTACCTGCGGCTGTTGTTGTAAGGAAACCAACTTTAAAGGCCACGCAACAAAGGTACCCAATGCATGACTAACAAGTGTAATCTCTGCATCATCATTAGGATACGGCAAAGGGATCGACTCACAACCAGCGACTATATCAATGAATCTCACTTTGACTTGATCATCATTTAGTACTCGTCCATGCAATCTTTGCCCCTCTATTCTTAACACTGACCCCGACCCAACCATAACAAAAGACGGTTTCTCGACGTAGATGTCGCAAACACTCTCACCCTAAGTGTACCATTATAAATGTTAACCCATATCATGTAAATAAACCAAAATATTGCATCAATGTGCCCATATCACATAAGTACATAAATATTGCATCAATGTGCCCATATCACATAAGTAAACCAAAATATTGCATCAATGTGCCCATATCACATAAGTAAACCAAAATATTGCATCAATGTGCCCATATCACATAAGTAAACCAAAATATTGCATCAATGTGCCCATATCACATAAGTAAACCAAAATATTGACTCCAAGTGCCACTTAGACGACCCCTTTTCTCAAGGGTTGTCTAAGTGGGTGTCGTCTAAGTGACATTTTGTAGTAGTGACTCATGCACAACACTATATTCATGCATCTATGATATATGTTTGGTTCACATACATTATGTATATGCCAATAATTAAAAGTATTTTTTTTAAATACGAGTATTGTTAATAAAATAACCAAAAATAGGTGTGTTTAAACGATGGATGTTCATGTAATATACCTTGCATGCATTATCGTTGACTACATTGGGATGATGAATTGAGTTGTTATGTACTCAATCTAAATTGCAAAATAACGAAAATAATGCAAGTATAAAGCGTCAACGCTTTGACTAGGAAAAAGGCATGATAATATATAGTCATTTATGTATATATTTAGGGTGTGATTAAGGTAATGAGTTTGACTTAAGGAATAGGTTTTCAGTTTGAGAATGAAGTGCAATGGACCCAATAATCATCAATGCCTTGAGATGGAAACTATCATAAATACTCATAGCATACCTCCATCCCTTAATATAATCCAATAGTCCAATTACATTTTCAATAACCAATATATATTTTATCATAAAAATATGTAAATTTATTGTTTCAGTATAGAATCAAATATGATACAATGATACATACATATATATATATATATACATGTATATTTGCCTTCAAAATTTAAAAATTATTTGATTATAAGATTTCAAAATTAGACATGTTTTAATAAGGGCTAGTGATAATGCCAGAACAATTTTTCTATCGTCAGAGCAAAGTCATGTTCAATTCCTTTTATACTCGTTTCATAAAACTATATCTTAATCGTAATCTAATTGTTAATTATAAAGTTTATTCATGTTTTTATTATTCGGATAGAAATAAAAGTATTCAACCGTTAACAATTAATATTGTAACTATACGTCATAGAATCAAAGGGCATAAGAGGAAATGGACTACTTAGTACTAAGTATCTTTTATAATAGAGCAAATGAACAATACAATCACTTATGTTTATCAAATGATTCCAGTCCATTATCAACTATGCTTTAAAATGTCTTGTCGGTCACATATATATTTTACTTGGTCTCGCACGTTAACTTTTTTGTTAAGTACATATTGGAGGTGGGTTAATTCAAATTCGGAATTGGGGGTTTATTATTTCATATTTTCTTTTGATCTTTTCGCCCCAAAATTTGTTAAACAGAATGACATAAATAACCTTACTAACAAGTCACGTACGCCTCATATGAAGTATATTATCTCCTTAGGTGTAGTCCGAACTTAATTAATAAAAATTCTACAAATACAAAGAACTACTTACAATTTTTATTGAAGATTATTAATGAAGTGGTATCATTTTTCCTGGTTTAATATATATGATAGACAAATAAAAATAAAAATATTGGTAACTATAAAAAGAAAATAACATAAGGATGGAGGAGTTGCACGTAGGTGATGATAAATAAATACAACTAAAACTACTATTCCCTCCATCCCAAATTGTTTGTCCACTTTCTATTTTGGGAATCAAATTTCGAAAATTTTGACCTTGAATTCTCATTAGCCGATAAGAGATAATATAGCCATATTGGATCTTGTTAGATTCGTTTTAATGTATGTTTTTGAAATATCAACTTTTTGTAATTTTCACGCTTATAAAATTAGAGATATTTACGTTTGAAGTTATGTCTCGTAGACCGTAAAAGTCAAAATGGAACATATAATTTGGAATGGAGGGAGTATAAAAAGAAAAATTCTTAAGGATGAAGGAGTTGCCACGTAGCCAATGAAGGCATGTGATGTGGTGATGGCGATATGAAGGCGCAGTTTAATGCGCGAGAGTTTGTGAAGAATTCGCACCTTCCTCATCAACTAGATTATATTAATATTGAAGCACCACTAATTCTTCCCTTTGTTGATCCCCATGAAATTATATGGAGTATAAAGAAATACTTCATCCAATATAATTTATTTTCATTCATCACACTATTGGTTTTCTCCACTTTATTTCTCAATTCGCTTGATAAATCTTTAATCAAAATGTAGTTTATTTTAACTATCTTTTAGCTATTTATTCATAAATATTAATGCGTACATCACCTAGTCATAAATAATAGTCCTTCGTTAATTTATAATTGTATTTGTAATTATATTACCCATGGCAGGGAGATGTGAAGGCCTTTAGTTTGATGAGCCTTGAGGGTTTTAAACTTTTTTTTTGTATTTTTAATTATTTGCACAGAAATGAGGAAAGGTAAAAAGTAATTAAAAAATTTATTAAAAATGTAAAGTGATAATCAATTGAAACTAAATTATTGTTGATTGATAATTAATAATAAAAAGTAGTCAAGATCGTATTAAAGATGTAACAGTACAACTTTATATACCAAAAAATATTTTGTAACAAAAAATAAGGCTCAAAAGATAAATATAAGAGAAGAGATGAACTATAAATTATGCATATAGAAAGTATAGAAGTCGTAAGAAAGAATTATTATTATGCATGATATGTAAGTTTAGAAATATACAATACCAAAAAGTCTTATGAAGATGTTAATTTTACTTTCAAATAACAAAACGACATATAATTTAAATAGATAGTAAAATGCCAAAAAATCTATTAAAAATAATGGTTTTTCTACAATGTGTTTTTAGCGTATGGGTTATTAAGATGCTAGTAAAGAAAGTATTTGATTGAAAATTTGGATTTAAAACTTAACATGAAAATATTTTTTAAATATTTTTATTTATTTGCTTACATATATTGCATTATTTCCATCTTAATCTCTTAACATGTATTATTAGAACGCATTATAAAAAAATCAATAATTCAGGAGCAGTATGTGATTAATTTTCTATAGATCTAAAAATGTTTTCTAAATTTATTATTTAGTTACCAAAATAAAATAAAATTACGTATTATTGATATTATAATAATATGATTTCGATAAAATGTATCATGTCATTAACTCAAATTACATCCACAAATATATTATTTTAATTATTTCATATATTTTGAAACAAAACAAATGGTCGACCATGGAAAATGGAAAATGGAAAATGGATCATTTTCTAAGAACCGAGTCAGTAACTCAAATGGATGTTACATTGTTACTCTTTCGAATCTCAATACATAACTAAAATATGAATTATTTAAAAGCATATTCGATCACACATATTTTTCGTCATGTCACCTTTTGATTATATATGCTTTATTATAACTTGTTCGATCACACATGTTACAAAAAGTATCTCTCTTGGTCATTTCTGTTATAAAAAATGTTAAGTTTGACTTTTGGGATAAATTGATAGAGGTAAAATTGTCAAAACACCTTTTTTGAGATAATATTGTTTTTATTTATTTTTATTTACTAGAGTACTACAATTAAGTTTGAGTTTTCAATTTATAAATAGGTCTAAACATAAATATTTATCAAATGTTTTAATAAAAGTTAAAAAGTATCAACAAAAGTGTCGAAACAATATTGTCCTGACAATTCTCCTTCAAAAGTCAAATTTAATACTATTATAATGGAATGATCAAGTAGGACACTTTTTAAAACATGTGTTATTAAATAGGATATATTGAAATATGTGTGATCAAACATATACATATATATACATACTAAATGGGATGCATATTATATAGTCTCTAATAATGTATGTAATGCCTCTAACAACATAATCTAATGGTAAGCAGATAAGGTAATTTCGTAGAAATATATATACATAGTTGGTTTATATTTGTATGAAAGTAATATTTAACTGAAATATTTGTAGAAGTTGATTTTGGTTTCGTACTCCATTAATCTTTCAATGATTGTTATAAGAATATATCTTTCCATTTATTAAGTGTCTTGCCAAAGGCATTTGACATGTATGAGGAAGATTAAACTTCATTATCAAATCTTTATTAAGTAATAAATGTACATTAGACTATTAGTACAATATATTAGCAACATCCTAATAATTTTTGTCACCATAGGATACTTTATTGGTCAGTAGTAAGGTGGTGGTTGGGATATATTCAGTTCGAAATGTAAATTTGAATTTATCTAAATATAATATTTTATTGAAATATTGCTGGATTTACTTTTGGTTTCGTGTTTTATTAGCCCTCTCCCTTATAAAACTGTCACTAAAATTCAAACTTTCAATTTACAATTCACCTGACCAAGAAGCCTTTAACACAGGGTGGGACGTGTGATAAATTAAACTTCATAGGAAAAAAAAGCGTGTTATTTTCTAAACCAAAAAATCTACTTTTTTTTTCAAACCAAATTAATACTCCTACATTGAAATAAAAGAAAATAAATGATCTATAAGTTGATTGCCTCACTCACATGCACACGCTCTCCCTTAATCCTCACGGCTCGCAAACCGCCCACGATTTGTATCCAACAAGTCCACTCCAAACTTAAATTACATTTTCACCCCTCCATTTTACAGTTCACACTACAATTTGCCCCACACATCTATATATACCCCAACAATCAAATTAATTAAAACCCCACCATGCACATTATTCACTTTCTCACACTTCTCTAAATCTTCTCATCTCTTACCATTCTTATTATTACAAAACTAAATTCTGACAACATGTTCAATTCTAGTACAACTGACAACCCAATTTTATTCTACCCCTCAAGTCAACAATTAATCATGGAGAGAATTTGGAAGCCTAACATTGAGCTAGCTCCAAATTGTCCTAGGTGTGCCTCTTCCAACACAAAATTCTGTTACTACAACAATTATAGCTCTTCCCAACCGAGGTACTTCTGCAAAGGTTGTAGGAGGTACTGGACCAAAGGTGGCTCATTGAGGAATGTGCCCCTCGGTGGCGGCTGCCGGAAATCAAGGCGATCGAAGTCAGCCCGAAATGGAGGTACCCGCCATGCCACGTCTACTGATCCTGGTTCAACAATCGACGAGTCCAAACAAGGCAATGCAGTCGAAATCGATATGGCTGCAGTTTTTGCACAGTATGTGAATCCAGATAAGGCCAATGAAGATAATTCGAGTGGAGCAAGCAATAGTAGTGGATCATCGTTGAAGTCCTCGTTTTCTCCTGAAACAGAGGAGCAGCTTGAAAATGGATATTTTGATCAGTGCCAGAATCCATTGGAGTTGAATGATTTGCTTCAGCTAGATGATGATCAACAAAGGGCAGTTGTTAATAACTCTCAAATTTCTGAAACTCAGAATCTTGATGATCTTCTTGAATTTCAATCGATTCTCGGTGATGATCAAACGAGTCAATATCAAGATTTGGCATTTCCAGATTACTCAAGTTTACCAAATTTTGCATGGCAACAACCTCCAATGGTGCAATTGGAAGATTTTGGATCATTTTCCATGGAAGATCAATTGAATATTCAAGATCAAGCACAGTTAGGGGGTGATAATTGGAGCTCTTTTGACTTTTCAAGTGGTTATGATATTTTACCAAGCCTGACTTGAAGATTACATAAACTATATATGGAATTGCTCCAGAAATAGAGAAATAAAGCATGAGAAATTCAACTCCTAGTAAAATATATTGATGGGGGGAATTAATTTTTCAAGATTATTCATTGTTTTTAGTTTTATGTCAACATATTGGCAGTTAACTGTCACATAATTATATCAACTATATAGAAACCATATACTACATTGAGCCGCAAATAAACTTTTGCCTAATTGTGATTTGTTAATTGTTAGTAGCTGTCTACCTGATCTATTTATTATATGAATTATATTCTAGTACTTGTTTCTTTGTGAGAGTTTAAAACTTTTGTTTAATCTTCAAATTTAGTCCAATAATATAATATAAAACCTTGGAGAAATAATTCTCAATAATGAAAAATTGTATAGTTTAATTCTTGTTCATTGTTTGCGGATGGCTAATGACTCAATAATCTGATTTTGATTCAAGTTTTAGATTAAGAGGTTTCGGCTCAAATCATTATAAGTATTGATTAATTGATGTTAGTTGTCACGAAAACTCGGCAGCCGGTTGGATATGGACATGAATGACATGAGCGAATCGAATAACCCGATACCGGACTTGCTTGGTCATGAATTACATGAGATTACGATAACAAGGCTAGCATGGCCCATAGTTTGAAATGGCAAATTAGCAATGACATATATATACACCCAGACGGCCAGACACACCCAACTCATAATAGTATTTGGCTCACAAAGTGCTCATATATTTGGACACTAGTTATTCATGTACACTTGTTTACATGTTCTTTTATAACGTTTTACAAACGAGGTATGCCATAGTTCACTAAATTTTGTTTCATCACTCCTAAATTCATGTGTATATAATTTGATATCATAAATGGGAGGTAATTGCTGAAATGATCACGGTAAATAGGTGATCGTTGTAGTTTGATCCTCGTAAGTGAGACCGATGCGCAAATGATCCCTGAAAGTGTGTATCTGGTGCGCATTTGGTCCATAAAGTTAACAGATCCGTTAATTTTAAACGTTTTTGTGCTTTTAGGTAAATAAATACTAAAATTGGGCAAAAAGTATAATTTTTTAAGAGTTTGGCTTTGCGACAAACTTAAAACATCATTTCCCGTTTCGTTAAAGCTCCGATTTTGTCGTCAAGCCAAACTCTTAAAAATTACTCCCTCCGTCCCTAAAAGATTGTCACATTTTGACTTTTGATGGTCAACAAAATACAATTTAAAACATAAATATCTATTATTCTACATGCAAAAAAGTTATAAAAAGTTAATATTTCAAAAATATATATTGAGACGAATCTAACAAGGTACCACAAGACTATATTATTTATTATCATTTAATGGGAATTCATTATCAAATTTTGTAATGTTTGACTAAGAAAAGTCAAAATGTGACAATCTTTTAGGGACGGAGGGAGTATATTTTTGGTTTAATTTTAGCATTTATTTACGTAAAACCACAAAAACATTTAGAGTTAACGGATCTGTTAACTTTAAGGACCAAATGCGCACCCGCTACACACTTTCAGCCACCATTTGCGCATCGGTCCCACTTATGGGGATCAAACTGCAACGGTCACCCACTTATTGAGACTATTTCAGCAATTACCTCTCATAAATTGTAGTAATTAAACGAGATGTTTCACACATGCCACAACAAGCTAAGCAATGTTAAGTGTAAAACCGTCACAATAATGACTCCTACGCACGCACTCTAACCATGAAGTACAAGAGTAAATCACTAAATACACCTCACCTAATCAGGGAACTATTTTAGTTCCTTACAAGCTATGTTCCGAAATTACTAAACCATCTTAATCTTAACCAGTTCCTAAATATTGTAAGAATTGTTGGGGAGACAAGAATTTAAAAAACATTAATCAACTAAATATGTCAACATCCAAAGATCGATGAGAAAATCAAATATGACTATCAAAACATAATTATTTAAGAACAATGATTGTCCAACAATAATTATAGAAGCTTAATTAGTGGTCTTATAATATTTATCAATATTTTACATCAACGCCTAAACCAAAACGTCTTTGTACGCGTAAAATCAACCAAAAGAGATTCCAATTGAGATTATTTGTATAATATAATTAAGCATCAAACATTCAACTAGATTAATTCCAATATATATTCAAAGTCAGAACTAAGAAGTAGTCGTTCCACAAATTACTACACCCTTCTTATAAATAATATGGAGCCCTCTTATTTCCTTTTGCCTGAAAAGAACAATGAAGTAGGAGTAATAAGTTTTGACTCATTCTTATACTTTCAACTCCTCCATCTTGATTTGACGGAGTTAATTGATACTCCCTCCATCCCTAAATGATTGTCACATTTTGACTTTTGGTGGTCAACAAAACACAATTTAAAACGTAAATATCTATTATTCTACATGCGAAAAAATTATAAAAAGTTACACATTTCAAAAATATATATTGAGACAAATCTAACAAGGTCTCACAAGTCTATATTATTTCCTATCGATTAATGGGAATTCATGATCAAAATTTGTTATGTTTGACCAACAAAAGTCAAAATGTGACAATCTTTTAGGGACGGAGGTAGTAGTAATCACTTTTTAAGTCTCCACTCTAGAAATAGTCTAATTTATGGAGTAATAAAAAATGGAATGATCAATGTTAACATATAAATGGACCATTTATGTGTCGCTGTCACTTATAGGATTCAAAATTCAACGATCACCAACTCACTGAGACTATTGTGGAAATTACCTCCACATAAATGAGTTCTATATATGTATTATTAGGAATATATATTTTGATGAAAAATCAAATTTATCATTCAAAATTTCAAATGAGTTAATTTGTTTAAATTTAATTGTCATTTAAACTATATTTCCATCTAGAACCTAATGTCTTACCAGTTAAAATAAAGATAGAAGTACGAATACAATAATAATACAAATAACAAGTACATTAAGTTACTGTTAACTAACTAATGAACAATTCGAATAAAATATAAGACAAATTGTTCCTAATGAGATTTGAACTCAAGACCACCTGTTTCCATTCGACCTTGCATACTTAAACAATTGTCTATCATATCTTAATGGGATGATCATTAGAATGAAAAAGCAAAACGAGACCGGGTGATAGGAATGAATAAATCTCCCAGTCAACCCTCCCTAGCTATATAAGTAACACAAGCCAACCATAAACCAATTCAAAAAACACAAATCATTCCTCCAAATCAACCAATTCATATTACCAAATAAAATAAAATGGCAGCTATTATCCTCTTCATCCTCCTTCTTGCAGGCTCACAAACAACAATGGCAACTGAAAAGTGGAAAGTCAACTTAAGTGCCAAAATAAATGGTCCATCAGCTGACCAAGTATGGCCTTATGTCCAAGATTTTTGCAACCTTTACAAAATCTACCCCAATAGTGTCTCCTTCTGCCAGAAAGTCACCCCAACCCGCCCCGGGCTGGCCCGCTACAGCGTTACCATTGGACAGACGCCATCCAACGCCACCACGGTCGTCGGGTGGGTGAGGGAAAAGGTAACCGAAGTCAGTGCAGCAAAGAAGTTTATTGGGTATGAAGTTCATGAGAACACTTATGGAATAATTACGTTGAAGGCTTCGATGCAAGTTGTAGGTGAGGGTAAAAATGGAAGTACATTAAAGTGGAATATTGTTGCGACTCCTATTAATGGGTTGACTTATGAAACATTTGCTGGTCCTTTTGGAGTGGTTCTTCAAGGGATTGTGGCTTTGATTGAGGGCTTGTTTTGATGATCAAATTAGATAACTCAATAATTCAGATTATAATTTTTGGAATTCTTGTAATAATAATTGTTGTATTATTGGGGTGTGAATGTGATATCACTATTTGTAATAATTATTGTTTGTCGTGGTTTATTATTCCAAATATCTATGCAATAAATTTGAATGATTAGATATAACAACTTGGACTCTTTCTTTTATTCGTTTCTAGAAGTATGAAGATTGGCTCGTTTTCCATGTTCGAACAGAAAATCATTAAAATCTTGAATTGTCAAACTTTTCCCACATGTATAACTTGCTCTTGGTCAAACCTAATTTTTTTGATATGGATAGGTTATTTCAATTTATTTGGCTTTATATTACATCCTTTTTAGATTGTATAGTGTGATATAAATATAATTGAGCAAACTGTTATGTAAAAATGATTCAAGATAATAAGTATAAGTTGTATTTCAGTTTCAATAATGATATACTACATTTTTCTTTTTTGATAATTATATATTTTTCGATATTGATACAATTGTTGTACTTTTTTCCTTTATATATAAACAATTTTTCAGTTATATTTAGAGGGAACCGTTAGTTTGGGATGAAAGTATAATAATGATATCACTTTAAAAAACAAAGTAATGCATTACTACATTATTGGTGATTAAAGTATAATTCGTGTGGTATACCATTTTGATATTGAGAATTAACTATGTAATTATTGGTTATATCTTGAAGGCCTACTACTGTGCTACATAATGGAGGGTCCATCAAGAAATCTTTTCTTTATTCAAATATGATAAAAATACATCAAACGTTCACAACCGGACATCACAGACATCAAAATGGAATCATACCATAAGATGAGAATTCAAATAGACAAATATTTATCAACATAATTAATCTCAAATTTTCAAGTATTTGAGACTCTCAACTCGTGAAAGGGCACACAGAGGTAGGTGGTGCCGAAGCTCCTTGCCCATCAATGACTTCTCCCTTGAGAAAGCCTGATAGCAACTCGCCGCGATCATAGAAGAATTGTACCTTCACAATCCTCCCATCTTCACCCAACTGTTAAAATCAAACAAATTTCATTAGCGACCATATTAATTTAATCGAGAGGTTTTTTTATAACAAAATAATTAAAGCGATCCTGACTCCTGTGGAAGGCAGTAGTGGAGAATTTTTCGCAATAGACGTAATCCTGACTGAACAATGATTTTATACCTCAAAAATAGCAGAGCCATAAAATTCACATTTTTCACCAGTAGGGGCATGCCCTTTGTAAGGGCCATCCATATAGCCCCAGTGCCTAAACTTGCAAGCAATCTTTGGAGGTCCAGCATACACTTCAAGAACTTCGAAAGCAAAGCCTTTAGCAAGTGTTGTTTCGAAAACTTGTTTGGATGATTCAGTTGTTTCAGCACTGGGAACATAGATCTGCATATCTGTTGGCAACGATGTTTGCAGAAACACATTGTAACTTCCTCCTGCCTCCTTAACTTGTAATGAATTCACGGGAGTTCTTCCTACGAGGGAGTTGCTAGTTAAAGTTCAATTTTAAAAAACCAAAACTTCAATTAAATTGATATGAAAATTGTATTGGTGTTAATAAAAGTCTAGTTAGATGTAAAGAATGATGCATTTCTTCATAGTGACCTCCATGATATAATCTATATGTATCATCTCATGGATTTTTGGGATCATGTTCACCCGAATTATGTATGCGGGTTACTTAAATTCTTATATAGCCTCAAGCAGGTCCCTCGTACTTGATATCATAATTTCAAATATAATTTGATAATAATCCGTGTTAAGTAGTCTTTAGTTACTAGATCATTCATTTAAAAACAGAGTAAATTCAGAGTAGTTAGTGCATGGTCATAATATATATTTTTGGTTGTCCATTATCTCCTACTTTATCTAACTTATTGTGCCGCGGATATAATTCGTGTTAGAAGGTACTTTTCAAGTTTGATGTTCTCCTCAATTATAGAAGAAAAATTTAATAAAGTTATTTGTTCTTTAATGATTTTCTTATACAATAACTATTCACAAATACCGTTAAATATTTTATTTTCCTAATAGAACTTTTAATCTATATATATCATTTTGTTTGTTCAATTCAAACTTGGAGTATATTATAAATGAAAAAACAAATTCGCAGACTGAATTCTACACAAACATCTAATATATATCATTAGAGAAGGAAGGAATTTAGAAGTTTTGTTAAGCCTCATAAATAATAAGAGTAAAATTTAATATAATTAGTTGATTTTTATAAATATTTTTTTCAACAACTATCATTGATATCATCAAATATATTCACATTTATTTTTTAAAGTGGTTTTGCAAAGCTCCCATGTTATATTGTACATTAAGATTAAGCCTAGTTAAGATAAAATAGAAATATTATATTTTTGAGTTAATCACAAATTATATATTATAAATATGATAAATCAATTACAGTATGATGTAGGATGTGCATCTTAATTGCCGGAACAACATCGGCGGGGTTACACGTGGCTCATTAACTTGGGCTGGCTCATGATACATGTTAAGAGTCTATGGGGTTCCACTCTAAAACCAATTGGTAATAGGGGGAGTAGTCTAAGATCTTATATAATGATCCAGGAGGACATCAACTTTGGATGTTAGTTGTGCATCTTAACACTCCCCCTCACGTGTAACCCAATCGTCGACGGAATTTTTCCATGCCAGTATTAACTGCCGGAACAACATCGGCGGGATTACACGTGCCTCAATAACTCGGGTTGGCTCATGATACCATGTTAAGAGTCTATGGGGTTCCACTCTAAAACTAATTGGCAATCAGGGAAGAAGCCCACGATCTTATATACCGACTCGGGAGGACACCGATATCCGATGTGGGTTGTACATCTTAACAAGTTATTATAAATTACCATTGATGCTTATGGTGAACTTGTTAGGATCCAAAGTCTTGAACTGATCACGATTTCCCTTGTGGATAAGCTCCATTTCAAATGTCTTCACCAACCTTTGCACCTTCTCTTCAATTGATCCAACAGCCCATTCCTGTTTCCATAACCAAACAACATGCATCATACATTAATATATTATGGATAATTAATTCGCTTGCAAGAACTCGAATTCAAAACTAGTCTTTACAAGAAATATCCCGCGAGGCCACGACTACATATTATAAAAACACATACAAAACATTGAACTTCATAAAAAATTGATGAACTGAAATATGAAATGCTTACATAAGTTCTGCCTTGTTCAAAAAGCTTGTTGACAACATCATAATTAGGAGGCCCAAAATTCCATTGGGTGTTATTTATATCTTCTTCAGTCAAGTAATCTCTGTATGGATCTGAAGATGCCATTTTGATTAATGTGCATTACCATTCTGTCCACAAAATGGTTGTTATATATATAGAAATTGAAAAGTAGCAGCTTCAGTATTTGATTTCGATTTTATAATCTACTTGTTAATTTCTTCCCCCATATTCACCTAACCTCAAGATTTATCCATTAGTAAACTCATTTTTTATCATTAACCTCGTACAGTCGTGTGCACAACTTTGGACTTTTATTAAACGATAATGTTAAATACTTTATTGTGAACACTTCCACGCGAAAAAAATAATTATTAAATTTTTTGTTTGAATTAAATTGATTTAAAATCATGATTGGAGTAGAGGGGGAAGTCATGACTCATGACCATAGTTATCAATAAAGCAATGGAGTATTTGGTACGGGCGTACGGCTGCTGCTTAAACAAATGCAATAAATTACGTATGATTTGTGTGTTTTCATCGAATAATGGCCGATGAGGTCAAACGGATTATAAATCGATTGATGTGTCTTAGTAACGGCTCATATCAACGTGACATGAAACTAAAAACAACCCTTCAATGATATTTCAGCGTAGTACTGCAGTCCCACGATTCAAACTCGCGATATTTTGGTGTCTCCACCCCAAATCACCTTGTCACTTTTACTAGGCTATGCTAATTGCGGCTTTATTTGGCTTACTTCTTTTTATAGATTGTTGATTTGTAGATATTGGCTATACCATACAATGGAGGGGTCATCAACAAATCTTTTATTTATATAAATATTAAATATGATCGGACTGTTAGTTTTATACTTAGAAATTTATATTATAAGTCTGCTTGATGAATGCAGATCAAAGTTCATACAATCTTGAAATTCTTGATTGAACAAAACACTTGAAATGATAAAATACATTAAACATTCAGATGCGAACTGGACATTACAGAAACCGAAATGGAATCATACCATAAGATGAGAATTCAGCTATCAAATAGACAAGTACAGAGCACTGATCAATATAATTAACATCAAATTTCAAGTATTTGAGGCTCTCAACTCATGAATGGACAGGCAGAGGTAGGCGTCGCCGAAGCTCCTTGCCCATCGATGAGTTCTCCCTTGAGAAAGCCTGATAGCAACTCACCGCGATCGTAGAAGAACTGTACCTTCACAACCCTCTCATCTTCACCTAACTGTTAAAAACAAACAAATTTCATTAGCGACCATCTTAATTTAATCGAGAGATTTTCTTTTAACAAAATGATAAACGGAACAATTAAAACGGCCCAGACTCCTACTGGAGAGTTTTCCGCGATGGGGGCAAATCTGATTGAGCAATGATTTTATACCTCGAAAATGGCAGAGCCATAGAATTCACATTTTTCACCAGTAGGGGCATGACCCTTGTAAGGGCCATCCATATAGCCCCAGTGCCTAAACTTGTAAGCAATCTTTGGAGGTCCAGCATATACTTCAAGAATTTCGAAAGCAAAGCCTCTAGCAAATGTTGTTTCGAAAACTTTTTTGGATGAATCAGTTGTTTCAGCACTAGGAACATAAATCTGCATGTCTGTTGGCAACGATGTTTGCAGAAACACATTGTAACTTCCTCCCGTCTCCTTAACTTCTAACAAATTTAGAGGAGTCCTTCCTACAATAAACGATTTTATTTGAATCGAATGAGATCCCCGATATATTTGCATGTGCCAATTCATAAGACGAGCATATGTGACAAATTATAAAATACTTCGCAGTTAGTATAGCGAATGTTTTATTTCACATAGAAGTATTTATTACATTTTACGACGTAGACTTATTACTACATGATTTTTTTGTGACATGGACACATCACTAGGTTACTAGATTTGCTCTAGTTCATTATATTATTCCATTTGATCAGCAAACTCAAGTTTTGACTATGTCTTATAAGTTATAACTTTGATTATTTATAGTAAATCTTGTAAGTGTAAAAATCATAATATTATAAATTACCATTGATGCTAATGGTAAACTTGTTAGGATCCAAAGTCTTGAATTCATCAGGATTTCCCTTGTGGACAAGTTCCATTTCGAATGTCTTCACCAATCTCTGCACTTTCTCTTCAACTGATCCAAGAGGCCATACCTGTTACCATAACCAAACAACGTCATATATATTAATATACGATTATAATAGCAAGAACTCAAACTCGAGACTAGTCTTCACAAGAGATATCCCACGACGACATAGTATTTATACTGTATATGAAGGAATGAAGTATAAAATGCTTACATAAGTTCTGCCATCTTCGAAAAGCTTGTTGACAACATCATAATTAGGAGGCCCAAAATTCCATTGAGTGTTGTTGATATCTTCTTCAGTCAAGTAATCTCTGTATGGATCTGAAGATGCCATTTTGATTTATTTGTATTACCAATCTGTGAACATAAATGGTTGTTATATAGAGCTTGATAAGTAGCATCTTCCGTATTTGATTTCGATTTTTTAATCTGCTAGTTGATTTTCTCCCTCCATATACATTTAACCTCAGATTTATCGATTAGTGAATCCATTATTTAATTAATAACTCAATTCATAACACCACACTTCCCATTTTCCTTAAAGATATCGATTAGTGAGCTCATTGTTTTATTGATAACTCACATACAGAATTTTGAACTGTTATCAAACAATTTATAATGCTAAATACTGTCCGTTGAACACTTACAGTACGCAAAAGTTAAATATTAAAAAATTTGTTGGAATTAAATTAATTGAGAATCATAAATAAAGTTATTTTTGTAAATGATTAATCAAAATTTTAAGTTAGATGAAAATACGTAAGTGATGACAATAGTTGTTTTGTAGCAGCCAACGTTATAAGTGGAACCAATAATGCAATGTATTTGGTACGGCTGCTGGTAAAACAAATATAATAAATTATGCTTTCTTTTGTTTTTGAATGGCTGCTTATGTATTTGTTTTAGCTTTAATCTGCTGGTCAGATTCAAAACCATCAAAATAGAGAGGTCCCCTGTGCGACTGTGCCCCAAATAAGATAATATTGTTATACTTTCTTCTTTTATTTTTTATCTTTTAATGTATATATATATTTTTTTTTTGTAAATTAACGATGAGGTGAGTATCGAACCAAGACCTTCTGGTAACTGTCAAGAGACTTTTTCACTAGGCTATTCGATTAACTCATGATATAGAAGATCGAGCAAAAATTGTTTAGTTTGAGGTTCCTTATCAATATTACAATATAGAAGAATATGCCAACGCATCAATTGATGAATGAGGATTTTATACGTAACTCATGATATCTCAACAAGATAAGGACACTTGACACTTCTTCTTCTTCTTCATAAACAAGAGAAATTTTTCACTTCTTCATCCTAGACTCCTTATTCTAGATCTCCTCTTTGCCTTAATATGAATGTCACTCCAAGTTACATCCAAAATGGACTTACATATTGCAAATTGTAAACTACATGGTTAATGGTATAATTGATTATACATGTTTTACAATGTTCACTACTCGATTATGTATGTTTCATTTTAACATTTTTTATTATTCATGTTTCAATTGGTAATCGAGTTAACTTTTCCGTTAAGTCGGTATTTATTAATGACATGTTTATGTTATTGAATTTTATATTGCATGACTATTTTACCTCTTTTAATTATGCAGACACGAGCCATTAAAAATACCATTTTAATGAAAAACTTAACTTCTAAACCAACTAAGATATGATAATGATACATGATAAAAAAAAATGTCAAAATGAATCATGGTCAATCAAATAATAAATATTGTGAAGTATGTATGATCGATGGTGTTATTAACCTAAAGTAAAATTGATATAGTGGACAAATTCAAAAGGTAGAAAATTAAAAGCAAATTGAATTTACTTGCATACTTTTGGACTTATACGAAATTACAACACCTCAACAACTACATTTACAAATAGGGAGGCCATATCACTCGTCACAATCACTATTTAGGCACTATTTGGGTGTGCATATAACAGGTCAGCTCTATTTCGAAGGCAAAGCCCTTAACAAGCAAAATAATGTTGATTTTAGATTACAATGGCTATTTTGCCCCCCATTTTTCATTTTCTCAATTATTACATTTGAAAAATGGAGGGGCATAATTGTATTTTCAATTTGGGTGTGTATAACAGGTCAGAACTACTTTGTAGGTACTTTACGGGCAACACTATATGCACACCCAAATAGTGTTTTTTTGGCATGTGTCAATTCCTCAACAATTATTTTTCAAATAGGGGAGGACATATTGTTATAGGGCGGTCACTATTTGGGTGTGCATATAACACCCCAGGTACTTTTATGACACATGTTCAAAACATGTAACATAGGAACTAGGAAGACAAAAATGATCGTGTCTCCTCACTCGCGCCTTCAAAATAGTTTTTGTCCAAATTAACCCCAACACCATTAGCAATAAATTAAAGTCAACAAATTTCAAAGGTCAAAATTATTCCTCTAGTCAACATCAAATACTCCATAGTCCATACTATAAATTCAATACCGCCGTCAGCCCCACCACACCACCACCACTACAGTTCCCGCCGCTACCCTTTTGAGCTCAATAATCAACCAAAAAACGCAAAACAATTAAAATTTGTTTAAAGTTCTTCTTATCTTAGCATCAGAATTTTCGAATACGATTCCAAAAATTGTATTCCCACACTTTGATTATGCGTATTTAAGCCAATTGGAAAAATATGTGGGTCTCCAAATGTCCCATTTATTTGTCACATTCTCTTTTTTCTTCTTCAGTTTCACCTCTGCCACACTCCAGACTCACTTCTTCAACTGTTCTAAGCTTGCATTCGAGTTTTCCAGCTAAGGGTTTGTTGCTCACAACTTATATATTACTTTTATTTTTTGTTCAATATTTTTGAAATTGAATTTAACTATTTAATGAGTTGTTTCATGCACGTTAATTAAGTTATTTGAGTTTGTTTTCATTTTATGTGATTAATAATTGATAATCAGAATCGATTAGTAGTATTTGAGTTATTGAGTGCATGCTTGTTATTTTTATGTATATCGAGTTTGCTTAGACGAAGAAGAGTTGGACCGAGACTATATCAAGGGCTTAGGTTTTTGAGCTTAACGGAAGAGATTACTCAACATAGAGTTGAATGGAGAATGGAGATGTCTATTTATATATGCGACCCCACTTAGTTGGATGAGGCTTGGTTGAATTAATGAAATTGGTAATTATCCTGGTTTCGTTTACATGTATCGGTTGGTTTGGCTGTGGTTTATGTGGATTGGTGATATAAGAACCTGAATCTAACGAGACATTCGGGAACTTTGGAGACTTGGGATGTTTGGCTGTAGTTCTTAACATGTTTTGTTATTCTTGGTTCTTTGGTTATTGTTTGTTATGTTGCTTGTGACGAGGTTCTTAGGCATGTTTGGTACATTGCACAGTAGTGCGTATCTGAGTTTTTTTATAATTGTGTTTGACTGGTTGGTAAAATCGCAAGTGGGAATACCCTTTGTATATTGGGTGAATGCTGTAGTCTATACTATGAGTTGAAGGAAACTAAAAGATGAGACAGTCTGGAAAATTAAGTTGAAGTCAATCTTGATTGAAGTTGCTACGAAAATGTTTCTTGTGTATTGCGTTGTAGGATGAGCTTGTGACCTTCAAGTATATTAAGACGTGGAAAGTGCTCTCTTCCTTCTAGGTTCTTCCCTCCTTTTTCCCCTTCTCTTTTTTTCCATTACCAGTAATAGTCTTGCAAAGATCGTGTCACATATACATTCCATTTAGTTGGATTTCTGACCTTCGGAAGAATGAGAGGTATTTTATATACTCGGGGAATTCCATTGTTATTAGTCAAACTTTAATTTGGTGAAATTTAGGTGTTCGGTGGATCATATCTTGGAGTGTAGACTTACAAGTTGGAACTTAAGGCAGTGCAATGTGTATTTGGACAAAATGAAATCTGAAGGTAAGCTGTCATGTTTATGGACGTAGGAAGATCCTTTTCATTTTAATAAGTTTGAGTAATTTGTATTTCGTTTGTCATGGTTTTGCCTGTTCGATGACATCCAATGACTCAAACACACACGCATGTTGTAAATTTATCATGTAGATGGCGTTAAGACTTAAGACTTTCTAACATCTTCAACTATGTGGGTATACTTTAACAAAGTATAGAAATATTTAAGCTCTTAAGACTAATGTTTTACTACTGAAGTCCTTTTGTTGCATAATGTGGTGGTATTGTTAATTTACATGAAGAACATTAAGTTTCTTCTACTCTACTGTAAATTTCATTGGCCTTCAAAGAATTTAATATATGTGATAAAAGGGCTTTATTATCTATAATATTGAGTTTTTTCTCCATTTGACATAAAATGACAGGAAATAATTTGCTGCAAACCAGCTGCACAATGGAAGAAGTAAGTTTTGACAAAAAAGAGTCAAAACTGGAGACAACTGAACTGTATGACAGTTGGCAACAACCTCGAATATGGTCATCTCCTGAAGGACCCGAAAAGATTGACATTGGAAAACAGATCTTCTGCAATAGATCTTTGAACATGAAGAATGTTGTTGCTGTCGGATTTGACATGGACTACACGCTGGCACAATACAAACCTGAGACCTTTGAATCACTTGCATATGATGGGACTGTCCGAAAGTTGGTTTACAATTTACAATACCCTTCTGAGGTTAGCTAAGTTCGTAGTCATTTATCGTTGAGTTAATAAAGGAAGCACTGTCATGTGTGGATAGTGCCACACATGCATCATACTTCTTATGTATGCTTCCTTGCAGAATTGTCAGTTCTAAGCAACATTTCCGTATATCATTAAAATCTTCTATCTCATTTCACTTATGTTTCTGAAAACATTGCTTGAGCACCGAAAGCTGGAATTGAATTTCCAATTATCTTTTACTCGACCTATAAAAAAATACCTGATAAGGAGCAATGTCCTAACTAGTTTGGGCTTGTAAATTTTGTATAGCTATTGGACTGGTCATTCGACTGGACATACATGGTTAGAGGCCTCGTTCTTGATAAGAAGAGAGGAAATATTCTAAAGGTCTGTTCATTTTTCATTTTCTTTTGCTGATTACTTATGTGATTGGGTTTAGGTTTTAGTTACTATTTAATCGATTCTTATTGACAGATGGATAAGCATAAGTACGTCAAAGTTGCTTACCATGGCTTCAAAGAAATGTCAAAGGAAGAGAAAGTTGCGGCATACGGAAGTACCTTGACTCGGGATGCATTTGATGAGCCTGACTATGCACTCATTGATACTTTGTTTTCTCTTGCTGAAGCCTATTTGTTTGCTCAACTTGTCGACTTCAAAGACAACCATCCTGGAAAACTCCCTGAAAGCACAGAGTAAGATACTTTTCTTAGGCAGCAGTTCTCTTAGAACGGTATTTGTGCACCTGTTCAAATTTATGTCCAATCAATTTTTGTTTGCAGAAAGTTTTGTAGAACTACTGAATCTATAATTTAAAATATAAATGATATACGCCTTTATATTAGGTTATTAAAAAAGAGAAAACATACTTTTGCATATTCTAAATGGCAATGTATAATCCACCCAATGTATATGTTAGGATATAGTGGGCACACTGTTTTGAGCTCCATGCTAAATATTCTTCAAATTGAGAGCTGGTGCAAATGAGGAAATGATAGTTATCTTCATAGTGTACCTCATTATTAGAGTTTATGAATATGAAGCATCATAGCTATGGTCACATGTCTGCATTTTGCATTGGAACCCTTCTTAACTAGCTCTTGTGTTTGCAGCTATTATCGGTTGTATAACGATGTCCGCTCTGCAGTTGACATGTGCCATCGTGATGGAACTTTGAAAGAAATGGTAGCCCAAGATCCTAAGAGGTAGATTGTTCAATTTATATAGTTTATGATCTAATGTTAGTAACACTTTGTAACTTCAAACTATATTATTATTATGTTAGAATATGCACACATTAGGAAACTTTATGTAATATAATCCCTAGCACTATCAGTCCCACAAAGTACTGGCTGCTGGTTCTTCTTTTGCATGATTTGATTAATTGTTTGTGTTTCCATAAGATTCCTATCAATGTCATATTTGGAGACTCGTTTGCCCTATCACTTGCTTTATCATATTATCCAATCAACGTGCTCGGTTGATTTAATATTCTTCCCTGAGATATTCAAAGAGATGTTGAGGTTTTTTATTGGAATAATTTATTGTTTGAGGTTTCTATTATAGATGATACTTGTAACAGTTTAAGATGGTCAACTAACAAGCAATAGCAATGTTTATCTGTAACTGTGTCATGACCAAAGCATAGATAATAGATTATTACAGGTTTGGATAGATAATTGAGATAGAAGATAGTACAAAGGGAATAAGAATTGGAGAAAAAGGTAGAAGATAGACTTGAGGAAGAAACACAGAAAGAGAGATTAAAGAGGATATAGAACTTAGAGAGAGAAGCTAATTCATTTCATTTAATTAGTTAAGATCTTTAATACTCTATTTGCAGAGTCCAAATCTGAAATACAAATAACTACTTCCCTAAATGCTAAACATATTATCCTTGAACATGCTTTTGGGGTGCTTGCTCAGCTGCTTATGTCATGCTTGGGTCATGACAGACTGAATGTAGAACAATATTTAGGAGCGGTGAGATGAGATGAGGAATTCAGGTAAAAGTTGTTTTATATTAAGTCCTCGGGTCCTCAACTGGTGAAAATCCATGGTACAAAAAAACTATATGATGTGAAGGTTGTCATGCCTTCAGCCTCTGATGTGAAGCCCGGAATGTGGATCATCTTAGGTGGCTAATTTTGTGGTGTCCTTCTTGTGGTTGCTTACTAATGTGGACTTGTTACGACACTGACAAGAGTGACAAGCATCATGGCATTTAAATCTTGTCTTTTTATCTGAATCTAGTTTGAAGGAATGAAATACTAAAGTGAAGTCTGGGCTTCTACTGTTTTGTACTGTGTAGATATATCAACGAGGATGCAGCCATTATTCCAATGCTTAAAATGCTAAAAGACTCTGGACGTGCTATATTTTTGGTTACCAACAGGTACTTCTCTAGCAAAATCTGTTAATCTATGGGTCCAAACGACTCAATTTTTCCTTTACACTGCTTCAGAAAAATAATACTCCCTCCTTCCATAAATTAAATATCACTTTACAAGTGGAGAATATGACTGTCCTTACTAGCTAGTATAAGACTGGAAGTATGACCATCAAGATGTGAACGAGTGACAAAAAATAATAGGAGAACAATTTTGTCCCTCCACTTACGACAATGGTACTTACAATGAAGTAGATTAATCTAAGTTGTTACTTGAGCAATCCACCACTCAAGTGCTGAACAAATTATTTTCATGAAGGGTGATCACACAGTTCAAATTTCATTGATTAATCACAACGTTTGTCCTAGCTATGTATACCTGAGTTTTACTGGACAGGTTATGATGGTTGTCTTTGTATGCAGTTTGTGGGATTACACAAATGTCGTAATGAGTTTTCTCTGTGGAAACTCATCATCGGATGGTTCTTCCAATTTTGACTGGCTGCAACACTTTGATGTTGTCATCACTGGCAGGTACTTCTCAGGGTTAACTAATGTATTGATGGGTAACTCGGTCTTTACCCGATTATATCAATTCTTGATTATATTTCCCTTTATGCTGGTGGTGGGGAATTTGGCATTATTTATTCTTTGAAATGAATGGCATTGTTAATTCTGCCAAACTTAATACATTCCTTGGATGTGCCAGAGTGTTGAGCGGGATTAAGTTCTTTTACTTAAATACATATACAGATATACTACAACTTCTTTTCACTTTATAAAAGAACTGTTTAACATACGATAGAAAAGACAAACTTTCCATTGCTAATGTAAGTGGCCTCTTTTCAGTACAAAACCAGGGTTCTTTCATGATGAAAATCGAGCTAACATTTTTGAGGTACATCCAGAGTCTGGGATGCTTATCAATACTGATAATGGGACTCCAATGTCGCAGGTGAAGCATATATTTACAACTATATATATAATGTGAAGAAGCCTTTTGGGTGCATTTACGTGATTAATCTTGTGTTTGTTGATCAGGTTGGGAGCACGTCTATAAGCCTTCCAGGAAAGGGGCTGGACAAGGGTAGAAAAGTTTTCCAGGTATCTCCTTTGCAAATCTTTGTTTCTGAGTATTTGCTTTGTCATGGCGATGCTTTAATATTCAGTTGCCTATTGTCTTTCAGGGAGGAAATGTCGGTCACCTACACAAACTTCTTTCTATTGAATCAAGTTCCCAGGTGCCCTATGTTTCACAATTCCAGTTTCCCTTTTGCTCAAGTTACTTATAAGGCACACTATGTAGAACATTAGATTGGGGAAGGCTTTTGATGTCATTTTTGGATGTGTAGTTGATCCTGTGAACTGGAACTGAAAGATGCAGTAAACTGCAAAGAAAGATAATTGAATTTTCTCATATATTATATGTTATAGGATTGCATGAACTTTGCATCCCTGCAAATGAAGTCATGCCCCCTGATTATTTTTATCATCACCTTCAACTTTGCCAGGTTCTTTATGTTGGAGATCATATCTATGGGGATATTTTGCGTAGTAAAAAGGTCTTGGGTACGGTCTTTTAACACGTCCATTAGTTTCTGACCTGGTTGGGCCTTGCCTAGATATCGCTTATTCGTTTCCTGGAAGATAATTGATAGATTGGCAATTTTACATGCATAATAACTCCAAGTCTAATAATGGTTGGCTAGGCTGGAGAACTATGCTTGTTGTACCAGAGCTCGCGACGGAGGTTGAACTCCTTTGGCAATTGAAGGATGTTCGCAAGGTACAATTAGAGACACAGGAAACATCTCTCTTGACTTAGATACTCCTATAAGTAATTCTTTTACTATTTTATGTTTTCTGATCCGTGATTTGTTGTTGTGGATACTCCCCCTCCCTTTTCTGTTGAATGCCCTCTTGCTATTTTGGTTTGTTCAAAAATAAAGGCCCCAAACAGTTTATGTAGTGAGGGGCTGAATGCCCTTTACTAAAATAATCACTTACTAGGGTAAAGTTGGTATATTAAACCAAGGTAGGGCCTCCTTAGTATCTGTGTGAGTTGTTCCCACATCCATTTGCGCCGGAGTCTTGAGTAGGCATGTTACAATATAAATAAGCATTATAAATGTGGGCTACCCAACAATGATAAGTTCTTCCTGTATTTTGCTTCCGGTTAACAATTACAGAACTCTGGCCATTTGCAGCAACTTCAACAATTAAGGAGGGAACGTGACAGCATTGAAGATCAAATGCACCATCTGAGATGGTCTATCAGGCAAGAATTCACCATCTGTATTTCTTTGCAAGTTCTATCTGTAGTTGCAATTTTATGTCGTTCTCGGTGTTCATTCTTCCAGCATCCTTTTGTTTAATCTATTTAATGTATAGTGGATGTCCATGTTGGTTTCGTTGTATATTTATAATTTAGAATAAGATGCTCTCAATCATCTCATGCACATTGTTGCCTGCAGCACTTATCCAATGACCATTTGAAGCTGGAAAAAGTTATCATAAATGTAAATTGTATATTTAAAATTATGGAACATACTTCTGCCAATTTATCACAGTCTTGCTTTTTTTAGGTTTGAAGGTGACCGTGATACAGGCAAAGATCTCATATCCTCTGAGCTTACAAAATTGCAGGTTTCTGTTGATGCTTTTTCAATTGTCTATGATATATAGAGGTTACACCTATTGTCTTCCAAGAATAGACATTGTGCTAAGGCACAAGTAGTTTAATGTTCGATTCATGAACTGCTATTTGTTAGCCAATCTGCATTATCTCTTAAGGTCTGTATAAAACCGGGGGTGAAACTTTACTTCCACCTTATTGTCTTAGTGAATGTTTTTAATTTTGATCGTTATATCCATTGACCTGATTCAGAAAGGACATTGATAATGAGATGACTTGCAACTAACTTACCTCTTAGCTAGCCTTGATCTAGGACTTGTCACTAACACTCTTACCTCATTTGGGTTAGTGGATTTGGGTGAACATACAACTTGAAAGTTTCCAATTAGGCAATACATTTTTTAATTCCATATTTACTGTTTACAAATGTGACCCATTGTGACATCTAAAGATTGAGCTCCATGCTAAATATATCTGTATACTTCGCTCACCTACGATGATTACAGTTGCAACGGGAGAAAGTCCGGCTCAGCCATCAACATGGTCAAAGAGAATGTCACCAAAAGGTAAGGTGTCTATTACTTGTCTTCGTCTTATTTGAGTTTTTTCATTTAAACTGGCCCGTTGCACCTCAATAAGCCAGGCAAGAAGATAAACATCACTCCTAATTTCAGCATCTCATCTTAATTGTTTAGCATGTCTAATGCATCTGGGTGTCATACATTTTGCAGTTTCATAAGGTATGGGGGCAACTCATGAAGACTGGCTATCAGAATTCTCGTTTTGCTCATCAGGTGGCTTGTTCATTCGACTTCATCAGCATTTAGCAGGGTTAACGTTTTAGCATGCAAATAGTTATATTCATTCTCTTTGATTTGAATTTCTCAGGTAGAGAGATTTGCATGCCTGTATACAAGCCAAGTCACTAATCTGAGCTTATATTCACCGGACAGATACTATAGGCCAAGTGAAGATTTTATGCCACATGAATTTGATGTTTTTGTCATGTGAAGGGTATCTCGAGAGTTGAGATTGAAGATATATTGATCAAGTGATTTACTCTTTCAAGTAGCTTTATGGCAGCATAATGGAACCTCTGTATATATTATTAAAATTATTATTTTTTGTGTTCGAAACGATCGGGGTTTATTTTGCATTTTTTTTTGGATTATCTTCCCCAGTTGAACAATTTCACACAAAAAATACCCAATTTACCTGTAGTTAGCAATTCGGCACAGGTAAGCTAAAGTCGTTGTCCAAGGAATCACCAAATAGACGACTAGCTTGTGACAGATTCTCAAATAATTATCCCACAGGCTACTTGCATGTTATATAGCGGAGAAGTTTGTGCTTAACTCAGTTGAAATTTACAAAACAAAACAAAAAATGCCATTACATTTACAAGTTCATACTGGCATAGAAGCTTTACCTACATGATTTTAACTCTATTGATGTCGGTAATCTACAACATGTGGAGGTCAACTTGACATTATTTAATCACTCGAATCCTCATCAAGGGAATTGAGATCCCCATCATCGTCGTTGGTTGCACCAGCATTGCCAGCATCGCCGTCATCTATCTGCAAAGGTTCCGGTACCTCAGATAAAGTCACTGTGTCCAAAAATCCTTTCGGGCTGATGTTTCTATCCTCGCATTCCATTAGATCATTCTCATAAGCATCAGCCTGCTCAGTTTCGCTATAGGGAATTTCCTGCATAATGTTAAACAAATTAGTATAAAAGTTGGCTAATACATCTCTGTACTATTGATAACTCATAAGTAAAAAGTTTGTTCGTAAAGTACCTCATCCTCCTGGAAAACCTGCTTCTCGGTCTCAACCACCCATTCGTATAATATATTTTCTTGCATAACACTGTCAAGGAAGATAGGATAATCATACCCTCCCCTTATCTGACGTTCTCTAAGGCGCAAGTTGTAATGGACATAGAGAATGTCATTCAGCTGTTTCTGTGCAGCGCCATTTTGCCTTGTATTATGGATCTGATCATAGACACTCCAATTATGCTCACATCCAAAAGAGGAGCATGTTTGACTCAGTATACGCACAGCAATCTTTTGGAGGTCTAAGCAATTGATCCCATGTTGTTGCCACCATGCAGCTAGAATAGAGAACTTTAAGTCGGTAACATAGAAAGTCATCAGATGAAAAGTGTTGACAACATATGAGATTAAGTACCTGGATTGAGCTCCATTCTTGTACTGATTGCCAAGTCAGTTCCAAAGTCGGCTTTTGCAGATCCGAAGTCAGATATCTGAAACAAGGATAAGAAATATTAGAAAGAATAAAAACAATGGAAGAGCAAAGAAAGGTTTATTGAAATCAGATACATATGGTGATGAATCTGGTAAGAGATCTAGACCTGCATTGATGCAGAAATCCTTCTTCCACTGTCTGGCTCTAGTCTCACAATGCATGCATTGAGTCCCCGGACAACATCCGGGTGCTACAATAATAGAAATATCAGTACAGACAATGAGTTGAGATAGCTAATGGGGAATAAAAGCATCGAGAAAAGCATAGATTCATACTGGAACAAAATCTGGGTGATAATGATATGATGGATTCAAGAAGTAAGCAGCCAGATAAAGAGGGTGGTGAGATAGAGAATTCCAGTGATTGTCTATTACACTCCAAAATGGTGGATATTTACGAGGATCATCGGCATGATTGTCTTTGATAGCAAGCTTTGCCCTGTACATGTCGTTGTAGATAAATGGCATTGAAAGACTTTCTTCACAGTTTATCTTTTGAAGCACTTCAACTATAGGGCCAACTGATTTCCCAACATTAATAGTTCTTTTCCAAAATGAAGCACTCAAAACAAGTTTCTCCACCTCTTTACCTTCATCTGATTTTGAAAATCTAAATGAAAGCCATTGGTTCGATTGGAACAACCTTTTAAGGCCAACCTTATTGTCAACTAAACCCTGCATTGTGGTAAAACTGGAAGCGTTTCGTGTAAAGGAAGGTCTCAATAGGTCTTGGCCACCAGTAAATTCTTTTTTCATAATACTCAGCAATCCAATCCGATTGTATATGAATCTTGTGATTTTTTTAGCCTTTTCTAGGCAATCTGCTACCCATTTTATTTTCATAAAATCTCCAAGCATGCCGTCAATACAGTCAGCAGCACAAGGTGTCCAAAATATATTTCTTCTTCTATCTTCGAGCATCTTTCCAGCAAGTTGAAAACTGGGTGTGTTTTCAGTAACCACCTAAAATTAATTTATTCATCCAACAGGTATAAGAGGGAAAAAAACAACCAAGTCAATTGACTGAAGATACATTTCTAGGATAAAAATACACACAACAATTGACAGCATCAGAAACTGAGGTTACCTGTACAACATTTTCCTCGCCCATATCCTCAACCACCTTGTCGAGCAACTTAAATAAATAGGTAGCATCTTCAACGAAATCTGTGACATCAACAGAACGAACAAAGTACACTCCTCGGGGACATGACACCAAAATGTTAATTAATATTCTATCTTGCATATCTCGCCAACTGTCTGCTAAAATAGAACAACCAGTAAATGCCCATGATGCCTTATACTCCAAGAGGTAGTTATTGATGGTTATTATTTCATCTTGAAGAAACCGTCCAGAGACTATGCGGCTTGAAGGTCCGACAGATTCCTCTCCATATTGAGAGACCAAGTCCAGCATTTTATGGAAGTATGGGGAATCTGCAGCATGCATAGGCACACCGGCATGATAAAAGAATTTGCAAATGGCAGACATGACTTCCTTCCTCGATAACCTGTCAGAGCTGGTTCTACATAGTCTGCTAGATGAGTAAAATGGTTTTGTAGTCTTTACAATCATTTGATCTAATCTTGGCCTCTTTGATAGTGGCGCAGACCCACAACTAGGCGACATGCCCTTAGATGCTCTTCTTGATTCTCTTTCAAATCTGTCGTCTTCAAGTAGGAGTCTTTCATTATGCATAGAATGTGGGGATTCATCTTCGTAATGTTCTTCTTCTTGGGTTTCATCTTCATTCTCTGAGTTCATATAGTATGTAGACAACGCACTTGTTTCTGACCGTCTTTGCCTCCTGCCAGTTCGATGCCATTTCATGTTTTCTTTTATTTTAACATATACATCCTCAGGGACATTCTTGCATGGAGCGACTTCTCCTGGAATTTTGGCTAAATGTTGCTTAAATCGGTTAATACCGCCACTAACTACTTTTTCACAGTAATTGCATTTCACCTTTTTCTTCCTCTCATCCTGAGGAACACCATGCTCCCAACCGGGATCAACATATCCCAGCGATCGATGAGGAGTCAAATTGATAACCAAACCCTTGTCACTCACCACTTGCTTCCCTTTGTTCCTGTAGTCAGTGTGATCGTCCTCTTCAGCGTCATCGTTCGAATGCAAGTTTAAATATGACTGTTCCTCATAATCTAGCTGACTGTTCCTCATAATCGTCCTCAACACTGGTTTCTTACTGATGCGACAACCTTCAAGATTTTCTCTCATTTTCAAACACACCTCCTCTGGTGCCTTGTCACAGTACGTCACTTCTCCAGAGATTCTAGCCAAATGTTGCTTCAACCTATAAATTCCACCACTGACTACTTTACCACAATATTTGCATTTGACCTTTTTCTTCCTTTCGTCTTGTGCAATACCATGTTCCCATCCAGGGTCTACATACCCACAAGAGCGAAGTGTCGCCATTACTTTTACAGTTCAAAAACTTACAGTTACACTGTTCACCCCTGAATTACAATAAATTACATACATTAGAAGACACCACATCAAATATTTGACACACCAACAGATACATCGATAAACAAATCCACTCCACCGGCGTCAAACTTGGTGGATCACAAATTTATACACCTTGATTTATAAAATTAACAGTATATAAATATCTCCCAAAAGTATTATGTATATGATTCAACTTACAATGAGTAGCATCATATCTTACTTTATCAAATTTATCAACTAGTGAGTCAAAAATGGAAGCATCAAATGGAGGGGGGGGAATGAAACAAGAAATTATCATCTACCATGCATCTATATTTTCATCCATATGGTTAAAACAACAGATTATACAGTAAATTTCAAGCATCAAATAAACAATATTCCTCCAATAGAAAGCATAAAAAATATGAACTTTAATACAAAACCTATAATTTACAACTCTAAGCTCAATTACTGATCTTTTTTCAAGAAAATTCAAAAACCCAACATCAACTAAATAGCAGATTCAACACACATGAACTAAAGACTCAACTAAACTACAAATCAAAATCTACAAAACCCACAAAGTAAAATTCAGCCTGAATAATAATATATATAAAACAAAAATACATGAATAAGCTTAAACAACCTTTCTACCCTCCAAAAGTTCAGTGAAAACTGTAAAAGATGCAAATTTTACTCGGTAATTGGGTGGATTTTGCATCTGAATCTATTGAACGTTGATGAAATTTTATCATCCAAAAGACTTTTTTTTCTTTGATTTACAAATTTTCTTGTAAAAAATTGGTCAAACATTTATGTTAGTAATAGTAAATTGTTTAGTTTACTCATGATAATCATTGTCTTAAATTTTCGTAATATATTGTGAAGATAATCACTGTTTTTTATATTCTAAGAAAGATTTACTCTCTTTTTCGTGTAAGTAATAATTAAAAACAATTACTCCTTAATATCTAAAATCGAATTAGATTAATTTGATGGATGAAAAAAAAAGAATAAATACCGAGTTAAGAAATCTGGGTTGCTGAATCGTGACTCTCTGAGTGGAATGGTTGGGTTGGTTTTTTTAAAATTGATTTCAATTTCTTGTAAATATGGACTTTTTTTAGGTTTTATGTTTAGGTACTATTTATGTTTAGGTACTATATTTTGCTTTCTTTCTAACAATTTGAAGTGTTTTTGTGCTTGGTTGAAGTATGGTAAATACTTACTAAGATTTTATCATTTATGGTGGCATAACAAGTGTTATAGTATCATCTACGGTGGCATAACACGTGTTACAGTATCATCTACAGTTGTATAACACGTGTTATAGTATCGATAAAAGCAATACAAACGTGTGTCGTTCTAGTTAGAAATAAAATGTTTCATGATTAATATAGAAATAGAATATTTGATTATATAAATAATGATGAATACAACAAAATATATAGTTATTAGTAGTGTGTGATGAATTCAATCAACAATTCTTGAGATATATAAAGAGCGAATGCATTTTCATCCCACGTGATTTTTCGTCTATACCGTCTATCAACACGTGATTTCGTCTATCAACAATTCTTGGCTTTGGGCAACACTATGCACCTAAACGATTGCCACGTACATCAACAATCAGCTTTCCTCCACCAAATCAACAATTCCTCACCATTCTTTCATCTTCCATATTTTCTACATTCCATTGTTGCTCACCCTTCGCCAAATCAACATATCAACACTCCTAATCGGCGCTCAACTCATCAAATCAACATATCAGGTAAATTTGACACTCCTAATCGCCGGTCATGAATCATGAATCATGATGGAAAAGGGTCTAAACTGATTCAAATTTTGACCTTTAATTATGTCATAAAATTCTATGTCAATTACTTTTATCAAAATGTAAATCAAAAGACGTTCATTTTTTCAATTTAACATTGAAAACTGATGAGATTAGAGGAATGGCAACATTTAAGTATTGATTGAAAATTTAAAATAATTTAAACACAGATGATCTTAATGATCGATTTACCTTATTTTGATCCAAAGTTTGGATCCTTACCATTTGGATCACAATATTTTGCTGACACAACCGAAAGACTTTTTGCTTTGACTATGATTGGGCACCCTTTTGGGTCTGTTTTGTTTCATTGGATTCACTATGTTTAGATATCGTCTTTAGGAAAGTAATTCAACAGTTTTGATCTTTGCTCCGTGGATCGATTTTTGCATATTACTGTTCTTATATGCTTCTGGAAATAGTTGTCTCTCTTGTGGTTCATTCTGGACTTAGTTAAAGGTGATGGTACTTGAATTTATCTCAAATTTGATTTCTAGAATTGTTATTTAATGTTCATTATGTCAGTTCGAAATTACTGGTCTCATCGTTTTCTAGGTATTCTATTCCTCTAAAATCCACAACTATTTCTCCTTCTTTAGGTTGTCACTGCTTTTGACAGAAGCCATTAATTTGAAGTTATCGAAGTTGCAACGTAGCTCCAACAAGTAAGTTAATTGTTCGTTGTATAGCTCCGTCATTATAATTAATTAGTGTTCCGAAGTTGGGTTGTCCTATCGTCATTATAATTAATTAGTAACTGCTACAGGAAAGTCAAGGCGAACCTTAACCAGAAATATGTTTGTTTTCTCTGCAAATCGGACACTGTAGCAATACTAAGGTGATTCCATTTTCTAATACCTCATCCGTAGAAAACCTTCGTCACAAGTTAACAGTTTAACTTTCTTTGTCAGGCCAGTGGTTGTTCTTAGTGTACTCGACCAAACCGCAAAGATGGAGATAGTGTCACTAGACAAAATGGCTGAAACCATCCTGCAGACAACAACTCAGGATATGGAGAAACTTCATCGCTTGGTACACATCTATACATTAACTAAATATATATCACTATCTCATTTTTAGACAAGCTAACAACCAACTTAATTTTGTAGGGACAAAAATTGGATCTAGCTACAGTAAAACAAGACATCGGCTCCAAGCCATACCTACTATGACTAACAAGGACACCAGGAAGCAGATTGGACAGAACCCGTAGGCTGCTACTGCAAGCATACTACGATGAAAGTCTGCCAGGAATCCAAAGCAACCCCAGCTCTTCGTCTGCAGTATTGGCAATGACAGAAAATGATTTAGATCTTCCACTGTCTCCACTCAAACGACAATTAAGTGTGATAACAATAACCGAAGGATACAAAGGTAGTATCCTTCGCTTTGATATTTAATCACTATGCATTACAACATATGAAGAGCCACTTACAAAACAAATTTTCACCCAGGTATCCCAGCAAAAAAGCAACTTTTGTTTGGCAATGCTTCTAAAGAGATCCCGATCCAACAAACATATGACAACACCGCCTAATGACTGTATTACTGAGTTGCAGGTCACCTTTTGCAAAGTGCTATGTAAATAGTTTATAGCTACCTCAAAGTTGCAGATATGTACAGAACCTTTTTGGGTGCATATATGGCCATTTACAAGGGCGACTTATCAAGATCAACAATCTCCCTAGACGGAATAAGTGCAGCAACTACAACATGCAGGGAGGCTCAAATGAACAACTGAACATCAATGCGAACCACGTCTTTTGTTGTCTTTTGTTAACTTTATGTAAATAGTCTGCTTGCTGCAATCTCTGTAGTATCTCCAAGTTCTTTTGGATAAGCCGTGCAAAATTTTCATGTTTTGTACAGTTCAGTATGATAATTTTGCATCTACTAATATAAATCTTTTGCAGTTCGACCCGAGCATTAGTTACTTAAGAATTCGGCCCGGCGATTGCCGGGCCCTATACGCTAGTACTATACTAATATAGTATATTGCTAGGTTTGGTCTATTACTATCAATTATAATTGGTAGATTGCTTGTTTAATTTTTTTTTTGTTAATGTAAAGTTTGAGTAATTTACTTAATAACCTAACATAATATTGCTTTATTCGAGTTGCAAGTCATAATTATATACATAGGTTAATGTAGGAGTTTATCAGAGAATATCGTCTTCCCGTAAAATACAGAAAATAAATTATAATTTTGACTAGCAGAGACCAATTCGTGAGTGCGATTACCCCTAACCAAGTAATGGGTAGCAATTTGAACAAAGTAAATTAATAGGTCAAATTTGAAAAAAGACACTTTAGAGTATAAAAAATGTATGAATTATAGCTAACATTAGGCTTAATTTCATTTGGGCACCTGAACTATTTTTTAATTCCCAAATAGGCACCTGATGACCTTTTTGTAACAAGTAGGCACCTGGATCCCAAATAGGCACCTGAACTATTTTTTGATTCCCAAATAGGCACCTGAACTTTCGTTTTTCTCAAATTTTTTAATTTCTCAGATTTTAAAATTTTCGATGAAGGGCAAATTAGTCATATTACACATAAAAACTAACTCAACTACTTTTAATCTAACCCAACCCTCATTTAACCACACCCCATTAAATATTTAACCCAACCCATTAAATCATCATCTTCAACCTTACACCCCATCCCCACCTCCACCCCACCCCACCTCAATTCACCACGAATGTTTTCGCATTAAAAAGAAAAGGTTTCACATGCCCCTATATTGTGTATAATATTTACATCAGAAATGTTAACAATTACTCCCTCCATCCCTAAAAGATTGTCACATTTTGACTTTTGGTGGTCAACAAAACACAATTTAAAACATAAATATCTATTACTCTACATACGAAAAAATTATAACAAGTTGATATTTCAAAAATATATATTGAAACGAATTTAACAAGGTCCTACAAGACAATATTATTTCTTATCGTTTAATGAGAATTAATAATCAAATTTTATTATGTTTGACCATCAAAAGTCAAAATGTGACAATCTTTTAGGGACGGAGGTAGTATCATTTTAGTTCAATTAAATGATATATACATCAAAATTAGTAAACGATAAACTACAATCTTTAACACAAATCTAAAAGAAATCTAAACAGGAGTGGCGGCTAGCAACAGAGAAAGAGGGTATATGAACATCAGATCTAGTATTAACACGCTAAATTGATTCCAACCAAAGTTATATTCTGTTTACATATCAATTAACACTTGAAAGTTTGTTAGTTTGAAACAAATAAAATCAAAATGGACTCAAAACGAGTAGCTAGAGATAAAACAACGGGGATTAATCTCAGATCTAGTAGTGATGTGGCCGATAGTCTAATATATGCTATTGACATGCTAATGGTGATTCAAATCGAAGTTAAAATATCACTTTCTTTTAAGGCTTATTTTCATTTTGCACCCTCAACTATCGGCGAATTTTCAAATTGCACCCTAATACTTTTCTAAGCCTCAAATTGCACCCTAAACTTCATCTTTTTTCATTTTGCACCCTTAAATCGATTTTTCAGCCAAATATGATGGAATTTTGTTTTGAAATAAGGGCAAAATCGGAATAACACATATATTAAACTTTAAAGGCACATTTTACAAATAATAAAACTTTTGAGACACATTTTACAAATTACAAAACTTTTGAGGCACACATATATCAACCCAACCCACCCATCATCATCGGCATCCGCATCAACCCCACCCCAACCCATCATCATCGGCATCTGCATCAACCCCACTATCCGCATCATCGACATCGGCATCCTCATCAATCCCACAATCCGCATCATCGGCGTCGGGTGGTCCGATTTTGTACAGGGGGGAGGGTCTCAATTTTCGTAAGGTGAGGGAGGGGAGGGTGTCGCAGTTTTGAACAGGGGCAGTGGTCCATACTGTGCAAGGAGGAGGGGGAGGGAGTGAAGAAGATGGTGAGTGAGTTCAGGCAGCCTCTGGAAGCTAGGGGGGAAGACATTGACAGTTGCACAAGTTGCAGGGGTGGCTGCAGCTGTTGCAGGGGAGGGGGGTAGATGTGAATGTGGAGCTGTGTGAGTGCCTCTTATATGTAGTTAGTTGCATATCATTTTCTTGAGGTGGTTTAGCCGCCAGGCTGTAATGGAGTTGTGTTGTTAATGAAGATGATAGGCTTTGGGTGGGTATAACATTTATTTATTTTATCCATCATTTTGCTTTTATTATAAATAGATCCACATGTTTAATTAATTTTTTAAAAGTGCCCCAAAAAATTATAAAAATGCCCCAAAAAACTAATAATTGTGTTTTACCAAGTTTGCCCTTTTATTAACATTAGTTTAGGGGGTAATATTGCGTTTAAGGGTGCAAAATGAGACAAAATGTAGTATAGGGTGCAATTTGAGGCTTAAGAAAGTATTAGGGTGCAATTTGAAAATTTGCCGATAGTTGAGGGTGCAAAATGAATATAAGCCTTCTTTTAATTCTAATCGTCATTTCAAGATCATGAACTTCCACCCCTATCAATTAACAGCTTCAAATCCAGTTACTTTAGAACAAACAAAATGAAAAAGGAGGTTCTTTTAGACCTTGGTGGTGAATTGATGCGAAAACATTGGTGGTGAATTGAGGTGGGGTGGGGTGTAAGGTTGAAGATGATGTTTTGAATGGGTTGGGTTAAATATTTAATGGGGTGGGGTTAAATGGGGGTTGGGTTGAATGGGTTGGGTTAAATATTTAATGGGGTGGGGTTAAATGGGGGTTGGGTTGAGGTTGGCTTAGATTAGAAGTAGTTGAGTTGGTTTTTATGTGTAATATGATTAATTTGCCCTTCATAAAAAATTTTAAAATCTGAGAAATTAAAAAAATTGAGAAAAACGAAAGTTCAGGTGCCTATTTGGGAATTAAAAAATAGTTCAGGTGTCTATTTGGAATCCAGGTGTCTACTTGTTACAAAAAGGTCATCAGGTGCCTATTTGGGAATTAAAAAATAGTTCAGGTGCCCAGATGAAATTAAGCCCTAACATTACAAAAATATGTGGTTTGCACCATGGTCTCTTTAATGAAAAGTCTTTCATTTCAACCAATACAAGTAGTATTTTGCTTGTCCATTACATATGATGTACGGTGACAACTCCAAGGGAGACAAGGTGGGTCTCCCCTACCCTTACTAATATTTTCTTGATGGAGTATCATATCACATAATTTTTTTGGTGCGGTTTACCTTGTTGAAGTGGTTGTAGGCTATCATATCGGCTTCGCATTACAAAAGAAAAAAAATGATAAAACTCAAATTTGTTGAGGAAATCAAAACCAAATAAAAAGACTTTTAATAATGTATTGGTATAACGTAATACCAAAACACAATGTATGAGTCTACGACAGTTAGTTCATCGACTTCTTCAACTTGATCGGAATGAAGTCAATCTATTTATATACTTCGTATGTGCAAGCCAAGTAATTTTTTGTCACTCCCTTTTAAAGACCTCGAACTTGTATTTGAACTATCACTATCAACATGTTATCACATCTAATTATCTACCTTTACAAAAAAAGAATATAAGTTTCCGAAAATTGCTCCTTTGACACTTCTCACTTCATTAAAATGTAAACTATTTTCAAAACAAGAAATTATATAAGGTACGAGTTTCTACTATTTCGATCTTCATATCTCGTATCATACATACATTACGCCCGTTGGACGGGTTAATTTTTTAAACTCGAATTAATAATATGATAGGCCGTATATTTCCAACGTACTTATAAATAAATAAATAAAAAGAAATATATTTGTGCGTTCTACACACGTGTATTAAAAAAATATGCACCTCACCAATCATAAAAAAAATTAAATAATAAATCAAGAAAGCCCTAAGAAGCCCTTCCAAAAGCGCAGACTATAGAGTGTGGATTCCACATTGATCATCTCTCAGCTGATTTCACAGCTTGATTTTGAAAATGGGGACTTTAGGTAAAGCTGTTTATACACTTGGTAAGTGGATAAGACATACTGGTCAAGCTATGGATCGTCTTGGCTCAACATTTCAAGGGAGCTACTATTGCCAAGAACATTGTATGCCCTTTAATCACTAGATCTTCAATTTCATCTATCTTGTTTAAAGTTGTACTCTTTATTGTTAGTATTCAATTTTAGATTGGTTTGATTTGATTTGAGCATATTGGTAATTTTAGTTTTTTTGGGTTTAAAGTTGTAATTTTTTATTACCACTCTTCATTTTACAATGAGTTTGATTTGATTTATTTAGTGATGATAATTTGAATGGTGATGTTATTTTTCAATCTTTTTTGTCGAAGGTGTAATTTTTATTGATTATAATGATAGTTTAGAGGTTATGTTTCATTTTGGATGGTAGGTGGGTGCTGGTTTATCAATTTGTAAATCTTCTATTTCATTTGTTGTTTAAAGTTGTACTTTTTATTAATGATCTTCAGTTTATAACGGGTTTGATTTGATTTAATTATGTTGGTAATTTGACTAGTCATTTATCAAAATGAATGAAGGGTAGGCTTCATTTGGGGTGATAATTTTGTGTCATTTTAGCACTTCAGTTGTGTTTTGATAAATTGGTCGGATCAGTTGAGAATTTGGGAAGGATGATGTGTTAATGTTTAAGGTGACGTAGAATACAGAAGCAATGTTGCAGTTTAAGAATGTACGACATAAATTTTGCCAAGGTTGTACTCAAATCCAAATACAAAGAGAGTTGGGGTTTAGATTAGAAAAAATAGTGTCAGGGTCTGGTCGATTCCTTGTCTGTGAGGTTATGATGGATATTTGCTAGGCTTCGGATGCATATTCCTTTTTAAGCTTAGCTCGAATTTGGTACTTGTTGAAAACCATTAGGAGAGGTGAAGGAAATACTATTATTGATTTGGGAATTTCGTGGGGAATTTGAATGGATGACATCCTTCATGATAAAACAATTGGGATAATAGTTTCTTTTTAGCATTATCTGTCAGGTTTACTGTTTTTCTATATCTATATGTGATCTTCAACAAGTTATTTTATTAAGTTTTATGTGGATTACATGTTTAAGGAGATCATACCTTATGCAGGGATTTTTTTTGGCATATATGTGGTCTTGTAAGTGTTTCTAATTTACTGCCTTATATTAATTTTGTTCCAATGTTTCTTCTAGTGTCAAGGCATCGTACTCTGATGAACATATTTGATAAAGCACCAGTTGTCGATAAGAATGCGTTTGTAGCACCAAGTGCCTCCATTATTGGTGAAGTCCAAGTTGGACCAAAATCATCTATTTGGTATGGATGTGTTCTGAGAGGTTGGTTCCCCTATTATTAACTTTTCACACTCAAATATATAGAGGTTTATGTCATTAGAATGATTTTAAACCACGGAATAAGGAAATTATTGAAGCTTGTCTACATAATGGCATATTAAATCTGGATTTCTCTCTTAACCAAAGTGTCCTTATTGCTATGTAGCTCTTATAGCAGATTAATTAACCTATATCCTTATGCCTTGTCGGGGGACATAAAGGCAGGCAGTCAGTGATTTAGCATCTATTAGTTGTTGGTGTTTATGACATGATTCTTTAATGATCTTGTGTCTCATCATTTCATCTACTAACCACATTGTTTTCTTAGAGGTGCCACCAGCACTTGCATGCACCCATATAACTTTATAATGTTTTATAGAACATATGCTGTTGCATCTTGCATAAGTTACTGGATGTTTAGCTGTCAAGAACCTTAATGAACTGACGTTCTGTTTGCACAAAAGTTCAAACAATGCACCCATCAATGATCAATCACCCTTCCTGAGATCCCGTACTCCAAAGTCCAAACTCATTGGTTTATCGTAATGCACAAAAGTTCGTATGTCTAGGAATGATGGAATGTTCAAGTGTTTTCTTTTCTATGTATGCATATCGTATTCGTAAGAATAAGGGATGTAGACAAACCAACAGTAACCTAGATGTCATACGTCTTAGTTCAATTTAAAATGAGTCACATACTCCTATTTTTGTTGTATCTAACTGGCCATTTTCATGTATGGACTTTCCTTTGTACAGGTGACGTGAATAGCATCAGCATAGGATCTGGAACTAATATCCAGGATAACTCTCTTGTTCATGTGGCAAAGTCTAATCTGAGTGGTAAAGTCTTACCAACTATCATTGGGGACAACGTCACTGTTGGTAAGTATGTGTAACCAATTGCAAATGGGTCAATATCACCTTCCAGTATAAAGGCTTCAATGGGCACTAAGGTCGGGTAACTTATCATTTGTGGAAACAGGTCACAGTGCGACATTACATGGATGTACTGTCGAGGATGAGGCCTTTGTTGGCATGGGAGCCACTCTCCTTGATGGAGTGGTTGTTGAGAAGCATGCTATGGTTGCTGCTGGAGCTCTTGTGAGGCAGGACACTAAGATTCCTGCTGGAGAGGTATTCTGTTCCATTATCACTTAACTACAAATTGGGAGGACTCGTTTTTTGTTATTGCTTGATTTAATAGATGGAATGAGTTTGCACAACAGTTTATGTTTTCCAAAATCAAATTCATCTTTTAGCACCTGGGAACATATTTATAAACGGAGTACAATGCTTGTTTGATGATAGTCTCCACTCTCCATTCTAGGAAAGTTTGGAACAAGTTTACAGAGATGTGTTCTCTTCAACCATGTCGAAATGAGGAGAAAATTGTAGGAATAGCACATTTTGAGACTTTTTATCAACTTATAGCACTACTTTCCATTTTTACATTAAATAGCACTAGAGGGGGCAAAATGACTAAATTGCCCCCCCAATATTTGGATACACTTTTTTTACGACTTTTTTTTTTTCAAGATATTTATTTTTTTTTTCGATTTTTTTTTTCTTCTCTTTTTCCTAGTAAAAGAGGTTCGATTTTGGTCCTTGTTTTAGCTAAAAGTTTTGATTTTCGTCAAAAAAGTTTGGTTTTCGTAGTTGTTTTAGCTAAAAATTGGGGGAAAAAACTACGAAATCGAACATTTTTGTGAAACAACTACCAATCTAACACTTTTTGCCAAACAACTACCAAACTTTTTGGCAAAAAAAATTGAAAAAAAATCGTAATAAAAGTTGAAAAAAAATTGATTTTTTAATATAAAAAAAAGTGTATCAAAATATTGTGGGGCAATTTAGTCATTTTGCCCCCCTCGAGTGCTATTAAATGTAAAAAATGAAAAGTAGTGCTATAAGTTAATAAAAAGTCTCAAAAGGTGTCAATCCTACAATTTTCTCTCGAAATGAGTAATAATTTGTTGACCGAGGTTTATCATATATTTGACAGGTATGGGGTGGTAATCCCGCCAAGTTTCTTAGGAAACTTACAGATGAAGAGATAGCCTTCATTGCCCAATCTGCTGCCAATTACACTAATTTGGCTCAAGTCCATGCTGCAGAAAATGCCAAATCCTTTGATGAAATAGAACTTGAGAAGGCTCTACGAAAGAAGTTTGCTCATCGCGACGAGGACTATGATTCCATGATTGGTATTGTTCGTGAGACTCCTCCAGAGCTCGTTCTTCCTGATAACATTCTGCCAGAAAAAGCTTCAAAGGCTACTTGAAGACAATTTCTCGAGTTTTTCAAGAGTTATATTTCATTTCTTTAAAATCTTCATAACTAGTCTATACTCTGGATCGAAGAAATTAACGGAACCAGGTCATTCTCTTCTCTTTCTGGAATAATACAAGACTGCTCGTCTCATGTTACTTGTATGAGACATGCTTCCTACAATTCAGACTTATAAAGTTCTCGTCGTTCAGACGTTCCCTTTCTCAAGTTGGAAGAGAGACAATGCTGTAAAGCAAATTTGTTAGGGCTAGTGTTTCGTTTGTTGTACGGTACACAAATGAATGATTTCCAATTCAACACCTTATTTTGTTGTACCTTGGCGTATTGAACTGTGTACGACTGTGAAGTTGAAATCTCATATGCACTCTATCCTTTGAGTACCTGCAATTCTTCATTGATTGAAGTTGTAACGTAATTCTTACACCAAATACTATATATCTTTAGGATGAGAAGCAAAAAAAAGTAGACTAATGATGCCATCTAAGAACCAACTCAACATGTCCTATCACACGACAAGGAGTTTCGAAAATGTAATTAGTATGTAATAACCAGAATCGTCTTCTTTGAGAGCTCTCCATTTATCAGAGAAGGGTGTTGCACCCATTCAGAAGGGCAAAATAGTCCCAATGGGTGCAATGCCCGGTACCTTGTGTGTTGAAAATAATTTTGCCTTACTTGTGTATTGACCCCTTGTGCAAACTCTTATATGGGTGGAGGAAGAGAGTGGGAATGATGATTAAGGGCACGCCAAAGCCACCACAATCATGTATATTTAACCGGATAACAGAATTCATTAGTTGGTCCCAAATATGAAGTAAACAGCGTTAAGAAAAAGGAGATGTTTCAGGCGTCCAACAGTTCAACATAATAAATCCAACCACAAAATAACATCAACTGTTTAAACAAGATCCCATTACGTCATTCTAGAATCGGAAGGAAATTTCATCGGTCCAAACAAGAGACGGCTATGGCTTACATCTGTAGGATAATCATAGGTCCATTGGAGCCACATCCTGGTCCATTGGTGCTCCCTGTGCTGCGCCTGCTTCAGCACCACCAGCTTGGTCACCTTCTTCGGCAGCTGGGGCATCTTCTCCCGCTAGTTCAAATTCATTAATCATTGCTTGTACTGTTTGTTGATCTAGGACATGGAATGCCTCTCCTACACCTAAAATAGCCAGTGTGCAGGTAGAACTTGTCAACTTCTCGCCTTGTAAGGTTTCCCTTAAGGCAAAAAGAGCATCCTTGAGCAGATTTTCCCGGGTTGAAGCCATGAATGTTTCGTACTTGCGTTCCAAGTATGTTTTTGCGGCCTGGGATCTGGATCCCATAGCAAAAGCCTGATATTCGAAATAATTACCACTTGGACAGTTGTAGTAGAGGTGAGCTCCAGATTCATCCAACCCACCAACTAACAGACCAACACCATATGGCCGTTTCCAGGACCGCTGTGTGCAAACCTACAGTAGGCAAGTGTTAAGAAAGTTAAACCAATGACGTGCAGCAAAGAAATGCACTAGGAATGTGTCGCATGGCACCAAAAATTGAGAGAACACAATGACTGCAAGCAACTAGCAGGTTTCAGTAATATTTACATCATAAGTATCAATACTGGCAAAAAACTTAATGACTGCTTCTTATAAGATAGAAGAAAACACGACATCGTACTCTGTAAGATACAAAGGCCAACCATTGTTAATAAAATTTTTGGGTCTAGCCAAAAGAGATAGGCATGCACATTAACGTTGATGGGGGAGATTTACTCAATTACTCAAGTCTTTAAGAATGACAAGATGCCACTTAAAGAATGATGCAGGGGATTCCAAAGATCAATTTCTCAGTACTCAATTAGTGTAACACACTTATAATGACATCTCACGTAAATTTAGATATTATAAGTGCCACCACCAATCAAAGTAAATAGACTTAATATAATTAGGGGAATAAACATAGTAATGTTGTAGACACGCAGCATTTTACACATACATAGAAGTAAATATAGCACTTCATGAAGCAAACAATTGCAGACCCCAATAAAGCAACATACGACCCAACGATATTTCAGATTTTACTTCTCGATTAAAATACTCCAATTTACGTAACTACCTACTGCAAAATTCGCCCCGAGGGTATGTCAGATTTTACTTCTCAATTAAAACACTTCAAGTGGTAAACACCTATGTTAAGCACAACAATGCCCTCTTTGCTAGAACTTAACTTTATAGGTGAAGCAGTTAATTTAAACACAAAGCACACACCACTCCAAGTAGAGTAATCAATGAACAATCACACACGTAAAATAATTATTTTAAAATTTCAAACAACTACAAATTCACAACCATCATCGCCGTTTGTACTATTCTTCTCAATAATCCTCCACTAATAAACTTGGCAGGGATGAGCTGAATACATATAGATACATTATTTGGAAGTCTGGAACAACTAACAGTGAAAATTCAGCAGAATTGCCATAAAAGTACAAATTCCCAGGCTTCAACTAAAAAGATGAACACATAACAGTGTAGTAACCCAATATATATTGATGCAGTCTTTATTAAGTTGCTATAAATAATTCAAGTTCAGCACTCAAACTCCTGCTTAATCCTTTAAAGATAAACATTAAAATGTAAAAACATTGGCAATTGATATACTTTCACCAAATATATTACTCGACTCAAACAAAATAATTGAAATTGGACAATCATTTTGGAAAGGAAGTAGTAACCGAAATTCGATAGTACTCACCTGAGCCTTATCAGCAAGCTGAACAACAAGACGTCCAACAGGGAGACTGGACTCATAAGAATACTCATAATTGATACACTCAGATCGCATATACCGGGAAAGCACACGTCCATCAGCAGTGAGACCAGCAATAGCAACACCAATATGATCATCAACCTTGAACATGATTTTCACATAGGGAGAATGAATCAATACCAAACATATATGTAACGATATAAAACCTATATGCTGAAGGAATAACTTTTGCACAAATGAAAATAGTTTTTGAAAAAATAATACTACTAAATCCTACCTCTATCTCTAAAATAGAGTCACTTCCTTTTTGTTGTCAGAATTAGTCTGAATTTACCCACTCAACTTTGAGTTCAAATTTGGAGGAGTCAAAATTATCAGTATTCAGATTTTGACCAACTTTCAGAGATCGAATACTACTACTCTATGTCTATATACCTAAAAGATCGTCCATTTCGATTTTCAATTGTGAATATCAAAAAACTTTATCGTATTAACTAACACATCTAACTCCCATTTGAATAGAAATTAGCATATCAACAATAATAAAACTATATTTTTATATATTTCTCATCAACATCATACACCAAATCCAAAAACATCTTTATCCAAATCTAATTTTGACCATGGAAAATCTAACTACACAATCATCACGACATAGAGCTAGTATTATACTCACTCCATCTCTAAGAGAACGTTCATTTTACCTTTTTAATAGTCAAATTAACAAACTTTGAGTCCTTAATTGACTCGCACAACTAGTATGCAACTCAAAATTATAACAGTCACAACTACAGTCAGGTGAACACATTAGAGTCTGATACATTTTTCAAAATATTATTATACAACATATTAAAAAATATACAAAATCAATGTTTAAATAGTCAACACATCAATTTCGAAAATTGGGTGATCTTTTAGCTACGCCGTGAGTATTATACACCAATTGAAGTCAAAATTAAAAAAAAGTCAACCAAAAATTCAAAATCAAATGACGAAGCAACCCCTAACCTTGAAGATCTTTTTCTGATGAGAAGATAACTCGGAGTTAGCCTTATTAACGGAGCCCAAAACCACGTGGGTTTTAGATCGCAACCCTATCGCCGCCGAGCCTTGCTTCACTGCCTCCATCGCGTACTCTACCTGGAACAGCCGCCCTGCCGGCGACCATGTAGTTACGTCGGTGTCGTATTGGTTGCGAAACATATTTGGAAGATCGAAACGTCGTCGTTTGGAGGGAGGGGGGGTGGTTTTGGTGGGCTAGTCTTCGGTTGAAATGTGATATAGAGGAGGGTTTTCTTTCCTATCAAGTTAAGGACTACGGTAAAGTTCTCAAAATTATTGAAATAAATTGAGTTTAGAAAATGTGACCTTATTAAGAATAAAATAAATTTAATTGGTACATAACATTTTTTTATTTTCGACAATAAATAGTTATGAATTGTCAATGTATGAATTTTTAATTTAAATCATCATATTCAATGGGATGTGACTCATGATCTTATGGAACCTAGATACTTTTCCAATACAAGTTACGATCAGATGTCATTGAACTATTAAACGATCACGGTATGAATTATGATCAGACGTCATTGGATTACCCTACTCGGCTCGCCTCGACTCGATAACATAACAAGTCGCGAGCATAACTTTTATACACTACTCGACACCATAAGTTAACGAGTTGGGTAGTGTAATTATCTTGCTCGACTCCTTTATTACTTGGCTCCTGAAGGCAAAATGATTATTAGAAAAAACTTATTTTTAATTAAAAAATGAATACATTAGTATATTTGGAACATTAATAAATTACATGAATATATTAACTGATAGGACAAATATCGAGCGAGTTGGGTATTTCAAACGAGCGCAACCTTAGGCTCGTACCCCACTCATTAACAATCAATAATCTATGGAGTCGAGTACTCGATCGAGTAACGCTGCTCATTCAAAAAGAATGGTAAGGAGAGAGGAAGGATGTTGATGAAAGCTTAAGGGCCACCGTCAAGGTTGGGTGTGAGGTGTGATGAGTTGAAGAAGAAGGTGTGAGATTTATTTGAATGATGTGAAATATTTTGAAATGTGCCATTTGTTATGTGGAATAATGATTTTTTTTTTTGTAAATTAGCGATGAATTGAATTTCGAACCAGGACCTTTTGGTCACTAGCAAGAGCTTTTTCCACTAGCCTTTTGAAATGTGCCATTTGTAATGTGGAATACTGTTAAGAATACAATAAGCATTTTATTATTTAAACTCGAAAAAAACGACTCAAAAAACACCCCAAAATATATAGAGTGATCATGGAATACATAGAAAACAATATGATAGTTCACGAGCAACCAACCAAAAAAAGCCTTTTTCAATCAGAAAGTCCAAATAATATAAATTTTCTAAAGTTGAAGCGGATCTTTTCCAATTAGTTTTGGTCTTTGGGGTTCGGTCTAAATCAATGTAGGACTGTTATTGGATTGGGAGAACCGAGATCCGCCCGGTACTTGGATCGAAATTCTCGTTCCGTTTATTCACCCGGTAAGACAACGATCCGTATCCAGCAACCCAACCTATACATTACTAGGTTGGAGCTCGAAACGGGTAAGAAAAAATTAACCGTCATCCGATAAGTTAACATGCAAAGTATCCGATAAAAGATCCAATATCATATTCAATGTTAGTTTTTAGATGTTATATTATTGATTTTAAACATTTTTTAAAGGTTTTTTTTATTATAGATATTTGGCTTAATTTCATCCGGGCACCTGAACTATTTTTTAATTCCCAAATAGGCACCTGATGATTTTTTTGTAACAAGTAGGCACCTGGATCCCAAATAGGCACATGAACTTTCATTTTTCACAATTTTCTGAATTTCTTAGTTTAAAAACATTTCAAAATTCATTAATCTAGGGACAAGTTAGTCATATTGAAAATATGACTTTTTAGAGTCAAATTCTTTTAAAAAAGTTCAGGTGCCATTACTAAATAAGATTTTATGAGCAAAAAAATTGGATAAAACTCTTTGGGCTCATTTAAAAATAAATACAATTATTATTGTATATAAAAGAAAAACTAAAAATAAAAAATCGACCCTACCCCCCCCCCCCCCAACCCACCCACCCCTTCAGACCTGCAACATCTCCCCCATCCCCACCCCACCCGGTCGACCTGCAACACCTCCCCCATCCCACCCCCCGCCACCCACCCCTTCAGACCTGCAACATCTCCCCCCCCACCCCCATCCGGTCGACCTGCAACACCTCACCCATCCCATTCCCCCCCCCCCCCACCCCTTCAGACCTGCAACACCTCCCCCCCCCCCCCCCCCATCCCCACCCGGTCACTCTCATACACCTATCACCAGTGTTGGAAGGCCCTGATAAGCATTGTTTTATTTTGGTTAGAGAACTGACACCTGAAAAGAAAGATGCAGAAACAAAACATCACCAAAACCTGGGTTAGTTAAGACATGTGAGAACAAAACAAGAAAAGAAATCCAACTATTTAGCTGATATTACCGAGACACAGTAATATCATTGCTCCCTCTGGAAATATCGATCAGCCCATCGTCATAATCACTGAGGCTGCATCGATCTATCCAAATATGCTTTGAATTTGGTTTAATCTGAATGGCGTCCACATCATGTCCTCTACCCCCTTCAAACTCCAAATTTAATATTATAACGTATTCACATTCCTTCAATCTCAGCCCTTTTCCTGTGAGTTTGATCCTTTGACCATGCCCATCAATGGTTTTATGTGAAGATACATTTAGATATGATGGGGGGTGGGGGTGGGGGTGGGGGTGGGGGTGGAGGTGGAGGTAGGGGTAGGGTGTAAGGTTGAAGAGGATGTTTTTAGTGGGTTGGGTTAAATATTTAATGGGATGGGGTTAAATGGGGGTTGGGTTGGTTGGGTTAAATTGAAAGTAGTTGAGTTAGTTTTTATGTGTAATATGACTAATTTGCCATTCATCGAAAATTTTAAAATCTGATAAATTAAAAAATTGTGAAAAACGAAAGTTCAGGTGCCTATTTGGGAATTAAAAAATAGTTCAGGTACCTATTTGGGATCCAGGTGCCTACTTGTTACAAAAAGGTCCTCAGGTGCCTATTTGGGAATTAAAAAATAGTTCAGATGCCCAGATGAAATTAAGCCTAGATATTTTTATCGGATATACTTGAAATCGGTCCGGACAAATATTCACCCGATAAATTATCAAACCTGTGTGGTCTAAAAAATATATCTAATATGGTTAATGCAGGATCGAATAAGACGGGTAATCTATCGATTCGGTTATGAGAAGAGTGGATAGAATAGAGAATACGCCTGTCCCCACTTTTAGTTAGCCACTTAGCCGTCTGCTTCCATACATCCATACTCCATCCGTGAATACGTGATTCACCTATTTGAATTGTTGAATCTTGATAGTGCTTTTTTTTATTTTCTTTTCAAAGTTGAATTGATATTGTCTTAAACTAACTGTTACATGATATCCCAAACTCTTGATAGTGTTTACTTTCATTACTTATTGATTATTAGATTCTTAATATGTATAAAAGGATTTAAATTTTAGATATACATTGATTTCATATCTAATTTTCGGTTTCGGGTTCAATTTTGATTTCAGATCGAACGAGACCGGATTGGTTCTGGATAAATTGATAACCGATCCATTTTAACAGGTTATTGTCCATTATAAATTGGTTCCCGAAATCTGAACAAGTCCGGTTTTGGTTTGGCTGAAAATCGGATCGAACCAGAGTGGTAACAACACTATTTACAAAATATTGTTAGTATTGTACCGGACCTCGAACAGGGCCTACACCGAATACCCGAGATTATTCTTTTAGGGCTTGCATGGGGCAGCATAAGGGCAGCCCGCCAGGCCCAAACCCAGTTGACACCACCATCTATATATGCTAAAACCTAAAAGCATGAAGGAATGTTGGATACTACAGTTGGATCGAGATGAAGTAAATGGACTGTAAGATAACAATTCTAGGCTTCTAGGCTCTAGCAGTCTAGGATAGTAAGGCCCAACTTACTATCAGGCTGCACAAATGCCTCTGCAGTCCGCAGAAGTCCCTGAAATTTTAAGGTTTAGAAGTTAGAACGATACTATCTCCGATCTAATTAAGCTATTTGTATAAAATTTATTCAATAAAAAGTATTAGTAAATTAGCGATGAATTGAGTTTCGAACCCATGACCTTCTGGTCACTAACAAAAGTCTTTTCTACTAGGCTATTCGATTAAAGTTTATGAATGTGATTTTTATTTGTTTGCGTATACAATTTACTACTATCTATCTATATTTATATCTAAAAAGATTGTTGAAATTAATGTTCAAATATCAAAATCGACAAATTTGTAGCTCTAGGCCTCTAATTGCAACTTGTAACCCTGCAAGTTTGTAATGATCATAATTCTAGTTGGTGACGATGTTGTGTTCTACTGCAAAAAATCCCTAAGTATGATCAGTAGGAATCTAAAGTGGTATGATGTGAATTAGTAGAAGATCTAGTTGTCTGAATTATCCTGAGGTTTCCCAAAATGAGTGTCCCACTGTCTAATGATTTTGCATCCTCCTTAAATACTCATTTTATTGTTATTCTCAAACAATATTCTTAAAAACAAGTTGTGGAAATCTACTTTGTGCTTTAGATCTCATCAATTCTAGCATCTCATAATTACTTCATCTTTTCTTCAGATTCCCTTCAAACCATCATTAATCTAATAATGTCTACTTCAACGTTAGATTTATGTTTTAGTCGTAACTCATAAAAACGTAGAGCCGTAACACACGCAAAATAAATAAATAAAATATCAAGATGAGATAAATTTCCTATTTTATTTACCAAATAATTATTGATTTGAGTCTTATGTAATTGCATTGTTGTATATATTATATTCCAAAAGTGATGTGTTGCACTAAAGTATTTGAAAATAATAAATGTTGCACATTCATCCTCTATATTCTTTTAAGGATAATAATACAACATTTAAGGTAATGTCGCTTGAGACTTTACTTTATTATATACTACTAATAGGTTGTAATTGTGTTTGTGCCTTTAAATGTATTGTTAATTGAGCTTAATTAATTTTCTCTAACAGCACTTAATTTTTATTAGTGTTTTTTTAACATAATGAGAATAGTGATGTCATTAACATTTGAATTGTATGCATCATTGAGCAAAGATAAAACCATGCATTTGAAACTTGGTTTATTTTCATTTTGGACCCTGATCTATCATGTAAGTTTGAAATTGGACCCTGATACTATCATAAGCCTTAAATTGCCCCATACATTACGTTTTGTCTCATTTTGCCCCCTCAAATGCCAATTTTAGATTGAATTTCATTTTAAAAGAATGGCAAATTCGGATGATCACATATATCAAACTTTTGGGGCGTCTTTACAAATAACTAATGATAGTATCATAGTCCAATTTGAAACTTACGTGATAGTTCAGGGTCCAAAATGAAAATAAGCTTGAGATTTATTTTTAATTTTATAAGTTTTGTTATTTGTGACTAGTGCCTAAAAGTTTAATATATGTGCTATTTCGATTTTGCCCTTATTTTAAAACAAAATTACATCATATTTGGCATTTTAGGGTGGTAAAATGAGACAAACCATAGTATAGAGTCCAATATGAATTTTAAGATAGCATTAGGGTCCAATTTAAAATTTTCATCATAATTCAGGATCCACAATGAAAATAAACCTTGAAACTTTTAGCTAAGACAAGACTAGACATGATGTATAAAGTATGAAGATGATAATGATAGTCAATGAGATGGCCCATCTTCATCTTCTTTTGGGTATTAATGTCCCAATAATGCCATAGGAAAAGACAGGATTTTGATAAAGAAGAGGTGCCCAACCAGCAAGACATGTTGTCCATCAACAACATTTTCAAATAACAAAATATTACCTCATATACTTAACAAGAATGTTATCACCTGGTTCAATAATATATTATCATCTTTTTATTATCAATTCTAAACATGAAACAACATCAACATTCATGTTTTGTTTTATAAGGATTAATTAATTGCCATTTCAATGTATTATTGTTTGTATCGTTAGGTAACACAATTATTTCTTATTTATTCTCATGCGCCTTTATGAGTCATGCCATATAGCTACTAGGTGCATTCATAATCAATTAAGTTGGGAAAGAAGACGTAATTTAATTGATAAAGAATTAAAATTTTTTTTAACCCTCTTAAAATAGGTTTAGAGCATCTTATGGGACACCCCATAAAATGACAAATACTTGAGATAGATGTTATATTGAAACAAAATTTATAGTTGGGGATATAACCGGTAACCCATCAGATAAAAGCCTAAACAAAATAAGTATACTGCAAGAAGTCAGCAACACCTAATTTACAATATACTCCCTCCGTCCCTAAAAGATTGTCACATTTTGACTTTTGGTAGTCAATAATACACAATTTAAAACATAAATATCTATTACTCTATATGCAAAAAAATTATAACAAGTTGATATTTTAAAAATATATATTGAGACGAATCTAACAAGGTCCTACAAGACTATATTATTTCTTACCGTTTAGCGGGAATTCATGATCAAATTTTATTATGTTTGACCAACAAAAGTCAAAATGTGACAATCTTTTAGGGACGGAGGGAGTATTTTCCAAGTTTCCACTTATGCCCTTTAGTTGAATGTAAATGAACTTATTTGTGGAACACATTTTTATTGTTTCACATTTTATGTCACTTTCTCAATTATTACTCTCTTCACCTAGAATACATTTACAGACACCAACCGTGGAATAATGTAAGAAATACAAATCGCATTCACTATCTAACTCCCTTTGATACCTCACTTCACATATTTTGAAGTTTGTATGACATAGTTTATTTGATAATATGCCTTACAATATAGAATATACGGAGTAATAAAATAAAACATTTAAATAAAGGCAAATAAATAAATAAGGTACATCACCTTTTCCGTAAAATAAGCATAAATTTATAAGTATTCAACCATTTTTATTCTGTTCTCTATATTTAATGTTTGTCTTTATATTTAAAATTTTGAACTCACCTAACTTTTATAATTTGACCAAAAACGTATCAAATGATATTAAGATGTATATAATTTTAAAAGTCGATGTTTGTATTCATATTAATATATATTCAATAAGATTATAATTAATAATGACAAATATTTACACATGTCAACTAATAATCATTCTAGAACAAGAGATTGTATTTTTATAAATTTGATAATATTAAAAAATATATTAAATGATACATGATATTCGATCGTATTTAACTTATCTTAACAATTTTGACTTAAATCGAAATCATACATTTTGGTCAAAGTCTCACACATTAAAATTTTAATTTTAGTAAAAACAAACTCGTCAATATTTTCAAAACAAAGATACTATTCCTTAATGTTAAAATTAATTATGTCCAACTTTAACTACGTGTAATATATTATTAATTGATCATTAAAATTTTATCTAGAAAAATGTACTCTTTAAAATATATTGGAGAATAAAATGAAATGAAGGTAGTACCATAAAAGCTGAATAATTTACAATTTCTTTTTTCATTTCCTCCCACTCCCCTCTGAAATGGAGTCTATGACAAGACCAGTACACAAGAAGAAGCTCCCCCAAGGTGGTGGCGCGTTATCCTCACTCCCCTCAAAAGCCTACTACGACGGCGTTTTCGCAGCTCCGGCGGCGGCGCAGAAGTTCAAGTCTCCGGTTGTGGTGGAGGACTACACTGAGATTTTTGGTAGCGCCACCAAAGGCTCAGCGATTCCGGTTCTTGACCTTTCGGGTCTGGATGAAACAACTGAGAGCTTTGGGAGGTCAAAGGTTGACTACGGCAAGATTTTTGGGGGGTTTGAGGATGATTTAGCTGTGCCATACGAAGAATTGTTGAAAGGTTCTGGTATTAAAGCGAGGTAAGATTATTACATTTTATGTAGTTCCTTTATCCCAGAAATGTCCCAAAATGTTGTCAAGTATTTGATAAGAATATGTGAAATGATAGTATTTTGATGTTGGGTTTTTAAATTATGAGCTCAAACATTCTTTTCGGTAAGAATTGTTGAAAGGTGGTAATAGCAAATAAAGGGAGGTAAGCTTGTTATATAGTTCCTTTGTCCCAAATGTTGCCAAGTTTGAAGTTTGATGTTGGGTTTTTAAATTATGAGCCCAACTTTTTTTGTATCGTCGTGTAATATCTGGTGAAATTATGTGTAAAGACAGTATTTTGATGTAGGGATTTAAAAATTACGAGTGCAAACATTTTTCTGTAGAAAATGTTGTGTAATATTTGGTGAAAATATCTGTAAAGATAGTATTTTGAAGTTAAGTTGTTAAAATTATGAGCTAAAACATTTTTTATATGTTTTGTATAATATTTGGTGAAAATAATGTAAAAAAGATGATATTTTTAATGCGTTTATGTTATTATGATAATTTTAATTCAAAATTAGAAGTTATGTGTGTTATTTAAGGCTGCAAAAGTTGTTAATTTTAACAATTGAAAATCAAACTTGACAATTTTTTGGATGGAGGGAGTATAAAGAAATAGACTTGTTATGTATAATGTATGTGTATCTGCTTTTTAGGTTTATCTGTTGACATTTGAGGTGAAAACTAGATACACACATGTGACTATTGTTGGTTAGATTGTTTGTTTGCATTTTGAGGTGAATTGTTGGTTAAGGTTTTTGTGCAGGTATCAGTCTTGATTTTTAATTCTTGATCATGTGATGTGAGTATACATAGATGTGTTTTTTGTCTGAGTTAATGTGTATGAGCGTGTGTATCTTCATTGGCACTCAAGTTGTTACTTTTATTATGAAAATTCATGTGATTCATCCGTGAATTTTGGTGGAATTGTTTTTGGTTTGTTTTGTTGAGGCTTTACTGTTGGTTAATTTGATAAAGCCTACGGAACACAGTTTAAATTCATTTCCACACTGGTGAATGGTAATGTACATCACCTAGGAAACAACCTCCTTGTTATCATAAAGGTAAAGCTACATACTATCCGACCCCTGTCATCCTGTTACCCTGTGTAGGCAGGAGCTTCTTCAAAGGTGTAGGGAGGCATGTTGATGTTGACAACTGTTGTTTTAAAAATTTCTCTTAGTCGATCCTGTGGTACAGTGGTTTCTCCTTTCTAGCTCATAGTCATCAGAATTCAGAGTTAGTTGAAGCTCATGGTTAAGCTAAAACATGTGCGTGCATGACATTGTTCGTTCTCTCTCTCTCTTAAAGTGAACAGACATAATTATCAGTTTTACCTGTACGGACTTTTTTATACATAAATTGTCCTGTGTCAATTGGGCTTGACAGGTAGCCATTTCATTTCTAGTGCATGTTGTTGTTGGAAATCTGGCCACTCGAATCATAATAGGCTGGGGTATAATAGTTTTCAATTTCTAATATGTTGGTCAGAATAATTATGTTTATGTCACGGTAAAGCTAAACCTATATGTTCCTTGGTGTTGTAGTTCATCCTCGCTCATTGCAAGCATTGATTATCAGCAACTCAGCATAGAAAGTGTAACATAATATGCAAATGTTACCCTTCTTGTGAATCGTCTTTATCATAGGTTAGATTTTGTGTCGTGTCTTAGGTCTTACAGCATCTTGGGATTCATTTAACATGCAATGGTTCGTCAATGCTTCTTACGTATGTTCATCAAAGAACTGATGCATCATTAATAATAATGTACTCACACACTTATTGGCGATGACGTCTTCTGTTGTCGTGTAGTGAGTGATGCATCATAAATGATGCTTACACGTCTTTATCAACGAACTGCTTCATTTCTTTTTTGGGAGGGACAACTATTTTCACATTGCAGTTGCTAAGTGACGGGTTTCCCTTTCTCTTTCATCTTGGAATCCTATTACTTCACTTAATGTCTTACCTTATTTGAGTAGTTACTTGTCCCCTTTAGCAGTGGGGCATCTATTTTGTCTAATGACGATCTATTACCATTTACAGGAACCAGTATAGGAACCATTCTGAGAAGGAGTTTATTCCGCAAGGAGCAAACACTTTGTTGCCTGGAAATAGTGAGAAGCATCCATCAGAAGCCTCTGATCCATCTTTAGATGCTATCAAGCAGTTTAACATGTCATATCTTAAGACCAGCCAAGGAAATAAAAATCAACCAAATGGGACGACACATGTAGCTAAGCTTCATGCAGTGCCTGGATTTACTTATTTTGTTAATGAACCTCCATCTAAGAAGAAAACAGAAAGTGGAGTTCCTATACCGCCCATAAAAAGTGAAGTTAATCGTACCTGGAGTTTCAGCGGTAACATAACTGATGAAAATAACAAGAAGACTGAGATGCAATTGCCTGCTAAGCTACCTGCAGTAGGTGCAGGTGGAGCTAAGGGTGGATCTTGGTCAGTTGGATCTCAGTCAAAAGATAGATCATTCAGTGGAAGTGAAACTAACCAGAGATCACAATCCTTCAAAGCTGCTCCTTCATCAAATCATCCCTTGGAACCATTTGGAATCAGAGGTCATCCAAAACGATCGAAGAGTTCAAATGTTTCTTCTAGGGCTAATCCCTTTGAGAATTCTTCTGGTAATGGTACAGATGGTTCTGATGAGGAGTTCGATATAAACTCTGATGCTGCTGCATGTGCAGCTGCTTTAAAAAAAGTCTTGGAAAAGGCTCAAGAAAGTATACGGCTGGCAAAGGAAATACGGGAAAGAGGGGAAAAGGATGGTGTCCAAAGATTCTCAAATATAAGTTCTGGACGTAGCTCCAAAACTAAGGATAAAAAGAATGGATTTGATGAAGCAAATTGTTCTAAGAAGCAAAATTTGAAGGATAGACATGAAAGATTGGGAAGTCAGTTGCATCAATCTGATCTAACAAACAAGAGTTTTGGTTCTACAAGTGCAGGTTTTTCAACTGCTTCTGAGCGCAGTCAGGAGCATATAACCTCCACAGAGGCTGCAAAGATTAAGAGTCCGTTAAATTTTGCAGAAGCGGATGGAAAGTCGGAACAGTTTCTTGATCTGGCAGACATCAGAAAGAACATTTCATCAACTTTGGAATCTGATCAGGCTGAGATGGATAAGAGAACAACCTTTCTATTGACGAGGAAACAAGAAAGTGTAACCTCTCTGTCCGGGGAGAAACAAGAAAGTGTAATTGGAGAGAGCACAACAGCAGAAACCACGGAGCAAATAGAAAATAATGGAGAGTTAGATAAGTCGAGTGAGAAAGATTGCGGAATGTCGAGTGTAGAATATAATGAGCATGTTGATGAAAAGACTCAAGTGTCAGATGTCACTGCCAACACTTCAGGTTCAGCTCCTGTTAAGCATGAATTTAGGACAAGTGCAGGTCTGGAAATCACTGAAAAGGATGCACGATCTGAGGACATGAGATGTATATTGGATGAACTGAGTGATCATGAAATAAAATCACCAGAATGCCTCCAAATGAGTGAAGCAAACAAAGTAGAGTCCTCTAAAATAGAGTACAAAGATATGTTGAATGAGTCGCAGAATCTGATCGAGGAGGAACCATGTGAAGGTTCTCAACAAGTGCAATTGGAGTTGTCATTTATTTACTCACAGAAAGAAAACGAAAATGGACTTTACAGTTGCAATGACGGAGCTATGATACAACAAGAGGCTCGTGCTTTTGTGGCAATTGACGCTCCTGAAGTTTGTGGAAGTGGAAGCCAGGAAAAGACACTTAAGAACAGTCAAGAGGGAGAGGCATCTGGGACATCAAATGGACTTGACAGTTGCGGTGAAGGAGGTATGGTACAGCAAGAGGCTTGTGGTTTTGTGGCAAGTGATGATTCACCAGAGGTTTGCTGCAGCGGAAGCCAGGAAAGGACACATATGGCCTGTGAGACATCAAATTCCATTCAGGAGATAGGTACTGGTTACCCAGAGCTTATCTTTAAGCATAAAGAGGATCAAGCTCCAGCAGTATCTTACGAGGAACTCAACAAGAAAGTGGTTGTGGAACGAGATCCTAATGTGAAAAATTTGACCCATGGTCTTGATGTGGAAAAAAGTAATAAGGTTCTGAAGGAAGAACACCAGGAGGAGGAACATCAGAAAATATCTGAAGAAACAAATGACAACGCCAAAGCAGGCTGGAATGCATTTGGAGAAGAATTTCAGCAGGGAGAAGTTGAGGAGGGAATCAAGAAAGAGTGCATAATTGAAGACACTGAAATTATCTGGTCAGAAAAATATAAAATTTCTGCAAGTCAGGATACTGTTGAAATGGTCCAGGAGACTGAAGAAACTTCAGGCGATCATGTAAAAAATGATAATTTTGGTAATGATGAGCAAAGAGATTTATTGCACACACAAGACAAGAATATTGATGCGGATACATATGTAATTTTGCATGATATCCAAGAATCTCACAGCACAGGTGTGGTTGAGGATCATGAATCTAGTAATAGCACTACAGGTACAAGCGAAGAGTTTTATAACTGTGAATCAGAAGGAAACTCAGAAGAATCATTGAAAGAATGTGAATTGGAAAATGCAAAATTGGATGATAGAAGTGATTTTGTCCAATGTCATTTTGAAGACCGTGTCAGTACAAGTGAAACTCCATCCCCCTTTATGGTTATTGAGTCTGATGGAAATGGAACAAATTTTAATTTCCTCCAAGAAAATGTGTTAGAAACCACTTGCTTCTATCAGAATGCTGAAAAGGATATTGAGATAAGGCTGAAGCTGCAAGACGTGCCTGAGGACCAAAAAGCAACAGCTTTTTCTGCAGACAGACAAGGAACAGTGACAGACGAGAATGTCAAGGAACCTGAACCCTCCCTAAATCCTCAACATGATAATCTCTACAGGTTTTGTAAAAATGCTGAACATGTCAATGAAGAAGTTTCTTTTGACAAACAAGCCGAGGATGTTGATCCCAAGGTAGAATACCAAGTAGAGAATAAGGAGAAAGAGGTGGAGCAGACAAAATCTTCTGCCGTCGCTCATCAGGCTACAGCCAACCATGAATATGTGGAAGAGGTGATAACTGGACAAAATCTTCAGTTTGTTAGAACCAAACCTGAGAAAAATGTTCTGCCAGAAGACAATGAGGCTAGAGAGAGCTCAGAAAATGATTTGAAAGAAAAAGAACACCTTAAAAAGATTGAAGCCATGAAGAAGGAAAGAGAACGTGACAAAGATAGAATAGCTGTTGAAAGAGCGATAAGAGAAGTTCGTGAGAGGGCATTTGCTGAAGCGCGGGAGAGGGCAGAACGAGTAGCTGTGGCGAGAGCGGGTGCAGAAGTTCGGCAAAGAATGATGACTGAAGCACGAGAGAAGCTTGAAAAAGCAAGTGCAGGAACAAAATTAGCTGATAAAGCTTCCATTGTGGCAAAACAGCGGGCAGAACGTGCTGCAGTTGAGAGGGCCACTGCAGAGGCTAGGGAACGGGCACTTACTAAGGCGTTGTCCCAGAAGGCCACTGCCCAGGGGTCAGTGCAGACAGATAGGCTCCCAAACACTCCAAAAGGCGGCTCATTGAAGCACAGCTTCTCTTCCTCGGTGAGCCCAGTTTTTTTTTTATTAGGCATTCTTTACTATCACTGGCAGTTTACTTAAAAAATGGAACTTCTTTTTTGCAGGATATAGACATGTTTGACGGAAACAGTAGTGAATCTGCTCAAAGGCGTAAAGCAAGATTGGAGAGGCATGAGAGGATAATGGAACGAGCGGTATAAAGATTACCATTTTTGTACGTCTAACTAATTTATAAAGAATTATGATTAATCTAACTTGAGACTTTCATTTGCAATAACTATTGAAGGCCAAAGCCCTTGCTGAGAAAAATATGCGTGATGTTCAGGCCCAAAAGGAGCAAGCTGAGAGAAATGTAATACCTTCTCAAATGACTTATTAAGTCCACAATAATTAAATTTTCTTTATCATACTTGTTGATACCCTTGATCCTAATGTAATTGCAGAGACTGTCCGAGTCGCTTGATGCTGATGTTAAAAGATGGGCTAACGGAAAGGAAGGAAACTTGCGTGCACTGCTTTCTACCCTGCAATATGTATGTAACATTAAATTATTCATGTACTCCTGTTAAATTTCTACTTTCTAAAAGTTAACTGCGTTTATGTCGTATGTACTTCCAAAATTGGTTCATTAGGTTGTCCAAAAGAGACGTTATCCGTTTTATCAGTTTTTACTGCTTCCTATGGGTAGGGTTACGAGGTAACGCACAATTATATAGATAGAATTGAGAATTATCCGAGATAGGTAACGCACAATTATATAAATGAAATTGAGAATTATCCGAGATTGGCTACATTTGTGGTCTACTTCTGCCATAGTGATTAATGTGGAGCATGATGCGCTCATTGATGCTAATTTTTTACTCCAAAGGTCCTGTTTAACTTATTTGAGAACACATCTGCCTTACGTCTCTTATGATAGTGGAACTGATGCATAATCTATCTGTTACATAAAATTCCAAATGTAGATCCTTGGTCATGAGAGCGGTTGGCAACCAATTTCTCTAACTGAGCTAATAACAACTGCTGCGGTAAAAAAAGGATTCAGGAAAGCAACTCTTTATGTTCATCCTGATAAGTTACAGCAGAGGGGTGCAAGCATTCAGCAGAAGTATGTATGTGAAAAGGTCTTCGATCTTCTTAAGGTGCGTAGTTCACTCATGTTGCCCATTCCCTATTATTATTATTATTATTATCCCTCATATGCTGTCCAGAATATTCACTGCTATGTCTGGTGAGGCTAAATTGCACACCCGCTAACACCTTAAGAAGCCCCAGGTACTTTGAGATTTAGTAAATAGAGGCATCTGTTCCCCCCCCCCCCCCCCCCGTGAATATAGTGGGTACTTAGTCAAATGGGTGTTTTTTCAAAATTCACTGTTACCTTGACTTATTTATTTATGCCACTGTCAAATGAATGAACTCTTGTCCAGAATTGGTGCCCCACAATCACCAACTATTATTTTCCAATGTGATATTCGTTTGTAGTTCGAAACTCCTGTGTCCTAGGAGTAGAAGAACCACACCAATCCATCCCGACCTTAGTTATTAAACTGTACTATGGTGATGGATTCTGTAGAGGAGGTCCTGCAGAAAACACACCCAGCTTTTTAACATGAATCTTATTTGTGCTTTGCTTTTTCTGATAGGTGGCATGGACTAAGTTCAATTCTGAGGAGAGGTAGGAAAAGTTTAATTTCTGCAGGTGCAAACCAATGAATTCATTATCAGGGCAAGATGTACACCTTTCAAGATCTGCAGATAGTTTAGGTTGTAGGTAGAGCTTAAGAAATTGTCTATTTTCGCAGGGCAAGTATAAAAGACCCATCTTAAACGATATGTGACAGTCACATTGTCATTTGATGAAAAGGATATGATCTTGAGAATGATTAAATTTCTCTCCTGATTTACCCCTTTGTTCTTCCCTTCATACCGTGAAAGCACTAAATTTTGAATGCCTTACTTATAGTGTCGTAATTCACAAAAATGAATGCGTACTCAACATGCCCCGATCCCTCTAAGAGGCTTTTGTCCAAGCAGGGTAAGGGGGATCAAATAGTCCAAAATTGAAAGCATAACTGAACAAAAGAAAATGTGGAGGAAGAAAGAAAATGTAGAGGAAGATAGCACAGTAACATTAGTAGTGGTAGTGTGAATTCTTGAATAGTTGATGGGGACCTGACATCTTTACAATAATGTTGAATCAACACCCATCAAAGCTTGAGGTCTAAATTTTTAGAGTTAACACTAACATCTTTGACCAACAACTATGTTATTACCATACTCCTACAAGGGACGGAACACTTGAAAATAGATAAAGGATCTGGTAGAGAGGATTTAGTACTGCGTCTTTGATCAGATAACCGTTGCATCTGCAATCGTCGCATTCTTCTGTACGACTGTGATCCCTGATCTGATGTAAAATCCTTCATCTGGTCGGTCTGCTTCTTGAACACCCTAGGACATGACATGCAGTCTTCAGTTAGGTTCAATGCCACTTTTTATATTCTTTTGTAAAAACGATTCTTCATACATAAGGTTGAATCATTTTGAAGAAGTGCCAAAAGAACTTACGTCTTTGTTTGCAATGATCACATTCTTCCCTATCTTGGCATTCTTGTCAATTATGCAATTTCTTCAAGAACATTAGATGAACTTATCAGTATGACTCAATAAGATAACAGAATATATGAAGTAATTGTTCATTAAGCGCAAGCGCTTCTGGTACATTTACAACATGAAATGATGCATAGTTGAAGAATCTAGGATAACTTGGCAACCTTATTTTGGTGTTTTGACCCACACCAACCGGAACCTTTCCTTCTGCCAGTAAAGACGCTATTTCAGCTTCAGTTTGATAGAAATCTGCACCCATCATCATGGTATCCTGAAAGAAACCAATGATCTTATATTTATGTCTTTCTTGACGCAAGAATGTCAACTTCACCAGTTTAATCAGTTAAAATGCAAGACTGATATCCTTTAATGTCACTATTTCAATATAAAACAGTCCACAGTCAGCTATATGTGTGCTTCTGACTATTATTTAAAAATGATTGTGATAGAATGCAAAAAACAATTAAATTCAATTCAATCACCGAACTGCCACATATGGAAATCCAACGGATGACTGGAACAAGTGAGTATCAATCATGGGCAAGTACTTGGGATGAATCAGTCCGATACCTCTAGTTCAACTCCATGGTCTAAGCGCGAACGTATGCCTACAATAGAGTGTTTCACGCTACATTCTTGTAAGAAACAGCCATGAGAAACTATTGCATTTTGAATCTGGAGCAAAAATCAAATTCAGAAAGTTCCATATTCAGTATAATGTGATTAAATAGTGATCTCTCAAAGCATCCAGCCAAAGTATAATGCATACCTTGCATTTTTCTACTTTTGTAGGTGGAAGAAATCTTGGAGATGTGTAGAAAGGGGTCTTGGGATCATTGAAATCAAACTTTGGTGGCTGCAAATAAATTTTATATCCAAATTCAGCAATCCATTTTCCCCAAATACCTTTCCATGTTCGCAAATGTTCAAACCTTTTAACCTGGCATTCACTAATAATCTCCATCTCACTACCCTAAGGTATAGGCAACTTCGTAAAGAGTACATCATCTCAAATTGCAAATACTAGGAGTTGGGAATATCAACCGGGATGATAATGGTGAACAGGTGACATATGTATGTTACTAATAAATGAAAACACTTCTGATAGCGTTAGATGATTGCAAATACAACAACACTTGACCCTACTTATCAACTTAAAAAGATACTAAAGAATATAGAGACACTCAGGACCGAAAATGTAAATGAAAGCTGGGAAACTCTAACCTGTTCTGTGAGAGCCAAATTTGCATCAAAGAAAGACTTTATTGTTCCAATGTCCTCCCAGTAGTCGTTGAACAAATATGCCTGGCGGTTGATGGACAAAAGATTGAGGTCAGCTTACTAAGTGGAATCAAATATGTAACATGCAGTCAAATCCATAAAATAAAAGAAGAGCATTTACCTGAACATTGTGATCTTTCACAGCCGCGGGAATGATTTCAGATCCAAAATCGTTGCTAGAAGGATAATTACACCTTAGAAGTCTTAGTAGAACTTCAGTTCTAAATACATAAACACCCATTGATGCAATATAAGGATTTTGTGCAGCCTCTTGCTCAGAAAGTCCAAGAACAGATGTATCAACTTGCTGACGAATCATGACAATTTACCCAATGAGACAAAGATGGAAATAAATCAGAAAAAGACGATATAAATTTGTGACATGACCAGGACTTCCAGAAATGGGCAACAAGAGTAGAACTAGTATTAACAAAGTAAAAGTAGCACCATTGCTTTGAGAGCAGAGCCTTTTGGTTTTTCAGCAAATTGTATAATACGCCCCGTTTCATTGATTTTCATCAATCCATAGTCTGAGGCCCGACTGCAGAAGATAACATAGCTAAATATAAAGTACTGAAAAAAGATTCACGTTATACAAATATATGCACCTTGAAATTGTTGTTCATAAGCTAACAGATAACGGAGTCAAAATGGATTAATTATAAATTAAAGTATCAAACACATACCTGTTGTCCATAGGAACACAAGACACCGTTATATCAGCATTCGTGTCTATATGTTTCTGCAAGAAAAAACTCAATACCACTAACCAATAGAGGCAGAAATTTGATCTTTAATGTGTTAAAAATTAATGCATTGCAACCTGTAGGAAGTCCATGTAATCCATTCGGTATAAATGATCACCCGACAAAATCAGAATGTGCTCAACATTTTTATTCTTGGCATCCTACAAAATAACTCAAAAATCATCCACACAATTCACAGGTCTTTTCTTTTGGCGATAGAAAGTGCAGATTAACAATGGGTACCTCAAACACCCAATCGAACTGTCTCACAGCATCAGCAGTTCCCTGGAACCACTTTTTCCCTGCTTCTCCAGGAGTCTGTGTGGCAGCCAAAACCTGTGTACCACATAAACCATTAGTTAAGTATCTTGAACCAATACTTGAAGTTGGTAAAGGAAGGGAAAATCTATGAAGTGCTTTATCTTCTAATATGGTTATCTCAATAATAAAAATTTGTCATCTTACCTCCACAAAACCATCTCCGAAGTTAACGCCATTTCCCAAGTTGTATGCGCGAGCCAAGTGGCGGTTAAGAGAAAAGGAATTAAACTGAGTCAAAATGAATATTTTCCTAATACCACTGTTAATGCAATTGCTCATTGGTACATCAATCAATCTATAACAACCACCAATAGGTACCTGAATTCAAGAGAAAAATATACAACTAATCAGCTTCAACAAAATAAGGCTAACATCCCAAGTCAAGCAGTTCAAGAATTAAGTCAAGTTTATCTGCTCTTCTACAAAATCATTTCAAGACAAACAGAATATGATAGTGGCCACGTAATATTACTCGCAATAAGGAGGTCCCAGGATTCCACTTACAGCTGGTTTAGCTCTTCTGCCTGTGAGAGGAAAAAGTCGAGTCCCTGCACCTCCGCCCAAAATAACCGAAGCTACAGATTTTGGATCTGCCTGTGGCTGTTGCTCATCAAAGAATGACCTGTTCTCAAATCCCTGGAGAATCCATAATTACCAACAAAAATATGAAATCAACAAATACCCAAATCTCAAAACATAATTCCTACACACATCAACTCATAAAAAAGTAGACAGATATCTAATACTATCACAACTAGACACATTACCATAAGCTCCTTATTTATATCCCTGGTAATAACAGAGCATGCAACTGAAGGCTTAACCTTCCCATCACTTTCTTGATTTCTCAAACTACTTTTACATAGCTGACTGCAAAAAGCTTTGTTTTTTATACTTCCCCTAACATTTTCTCCCCAAAAGCCAACACCCCAAGAGTTCAATTTGCTGCTAGAGTTCAGTGGATGAACACTAGTCCTCATGGTATTGGCTACACAACATAACTCCATCTCAATATGAACACCTAAATATTCTTAACCTCAAATAATAAAATCCTAAATAATATACCAAAGATGCTTCTCAGAATATAATATGAGGGTTACAGAATAAAATTATAGTGGAAACAACATTTTTGTAAAGATCATAATTCAAGTGGAAAGTACAAAAAAGTAACAACTTTACACTAAATATTCTTGCCCCCAAAAAAACTTCCAAAAGATGGATCAGCAAGAACTTTCAAAAGAAATCAAACTGTTACAAACACACAAAAAAACTCATACAAACAACCATATCAGGTAAAGAAGGTAGTAAGCATTTTAATATGACAAAAATGGGTGAAAATCATCTCAGAATTCTTGAAGCTTCATTTGCTGAAAATGTGAACTTGGCTAGTCGAGTTGTGATAAATTTGGATACGAAAAAACAAAAACGTCAATTAACTTAAAATAGAGTTAATAGTAGTTGGTAAGGATTTCAAGAAAAGATCTTGATTTAGGGAAGTTTGTAGTTTCAATGGTTGGAAGAGTGTTGAGTAAAGTGGGAAACAGTAGAGAGTGCATGTGCATAATAAGTACACCATTAGCATTGGGGATTTGGTGGAGTAAGTTGAATGGTTTATGTCTGCATGTCTGTTTGTCTTCACATTTCAGTCCTTTTAGGACAACCTCTGACATCAAATTGTGCAATAGATTGCATAATTATTCTTGGTAATTATTCTTGAAAATCAGTAAAGTGGTTTATGGTTAATAACATGATCATCATCATTATTGCTAGATTTAAGCAGGATGACAACAAGAGATTAAGTAGCAATAAAGGCATCCAAGTTCTTTTAAGGGAATTTCAAATTTATTCTTCATAAATCATAAAATTCAAAGTAGTTTATGTTTTCAACTTTTCATATAGTAATAAATGTGGACCTTTAACATTCCATCACTGATATAAAATTTATATAATTTAATTTGATTGTAAGAATAGTTTCATAATACTATAATATTATAACAATTGAAAATATAGTTTAAGAATAATTATTAGTCACGCTCACAATCACAGGTTCATTTTGATTATGAAAATAAATATATTTCAAAGGAAAGACATATGAAAATAAATATTTCATATTTTCAAACGAATAATAGTTAATGAAATTTTTACATGAATCAAGCATACGCAAATAAATACTATATCACCGATAACAATGTTAAGTTAAAAAGCATAAATTTGTATCTTATGAGTTTTTAGTTATGAACATTTGACTACTCCATTCATTTAAAAATACTTATTTTGACAAAAAAAATTCGTTCAAATTTAATTTTTAATGTTAAACTTTACCAACATACTACGTACCTCCAATCCAAAAATAATGACTTTTTAGAATTTTTACACAAATTAAGAAGACATTAAAACATTCTCAAAATGACCTCTATAAACCTCATTTAATTACATAAACATTATCCGTGAGTTATTCATTAATATTGAGCTTCAATTAATGAAACTAAGGTATTGATGGAAAAATAATGTACTTTGCTTTGGTTGATGTAAAATGTCACTCTTTTTGTATAATATTCAAATGTCTAGAATACCACTATATTTGGCTTGGAGGGAGTATAAATTAATCGGTAGATCTTTCTTTTTAGTAAAAAAACCACAAATATTTTCTCTATATTATTTATGTATTTACTATTTCACCATATGCCCATCAACTTATTTTAGTTCTCACAAATCAGTCCTTTATCTCTTAAAGATTTCGAAGAAAGCCAAAAACTTTGGTTATTTGTCGGTTTTGATCCCTATCCATATATTATCGCCTTTCGCAACTCGCAACACCGTTTTTTCGCACACCAACCTCATTTCTTGAATTCAGGTACCCCCCCCCCCCCACCTCCTTCCTTTTCTATTACGATAATATTATGCATTATTGTTTATATATCAAAGCTCTATAATTTGTGGAAAATTTATTTCTCCATATAGTTTAATTATTTAGTGTTTTTTTCACAATATTATGCAAGTAGTTTACTATGATTGAGCTAAATACGATTTTGATTTAATCTATTTGATATGTTAAAATTTGGGTTTTAATCAGAATTTGTAATTGATTTTCTGCGTACTTAGTTTCCTTACAGTTCTTGAAATTCATTTGAAAAGCTTGTCTCTGATTGTATATGTATCTGTTAGTTTCTAATTAAAGAAGGGTGTTATCGTATTGAAGGGTCTATAATTTGAAATGGTTTAGTAGGAAAGATATTATGTTTAGTGAGAATTAATGGGCAAAAATGAAGTAGTACTTTATGGATTGTGCATTTTGGCTCAGTTAATTTGTTTGTTCAGAATTTCAAGTGAATTTGTTGGTGTTTCGTCAAGATGGCGTTAGCTGCGAATTCTATCACAAGCGCGACTACGTTGTCTGTTGGTATGTTGATATCTATCTCTGAGGCTCTGACTTATTGTTTCACGATTAATTGTGAATGGCTCTTGTATATTACTTCTATGCGGGGAAATTGTATTGATAGACATCCTCGTTATTTATTTGAAAAGGCAAGGTAGACCGTTTGAAACTTTGAATAATGACCGAGGAAGTACCTCAATTTAGATGTCTATGGTAAGCTGACAATTTGTATGAATATTTGAAGAAGTATGTGGCAATGGTGTTGCTTTGATAGTTAATTGATTACTCCTGACAATTCATTTGTTAGAAGTGAAGGCTTTTATTTTTGAAGGGAATGAGCAAGTAATTCCAACCAATCCGAGAAGGAATGATCTTTTTTTGTTCCTTCACAAATAGATTTATGATTCTTGTGTCTACGAACTGCGAGTTTGTTGCTTTGTAGGAAGTAGGATTATAGATGATATACTCCAACATCAACATCAACTGTTGGTTGGAAGTTAGGACATAAATTCCCGTCTTCCCTTATATCTGTTATTAAGTTGGGCATTTGTGAAGAAAGCTGAACTGAATGTATTATGTTCACAGTCGGACTCTTCTTGTTGAGGAGAAATATAAATAGGATTTCTACCTTCATGTCTCTGTAGATGAGTGATGACAAGATCATTATCGTTATGTTTCTGTTGTTATAACTTTTTTTTGTTTACTCTTTTTGTTCATTTCCTTTTTACCAAGTTTTTGTATGAGCATCCTGCTGACATGACATTCACCTCCTTGTAAATTATGCACCATGATGAGTGGTTTGTTATATTTTCTGATCTGATTTGTGGAGTAAACCATACTCAAATATATTGTGATATCTTTATACTGCTGCCTGATAAAATTTTCCCACTTGTGGCATGATAATGCAGTGAGATCAGATAGTAATTGCCAGCACCGATTGCATATTGGGTCCAGTCCTTCAGAGTTAAATTTCGGCATACAATTTCATCCCTTCCGTGGAAGTAGATTGAAAGCTCATGCAATTAAAGTAAAGGGTGTTGCAACAATCTGTTCTGCTTCCCTGGTAATATATGTATTCCTTTTTCATGTTATAAGTTTTCTTTCACTTCCCTCTATATGCATACCTTTGCTTATTACTTAGATTATTCTCTGTTTTAGGTTCAGTCTACTCTCCGACTTTTGTTTCTTAATACTGGTAGTATTGTGTTGTAGCACGCTTGCACCTCTTTGATATAGCTAGGTTGTTTAAGTTCAGTCCATTCTTACTAAATTCAATAATAGCATAAAAAAGTAATCTCTGTTACTTATTGGTCTAAGAGGTTATTTGTTGTATTCATGTTTTGAGAATTTTACGTCAGCAAATTTACTGTAAGCAAGAGTAATATGATATATCTTCTCTATAAAGGACCAGAAATGTCTTGTTTACGTATCACTGAAAAGATGGTTGAACTTAAAAATTCACTCATTGAAGATTACATTACTAAACATGCATAACTCCCAAAGAATTTCAATTGTACTCATGATACTAGAACATGTACTTGTTTTGAGTGCCTTCCATTCAAATTCATTTAAATAATTCTTTTAGTTGCTTTAATAGGTGCAATTGCATGAGTTTTATCGGTAGCTCTCTTTTAGAATAGTCAGCACTCCATCCTCTCTAAGTAGCTTTTCTGCCCATCTATTATATTAATTGTTTGGCAGAGATATATGTTTCATATATTCGTTCTGCTTATCTCTGTCCGTGGATTTCAGAATGCAACATGTGCAGCAGAGCAGACACAAACAGTCACACGGGAATCGTCAACCATCACTGTTGCTCCTATTCAAGGTATCATTCCTGTTCTCCACACTGATTAATGAAATTAACTATAGACTTCCAATTAGCTATTGAGGATCGTCAATTATGAATTGTGTTGCTGGCGCTTCACTTACTAAGATTCCTATAGAAGCCAGAGCATCAAATGGTCTCCCTCCTAGTCTAGGGGGTTTACTCAATATAAAAGCAGTGTATCCCCCGCATAGTGCATTTGCCTTGCCTCCGTGGGAAACTTAATACTTAAAAAAAATGCAGAGTTACAACACCTTTTGCAATCTCTACGAAATTGTGGTTGCTGGGTTTTACTATTGTTAACCACAGCAATTACATGGCTGCAGGAAAGGAGAAGTCGCCAGACCTTGATGATGGTGGGACTGGACTTCCTCCACGTGATGATGATGGAGGCGGCGGCGGCGGTGGGGGTGGTGGCGGAAACTGGTCTGGAGGATTTGCCTTCTTTGGGTTTCTCGCGTTTCTTGGTTTCCTGAAAGACAAGGAGAATGAGGATCCTTACGATGACAGAAGACGATAGAACGGTTATTCATCTGATGATATAGTACAACAATTATTTTCAATGATTTTAAACATCCACCTATTGTGTTCCCCACATACTCACTCCAACAATCATTACTGTTGTGCAAAAGGGTGTTATACATCCTAGGATAACAAAATGTACACCATACAATTGAGCAGATGAACCATAGAGAAGCAAATTAGCTCATGTGACGATTTTCGATGAATCATTAGTATAATTTGATCGCGTTATGTACAAGTTTACTTATCGTTAATCCTAATCAAATTCAGTATATACCATTAAGCTGCAGGGGTAGATAAATGTTGCATCAGTATGTTAAATTAGTTTAGAAGCCATAGACCATTAGGCAAATTATGATGAGATGTTTAGTAGGTCTTACAAGTTGCAGATGAAACATAGAGAAGCAACAATCTAATTTCCATGTTGATAAATGGCTCTACATAATTTTGAGTAAAAGAAATTGAAGGTGATAATTAGTTATAGGAGGTACATGAAATGATATTTGATGAGAAGCATGTTGATAGAATTGACGTACTACTAGAAAAGTTGGCTCAGCTTGAAACAAATTAGAAGTCAATTATACTCGACAAAAAAATAAATCCACTTGATTATAAACTTACTACAAGTCAAGCTAAGGCCATCATGATATATCCACTTGGTATTAGAGTTGGTACAACTCAACTTGAGGCTATCATTAAAACTTATCGAATGCGCAATGAATAGACCTCGAGTTGATGTAATAATGCACAAATTATCATAATTAGGTAAATTATACTATGAAAATTTGGTGTGGCATGCTCGATCAATAAAATATTGATAGTAAAAATCGATTTCATAACACTAACCAACTTTACAGACATATGGACATTGGACCTTAGTTCCACCTGGCGGTGATCACATGGAGTGAGCCCACACATATAGGCCGAGTCAATGCCCTCAAGAGTCAAGACCGAGTAATTTAAACCGGTCAAAGACGTCAATGTATTAGACCACAGTCCACACCATACAAGTTCTGCATGTTTTGTTTATAATACATTCGAGTTAATTTAATAGCTTAGTAATAAAGACACTTGATAGTTGTTAGTGTTTCGAAACTCACCTCATCGCTAATTTACAACAGAAAAAAAATTATGATATTTTTTCATCATTACTTATTTACCCATCCAAATATATATATATCCAACAAAAACTATTACTACTGCATATACGATATGTGGCATTTATCAATGAGATTAATTAGCCTCGTAATTTTCGTAGTATCTTCTACACCTAAAAATAACCATAACCTGCCTAGCTACCTCCCTTGCAATAACTTGACGTTCACGTTGGTCCCGTTAATTACCAAAAGTTCTTATTATCTCCCTTTTTAATTTTTTGCCCTAAACTTCTATCTTGAGATAAATTGAATCTTGGGTTTATAACATTATAGAAGAGTAAAGAGGCAAATTTGACGAAATAAAAAACATTGTGGACTTGTTGTATATATATATTCTTGGCTACAAATATATAAAATTAATGATCTATCATTTTATTCGTCTACGCCGCGATATTTTGACATGAATTATGTAACTCATATTTAATCAGAGGTCAATGACTAGACATGATATATAACATAGATAATAAGTATTTATTTTGTTTTATAAGTAATTGATGATCGGTGTTAACACTTCGACATGAATTTTGTAACTCGTTATCAATCATATAAGTCAACTAAATACATAAGTATGCATTTTGTTTTATGTGGACTTTAATTAGACGTGGATGTGTTTAAGTACTTTAATTAAACAAAAAATTGACAATTTTGTTTTTACGTATTATTGTAGAGAAATGGTAAATGTGAATTGGTTTGTATACCAATTCATCAATTGTTTCTGACATAACTGCAAGGACACGTTGTACAAAACCAACCACCAAATCTTACATAAAAACCAACTCATAGGGCTTGGTCTTGATAGAGTTGATGGCTTGCTCATATTACAGCTTGCAATACCAACCTTAATTATTTATTTTTCCTTTATCTACCGATTTACCTCCTCCGTCTATATAATTATTCGGCTTTTCTTCCATCTTAGTTATGGGAAAATAAATGCATGTAAATTCGTTCCTTTCAATCTTCTCGGAAAGGATCTAGACATTACCAAATTCTTTAGGAGATGACCATTTTCATTAAGTCTAATCTAGTCATTACCAAATTCGTTAGGAGGTGACTATGATAGTATTACGTATGTGATGAAGTTTACAATTGGCATCATATATTTATCTTGAGGACAACATTTATTGGACATGCAATTATATTACTACTATATCATCACACCCTAAAATGCTAGAGATGAACTAATTAGGTCAACATGCAATAATATTATACACTCGAATGGTCTTAATTAATATGATAGCATATATAATTTTGATTTGAATCTCAATTCATTTAAATTAAAACATTTTATAAATATTATCCAATTACATTATTTTAACAAGATATTATATTTATTTGCGTATAAAAAGAATTTAATGGTTAATCATCAACTTCAAAAACTCGACTATTATCTAGAATATTTTGTAACGAGGACTTGAATCCGCTACTAGCTCGTAAACTCGACTATTTTGTAACAGGGACTTGCACTGGGGAGACTTCAACTGACGCAACCGTCTGTGAATTACGTTCTATATGAGTTGTGACAGACTCGATTAATAAAATATTAATTGGTCGGAGAAGTAGTCCAAATTATAAAGAAACGTACGGGTACTACATAGTCGAACTTTTGGCACCTATATAAGAAATCAACTCTCACTATCGAAGCACTACTCGGAACAATTTACTTACCCTCCCAAGAAAACCAACGATAAATTGTTGGTTGTCCCCATAATCTTTGTTTCAAAACTTTCCATATTTTCATAAATCTCATGCATATATATATACAAAATCTTTTCCTTTCCATCTTGATTTTTTTCCCTTTTTCAAAACCAACCTTATAAGATTATCTATATATAAAGTCCTCTGTTTGACTGTATCTTGAAAATTACTGCAAGAACTTAATTGAGAAAATGGACAATCTTTTTGGGACGAAGGTAGTATTTGATAACGTGAAATATGAAAAGGAAAAGGCCATAATAAGTTGATGAGGCTGAAAAAGATATTCAAAGTTTTCGAATTTGTTTTTGGTTTTCTTTTCCTCATTTGGTCAACGAAGAAGATTCCGACAACAGTTGAATTTTCCGGCAAAGTTTCTGAGCTTTGGGTATATTTCTTGAACCCCCACTTCGTTTTTATGATAGGAAATTCCATCATTTGTGCTGTGTTTTTGTTGTGTAAGCATCATGGTGCCGGAAATTCAACCGAAAATGGTATGTACAAAGAATATTCCGGTCAAAATGAGGCTTCTCAATTATCGTTGACTTCTCCGTTGACTTTTGGAGTAGACTTGACTTCGCCGTTGACTTATGAAGTAGAGTTGACTCAACTGGTGGAGGAAAATGGGGTGTTGGAGAAGGAGGAGTTGAGGATGGTGGCGGCAAAGAATGTCGAATGTGAGGCGGCTGAGGTGGCGATAGCAGTGGCGGAACAAGAAATTAGGAGGTTTGAGAGGACTTTGTCGGATAAGTTGAAGAGAGAGATAGGGGTAAGGCAAAGAAAGAAACTCCGGCGATCAGAGACGGAGAATGGTCGGCCGGCGATAAGAGGTGGTGGTGGAGAGAGGAGGATGGTGAAGTCAACGTTGAAGAGTGTTGAACATCTAAGTAATGAGGAGTTCAAGTTAGCTATTGATGCTTTCATTGAGAAGCATAAAGTGTTCTTCAAGGAACAAATTAACGCATAATTATGATATAAGTGAAAAAAAAATGACAAAGTCATTGGTTAAAAATTTCTGAATTTATTTTCAGTAATTTTATTATGTTTTAGGGAATATTGTAGCCAAATAATGACATAGTTTTCGTTTCATGAATTATATGTGAATTTTCGGTGTGGTTTTAGCTCTTATCTTTATCTCTAATCTTTACTTTTATATTTTAAAAACACAAAACTTTTAACTTAAGCACTACATTAAAAGAGACCGAGAGATTCTTGAGTCCGGTTTCGGTGCATCAATAATTCGGTGCACCCGGTGCATCAAGTACCCATTTAAAGGTTTTATGTGGGTACTGTACCCACTTGAAACTTCATCATTGGTACTTGTACCCAAATTGTACTATAACAATGGTACAATACCACAAATTTATTTTGGATTGATAAATATGTGATATTGTACCATTGTTATAGTACAATTTGGGTACAAGTACCAATGATGAAGTTTCAAGTGGGTACAGTACCCACGTGAAACCTTTAAATGGGTACCTGATGCACCTGATGCATGGAAGTATTGATGCACCGAATCTTTTCACGAGATTCTTAGGCTAGAATGACAACTATTTTCAAATAAAAAGTTCAACCTAAAATTACAACTACAAAAAAGGGAGAGAATATTTATTTTGGGCGTAACATTTAACATATAAGATCAGATGAAGTAGTATCTTTTTTTATTTACTTAGGGCCTGTTTGTTCAATCCATTAAACATTTAAAATTAATTAATTTAATACATATTTTATTAAGTATGTTTGTTAATAAATTATATTAAATGCTCAATAAACTAAAATCGTATCACGATAGTTAACAAAATCAAAATTCTTCTTTATGGAAAACTCTGTAGTAGACGTATCTCCTAAAGGCTAAAGGACTTATTTCACTTAAACAAATCGGCACATATAAGAACTTGAGGGTAGATTCCATTATGAGGTTTTCAGTTCGAAAAAATTCAATCCCATGTAATTTGAATCGAACTTGAATTTTATTTTTGGGTTCCGCTCGACTACCATATATTTTACTATTTTTTAATTTTTCTTCTTATTTTATCAAGAATATTCAAATTTTTGTTTGAACTTCCTTAAACCTTTAAATGCTTTAGAATCGAACTTCATGCATATCCAATTAGTTAGGTATTTAATTATTTTTTGGTTTAATTAGGTACTCAATTAGGTTAGAATTTTGGGATTATTTTAATTAGATTTTTATTTGGAATTTCTTTTAAATATATGGTTCAATTAGGTAGTCAATTGTTATTTTTTCTGGTTTGTTTGTTCAATTAATTATTCAATTGTTACTTTTTTGATTTGTTTGTGACTTAATTGAGAATTCAATCAACAGTATGTTCGGCTCGAACAATCGAACTCAAGCCGAATAATAATTTTCGAGGCTCGGCGATTTCGAGCCAAGCCAAACCTCATGTTCGATTGTTCACAAGCCGAGCTCGAACCCACCGATATTCGGTAGGGTTCAGATCGTTTACACCCGGCCCCTACATTTAGATGTCTTAAATAGTTATATGCATTTTCTAGATTTAGGCAAGCTTATTTGCAGTAAGCCTATAATCAATAGTAGTTATGTGGCTATAATGTCTGAAACGAAGTTGAAATGAGAACATACATGAATACTGATTCTGTGTCCAATTGATGTCTGAGATCCCGTCCAGATGTGAGTTTAGATCAAAGTTTCCTCATTAAATATTCCTGAATTTTACTATTATCTCTTTCATTTTGCAATTTTACATTCAATATTACACGACCGTACATATAACATACTTGAATCATTGTGAAATGAAGCAATCAAACATTATCAGTTACATTCATAAACATATGATGCGTACAAATTAAGACAAACACTAATGATTTTTTTTTGCATGTAATAGAGTATTCATCAAAACAACTTAACTTTACTATTCTGCAACCATTGTCATACTGCCCACTTTCATATGATACATTTCCCAATGCACAATAAAGTCTATCAAATTCTGTAACATTTTCACACTCTTTATGGAATAATTATTTTTCCTCCAAAAATAGTAATCCATGCCTTAATTAGGCCATCCAAATTTTCAAAATACTCATAAAATCTACAATATTTAAAAATTCTTTATGATCGCGTCAATTCGAAAATACATTTATTTTTATGACAGAACTAATAATCTGTATTATTCGACTTTCTATTTAATGTACATGATATCTTATTCGCTCGTTATAAAAAAGAAAAACTCTTAAAAACTTCAAATTCTTTTTAGTGTTTAATGAATAGTATACTGTATCAAAGATCAACAATGACTACCATCATCAGTGATGATTAAAAGCCACAATAATAATATCAATAAGTATAGAGTACTACTGGTCCACTGCTATGTATATCCTCCATCTTACTACAAATTCAACTAATCAACTAGTCTCTGATTGTGACAAAAATTCATATCTTTTGGATCCACAAATATATATCCATATGTTTTTAAATAATTAAAGATCCATTCTTTAAAAAATAATTATTGTATTAGATATTTTGCTTCTTTCAACACCTGCAGCTCTATATGAATTATCCTACATCAGTTTCTACCTAGTTTGACTAAAAAAGTTGAGGGTATCTTGATTCTTGAATATTTTTAGCTCTGTGGGTGTTTTGCTCTAGATCTTCTTGATCTGTTTCAGAAAAAAATTCAGTGGTTTTGTACTGAATTTGGATTTGGGCAGTTAGAAATGAATTGTTTGTGAGAAATCATGGATCAGTTCAATAAAGATTGGAACTTTTGATGCAAAATGTTCTGATAAGTGAAGAGTTTGACTTCCTAAAGGATTTTCAGTAAGTAATTTGATTTTTCTGCACAAACTGCTTAACTGTATTAACAAATTGTGTTTTTAGTATATGAATGATTTGAGGTATTCATTAGTTGATTGTTCAACTCTTGACAATTTGCTTATAGACAATTGACCAAGATATTTTCAGTTTTCTGAGGTTAATTGGCATGTGTTTTAAGGTTATATTATGCTGTACTGTTAATGGAAAAAGTCTTTATCCCCCCCCCCCCTATTTCAACAATAGTAGCAATGTTTTTCTACTGTTTCTTTAGGTGTGTTTTATCATATGGTTGCGCCCATTGAACCCTTTTTTGAATTAACTTTGCCTGATGATTCTGTTCCTGAAAGAGTGACAACTACAAATTCAGTGAGCAGTAGCTCTTTCTTTGGTGGTTAAGAAGCTTTATTATGTTAGTTACTATAGAACTTGTACAAACGACGATACAGATACGTTATAGTAATTAGTAATAACTGAGGTTGAAGATCTTTGTTTTTCGTCAATTGATTACTTTTTGAAGCAGATCTTTAGGTTTTGCTATTGCTACCAGCTATAATGTAACTTACGATTGAAATTGAAGTAATTAAGGTACTTTCCCAACGTTACTTCTCCAGGTCAAAAGTTATTGAACTCGATGCTTCTCCTATGTGGCCAGTAATCCACAGTTAGAATGCATGTAGAGTTTTCAACTAAAATTGATTTATGGAGTGTTTTAAGTGCATTACAAGTGACAAGCCGTTGTGATATGTACTGTTGGTTCTGAACTGCTGACTTTTATGTTTTGTTAATACTGAAACAGTCTGAATGTTGTTTCTTGGCGATGCTATACTCTAACTTCTCCTATGAATTAGGCTTATAAGTAAGTGAATGGCAACTCCAGTGGAGCCTCCAAACGGTGCGGAAATACAAGGGAAGCATCACTTTTCTATGTGGCAAGCCTTGTTTGAGATTGATACTAAATATGTACCCATAAAGCCTATTGGCCGAGGAGCATATGGTATTGTATGTTCTTCAATAAATAGAGACACCAATGAGAAAGTTGCAATTAAGAAGATACACAATGCATTTGAAAACCGAATTGACGCATTGAGGACATTGCGTGAATTGAAGCTTCTCCGCCATCTGAAACATGAAAACGTGATAGGTCTGAAGGATGTTATGCTGCCTACACATCGAAGAAGTTTCAAAGACGTTTACCTTGTTTATGAGCTTATGGATACAGATTTACATCAAATTATTAAGTCCTCCCAAATGCTTTCGAATGACCATTGCCAGTATTTCCTATTCCAGGTATTGGATCAATCTGAGACAGATATAACTTATTTCTGAAACAACATTATCATTTATTCTTATAATTAACCGAGCAGACCATCCTGTTGTATACTATTAAGAAATTGATTCAAAGGTTCCGTCTTTATATTTGGCATGCTTGTGCCCAGTCTTTGAAGCATAAGAAATCCATGCTGATCACAAGACTTTCATCTTCTTGCATAAATTTGAAATCCAGCTGTTTTCGCTTATTGGCTTATTGAACGGAGCATGATTCTCACTAGTAGAAACCTATAGCACATATGATTCTCGGCCTCTAGGGCCTGAAATGCTCATCATTTTATGGCACTAATGAAATCTTAAATTGTGAAATTTATTGTAGTTGCTTCGTGGTCTTAAGTACCTTCACTCAGCAAACATTCTCCACCGTGACTTGAAGCCTGGGAACCTTCTTATAAATGCGAACTGTGATCTTAAAATTTGTGATTTTGGGTTAGCACGTACAAGCAGCGCAAAGAACCAGTTCATGACTGAGTATGTTGTTACTCGCTGGTACCGAGCCCCAGAGCTTCTTCTGTGCTGTGACAAGTATGGGACCTCTATTGATGTATGGTCTGTTGGCTGCATCTTTGCTGAGCTTCTTGGCAGGAAACCGATCTTTCCAGGTACGGAGTGCCTGAATCAGCTTAAATTGATCATCAATATCCTTGGCAGCAAGAAAGAAGAAGATCTTGAATTTATTGATAACCCAAAAGCAAGGAATTACATCAGATCACTTCCATACACACCTGGGGCTTCCTTTTCCCGCCTTTATCCTAATGCCCATCCCTTGGCGATTGATCTGCTACAAAAGATGCTTGTGTTCGATCCATCCAAGAGAATAAGCGTAACTGAAGCACTTCAGCATCCTTACATGTCTGCACTTTATGATCCAAATAGTAACCCCCCCGCTCAGGTGCCAATTGATCTTGACATAGACGAGGATTTAGATGAAGATACAATCAGGGAAATGATGTGGACAGAAATACTTCATTACCATCCTGAATCCACTATGGAAGCTTAGATTTCTTCATATTACCCAGTGTATGAGGTTCGGCAAGCTATTTTAATATGTTGTGATTCGCACTTTATAAGCTTTTGTTCTTCTATATCCTTTCAATAACTTAAGGACTAATAATTTGTATTCAGCTATAACCTATGGTACTTCGAGTGTTTTCTCCGAGAGATGTTTCAAGGGCATGAGCTTTTTGTTGCCCAACACTTTCGTTATCTGTATATATGTGTGATGTTGTACAATAAGAACCATTCCTGTAAACCATGTATGGATTTGTTGTCGAATAATAAATCTGTTTATGTTCATCGTGATTTAACTTCCTTACAAACTGTTCATTTATGTTCATCGTGATTTAACTTCCGCACAAACTGTCATACAGGAGCGTGATGGCATCCCAGGGATGTACAACTCCTTTCTGGAACTGTTAGTTCTGGATTTTCACTGAAGTGATTATACTGACTGTAAAATTTAGCAAACTATAATTGGTGGTGAAAACTATGGAAATATCATATCAAATCTGTCAGTGTTTCAGAAATGATTTGCAGTTGAAAATTAATGCATTTTTGTTGTTTCTTGCATACACAGCTGGCTTTGATATGTTTGTAAGAAACTGAAGATTTCATCAGCACCCCACATGACTAATCACCTAACCTTTCTCATTGGAGCTTCCAACACCCTTCACTTTTTCCATAATTAAACTATTTTCTTGGCCATTAGTTTTCAACTTCCTTTCATTTTCATGCTTACACTTTTCTCATCTATAAATCTACCCAAAATTCCCAAACCTCTTATATGTTTCTGGTTCTTGAAATAGTATATACTATTACTCTGCTTTTTCTTTACAACCCCCTGTTTTCTTTTCTTGATTTGTTTGAATCCCTAAAAGTTTAGATCTTTATAAAATAATGATAAAAATCACATCTTTGGTGTTCTTGTTTTGTTAATGTTTAAGATTCATGTCTCCTGTTCTCAGTGAAATTCTCCTTTCTGGGTTTATGGTAGATTCCTCATTGAAGAGAAGAACCCATCTTGTTCAATCTTTCTCTGTTGTATTCCTCTACTGGTTTTATGTTTTCTCATGAATCAGCTCTCTTGATTAATATATACTCTGTAATCTCTCTCATTTTCTTGTTTTTTTTGTTCCTTTTCAGTTTAAAGGCTTGAAAAAACATAGTTCGAAAAATATTGTAGTTTTTGTGTACGTCGTATTCATATAGTCGATCCGGTTTAGTGGGATAAGGTCGGGTTTGGTTTGGTATCGGAGTTATTCTATGGCTAGTTCGAGTGGGAATTCGTCAGAAAACATGAGTTCTGAGAATCAGTTGCAGAATTTGATGAATGAAAGGAAAAGGAAAAGGATGCAATCTAATAGGGAATCAGCAAGAAGATCAAGAATGAGAAAACAAAAGCATTTGGATGATTTGATGGCTCAAGTTGATCATCTGAGGAAGGAAAACAACCAAATCTTGACAAGGATTAACATCACTACAGAGCAGTTCTTGAATGTCGAAGCCGAAAATTCAGTCATCAGAGCTCAGATGATTGAGCTTAGCCAAAGGTTGGAATCTTTGAATGAGATTCTAAGTTCCATGAACACAAACAACAATGGAATATTTGAGAATGGAGAAATTCAAACAGGTTTTGATTGCATGATGATGATGAACAATCATCATCCATGGAATTTGATGTATCAGCCAAGCATCATGGTTTCTGCAGACAATACAAATTTTCTTCAAGCCACAATCTAAAGTCAAAGGGTGTAAGGTTTAGAGCTTATAAGGTATTATTGGGGAAAAATAAAATAGTTCGAAATTAACGAAGGGACACCTTACGTGATTGAACCGATAACCCTCATCAAATTTATACAAGTGAATTATTTTCAAATTGTATTTGGATTGTATCAAGTATATGCATGATTTAAGGTGGGGGCTATGTGCTTCTCTCATCATCTCATGCAAATTGTATTGATATGGAATGGATGGTTGTTTAGTATATCTTCTTACATTGGCTTTATCCAAATGTACAACTTAAAATTATTTTCTACTTGCTCAATTTATATTCAACAAGTATTAATATGTTAGTCAACAACTTAATCATTGTTTCTTGTTTGTGATGGTTTATTAGGTAGTGCAAATTGTTAAGTGTAATATACTTAAAGAGATGTGAAATTAGTTGCTTCTAATAGTAGGAATACATCATAATTCATACATGCATGATTACTTGATTAGTATTTGATTGTTTCTCTCATTAGATTTTTAAAGACCAACTTTATTGCATGCAAGCAACACAAAAAGAATACATAATCATCAATATTACATATACACGAATGGGGATGTAAATTGTAATTTACATATATACTCATTTTTCCATAATACATAAAATAAGAAGTTTGACTAAATTAACAAGTATGACACAAATTTCTATATTAAGTTAAAAGAATTATTGATCCAAATAAAAGTAAGTAATTTATTCACTTGGACAAAAAATCAAATTAGATTGGAGTATGTTGTAGCAACACAAAAATTTCTCATGTTATTCTATTTTAACTCAGATTTTTTGAAAATTTTAGTGGTTAATGTCCAAATCGTCGATATTATATTGATTCTGATATTGATAAAGGGACGACCAACTGACTTAAAAAATCAAATAGATGATGGCAACCTATCTCAATATTTCGAAAATTTTAGTGATCGATGTTCAAATCATTAATATAATTGATTGTGATATTGATAGAGGGATGACGAAATTATTAAAAGAAACAAATAAATGGTGGCAATCCACTAGATGAAAGGCTGAAAGCCCTATTTTGATATATGGTGGTGTGACAATATTTTGCCAAAATCCTTATGTAAATGCGAAAAAGACGTCGATTAATTTGTTGGCCATTGCCTCATTTGTTACATACGTGGGAGTAATAATGATCAGGAAAATGACTTTGAGATGTATGTCATCATACTAAAATGTAGCTAATTTTCTTTAAGATTCACTTTTTTATTTAACCGACTTACCTATTTCTATTTGATACCATTGAAAATTATTTGGATATAATTTTAGTATTGGATGTAAAATTGGCACTCAAAATGATCGTTGTCCAATTTATCTTTGTTGTATTATATATCATAATCTATAATTCTTTAACAAGTGTAATGAAAACTAAATAAAAAATTATTGTAAGGTATGGTTTATTTTCAAGTTTAGATATGATCTTGTTTCTGTATATTTTATTTTCATAATAATGTTTTTACTCGATTTTAAATCAACGAACCAGACAACAATTAGAAAGATAGGAAAGTTGTAATAAAATTTACTATAATTAAAGAGATATAAGAGAGACATGCCCACAAATAAGCATCGCATTGATTAACAAGAACATAGAAATTGGTTACATACTTCCACGACCTTATTCAAACACATACTGGTAAAGCACACTGCTTTTTACCTTATTTACATTCTTACAGTCTTATTTGAAAGACATGTAGAATGAAAGTACATTGCTTTCTTTATTCATGGTGGGGAAGAAGAAGACAATTGCGATTACAAAATGAAACATGACTTATTGCTTAAGTCAACTCAAGAACGGAACAAATGCGATGTTATCTTAAGAAGCCATAATTAGTCCCATTGACAAGAACTAAGCACATGAAATACCAGCAGAACCAGCAATACCCTTGTGGACCATGCAAACATTTTCAAAACTCTCCATTATATTGCCACACAAGTTGTTAGGCTTGCTCTGAAAGCAGACGCAAGCACTAGCCTTGTTATTTCCCTTTGGCTTGCCACATGGATTAGACTTAGTTTGGACGCAAACACAAGCACTGGCTTTGTTACTCTTTCCTGGCTTACCACATGGGCTAGGCTTAGTTTGGATGCAGACGCAAGCACTCGCCTTGTTGTTCTCCCCCGGCTTCCCACATGGACTTGGCTTAGTTTGGACACAGACGCAAGCACTCGCCTTCTTACTCACCCCTGGCTTACCACATGGGCTGGGCTTGTTGCTCTCCACAGGCTTACCACACGGGCTAGGCTTAGTTTGAACACACACGCAAGCACTCGCCTTGTTACTCTCCCCTGGTTTGCCACATGGGCTTGGTTTGGTTTGAACACAAACACAAGCACTCGCCTTGTTGCTCTCCCCTGGCTTGCCACATGGGCTAGGCTTAACGCTCTCCCCTGGCTTGCCACATGGACTAGGCTTAATTTGGACGCAGACGCAAGCACTTGCCTTGCTACTCACCCCTGGCTTGCCACATGGACTAGACTTATTGCTTTCCCCTGGCTTACCACATGGGCTAGACTTAGTTTGGACGCAGACGCAAGCACTAGCCTTGTTACTTTCCTTTGGCTTGCCACATGGGCTAGGCTTATTACTTTCCCCTGGCTTGCCACACGGACTTGGCTTAGTTTGGACGCAGACGCAAGCACTCGACATGTTATTCTCCTTTGGCTTGCCACAGGGGCTTGACTTTGTTTGGACACAGACACAAGCACTGGCCTTATTACTTTCCCCTGGCTTGCCACATGGACTAGGCTTATCAGTTTCCATTGGCTTACCACACGGGCTAGACTTAGTTTGGACGCAGACGCAAGCGCTCGCGTGATTGCTTTCCCTTGGCTTGCCACATGGGCTAGGCTTGATCTGGGTACAAACGCATGCACTCGCCTTATTAATTTCCCCAGACTTAGGTAGCTCGATAATGCAGCTATTAACCACACTTTTTCTTTCCTTGGGTAACTCGATTATGCAGCTATTAACCTCACTCTTTCTTGCCTTGGGTAACTCGATTATGCAGCTATTAACCTCACTCTTTCTTGCCTTGGATAACTCGATTATGCAGCTATTAACTTCAGTCTTTCTTGCCTTGGATAACTCGATTATGCAGCTATTAACCTCACTCTTTCTTGCCTTGGGTAACTCGATTATGCAGCTATTAACCTCACTCTTTCTTGCCTTGGATAACTCGATTATGCAGCTATTAACCTCAGTCTTTCTTGCCTTGGATAACTCGACTATGCAGCTATTAACCTCACTCTTTCTTGCCTTGGGTAACTCGACTATGCAGCTATTAACCTCACTCTTTGTTGCCTTAGGTAACTCGACTATGCAGCTATTAACCTCGTTGTTTCTTGCCTTAATAGCAGCACTTGTATAAGTCTCACCGTTCCTTGGATTATCAGAGATGTTAGAACCATACATGTTTTCCCAACTGTTGACCGTCATTGTAAATCCAACGTCGAGCTTCGCTCCTTCGGTTCTGTCAGTGACAGTATCATCATGACCCAAAAGCATTCCAAGAACAATTGCTGTGTCATTGCAATACGAGACTGGATGTAGTTGATGTGTATGCCAAATCAGATCAATGTCGAAGGTTGGGGCTAAGAAGTCATCGATGTCATTCTCCAGGTTTCTCTTTATTAGATGCAAAAATCCTTTGTATCTTGCTGTTGCGTCCTCTAGATAAACATCGCTACCCATGTGTGATACCTGTTAAAAACGCATTACATAATGTATGTTAATATCTTAACATTTCAATTTTATCATATATCTTTACTAGGCAAACATGACGAGTTTATATAGTATCATTTTATTTTCATTGTACATATCATTTATTAGACCAACACGATATATAAAATCGACCTTAAATCCATTCTTGTAACAAGAGACGACTAATAACATTGATGATATTATCGGATACCTCGGGATAAAATGAAGATTGTCTTTGAGAAGCTGCAACCAAATCATATCCAGTAAACTTCCCAACTTGAGCGACCTCCTCATCATTACTCTGATTTGCAATAACATTGAGGTCCAATCCAAAAGGTTCATTTGGGTACAATTTCTTCCAGATAGCCTTTGTTTCCTTCACTGAAGGAGCTTGAGTAGACGATACCACATTTTTATTGTCAAGAATTATGCCATAAGTTTCTTGACAGTCAGAGTTGTAGGTAATCTGAAAGAGAAACGAATTTAAATAACGACGACTTACACATACCATTAAATTAAGAAAATATAACAACATAATACTCCCTTATTATTGAGTTTTAACAAACATACCGGGTTAAGTCTGTGACAATGCCAAATCCATTCACAGTCGAGAGGAACAACCAATGGCCCTTCAAACAAGGGAGACTCGGTATGCTTTGCAAGCAATGGTATCCAACATTTATTGTACCTATATATATTTTATTCAATTCAATTTTTTAAATAATTTCTATTGTGCCGCTATTTGAGGTGATAGTATGAACATAAAAAGAGTAGATTAAACAAATTTAATTAAACTTGATAGTACGATAACACATCAAACAAATTAGTATATAAAGCATGTATTATTTGGTGTATTATTCCTTAATCCCGCTAAATATGAATCTGAGTAGAAAAGTAATGAAGCCAACTTAATAGCTTACAGTAATATAGTTGAATTAGCCCCAAAAACCACATTACCCCATATTTTGGTACACACATTTAATTTCATCAATCATTTCATGTCGATTTCTGGAATCCAATATCAACTTCTTGAAGTCACAGGTAATTATATATTAATCTATCTCCCTCTTTTTTTATTTCTCTTACTATACATAATTTATTGTTGAACAAAACTAAAATCCAATTCTAATAAATTCATTTTGTTCTTCTGTCGTGGAGTGCAACAATTTAACACATAATGAATTTCATGACAATATCCGTATGTTTGTCTTGAATGTTTCTCCGAATATTGTTGGTTTTTATGATAAATATATATAAATCACATTAGAGTTCTATAATGTCAGCTTTAACACTAATTAGTTACTTTTATTATTACATCAGAAAAAAAAATATTATTCGTCATCACTTTCATTATTATTGGTCCTTCTATGATGAGAAGGATACAATAGATTATTTTGTCACTTTATAAAAACATAACAATAATACTCCATTGGTCATAAGTTCACAAAAACAACGAATAAGAGGAGAACATATTATTGAATGTCACAAAATATATATATACTTAAAGTAGTAATATTATTAACTAATCGTTCCTACTGATTAAGATTAGTAGTATGTTTTATGGTAGTAAATATAACCGGATCAGATTTAAATGAGGATATAAGGAACGAGAAAGGCTAAATGGAATGCTTACTATATATAAACCCCAATTTTTGTTAGTTTTCATATCATAATTTAGTATGGGAGTCATTATTACTCATAAATTATAGTATATGAGTCATTATATGAAATTATTCACGTTTCTTTTCTAGAATGTAGTGAAAACGTACTTTTTGAGGTAAATTGTTAGTAGTTACTCATCTATCTACAGTTTTATCTTTGTGGTAATGAGTTCAAGTTCTCGTCAAATAATATCACTAAAAATATTCGACATATTTATTCTAACAAGGAATACATATAATAAAGTATTTTAAATTAGAACAATTATTAAATGATTGTGATAGTGTACCTGTAGATAGCTCTTTGTAGAGCAGGGCCATCCTCAGAAAACAAATTGACACGATTAACAACACTAAGAAAGTGAAGGTGTTGTTTGGTTGCCGAGACGATATCAATACCGAAATTGATACCTTGAGCGATTTTCCATTCATCGTCTTGCTTCTTAACGATTTCCATCACCATTTTCACTGTAATTGCTCTTAATTGATTAGAAGAAGGGAAGATAGTTTAGTATATGATTGTGGATATTTGATGCTAAACATGTTGGTATTTATAGGAGAATTTGCATGCATGAAGCTTGGTACGTGTTTTACATGCAAATGAAATTAGTTTAAACTGCAAATGAATTTAGCTTTGCATGCATGTGAGTAGACAAGTGGCACACAAAACATATGCTATTATGTTGGAGGAGACATTATCCACCTATCAATTTATTATCTTTGCATGCATGTGAGTAGCCAAGTGGAACACAAAACCTTATGCCATTATCTTGGAGAAGACATTATCCACCTACTTTGGTAGAAGAGGTATCACACATGGATTTTTTATTTTGTTATGAAAAACTATTTTCTTTAAGAGATACAAATAAATTTTTTATGATTGACTTATTATTTAATCAATCTACCTATTTATTTTTATTTGATTACATTTTTATAGTTTGATCTATATATTTATTAACGTCTTTGCATTGACTAATACAAAGTTATTGATTGTTATGATATAGATGTTCAATAAGTAAAATGTAGTAATTTTATTTTAGCGAAAATTACGACTGGAACTACCAAAAATAGGTAGATGATATATAATTTTCAATAAAATCTGTTTATAGTTCGATAGTTCAAAACATGGATTGTGGTATATATTTATACAAGTGTTATAGGTAGAGAGAAAGTTAGAAAGGAATTAAGGAAAAATTGAAAGGGCAAAAAAAGAATATATCATTTATTAGCCAGCATAAAATATATATGATTCTCAAATCTAAAGTTGAATATACGTGGACGTCTGCAAGATCGAAGAATTCCAACACAAGGCCTCAAAATACCATGAATAATATGTTCCCCTAATTGCCCCACATAAAAAAAATTAAAAATAATATGTTCCCCTAGTAGCTAAAATGTGCACTTTAGTGTATGTCCGGAAAGATATTGATCTCCAGTTTCATTGATTTTGTAGTAATATATCAATTCGAAATGACTAATAAGGGCTGAATATCGACATCTAATAAGCAAGAGCGTTAATAATAATGTAATAAAGAAACCAACACCAACTTGTGTTTGTTTAGACACAAAAATTATTACTTAACAGCCTATTCACAAGTATACATAAGACTATAAATAAACTTAAACAAAATCACATTCATTTTCCTATGATCACAAAAGTATCTATACACATAATGACTAGTATCTAATCAATTATTTAGCAGAAATTGATATGTAGCTGTTGAATTGAGCCATTTTATCAGATGATAAAATCTGAAAGCAGATGTTGCTGGTTCAGAGGCTCCATATAACAATACTCCTTTGTGAAATCTGTTGAATTTGTTACAATGTTGTAGTCTTTCAATTGACTTTCACTAAATGGCTTGTATACATTCTCATTCTGGTGCAACCCCAAAGCCAGTGAGACTTGATCGTTCATCTCGCTGTTTTGTTCAAGATTTCCATGTTCCTGATATTCGAATTGGGAGTTGTTTTCGACGTTGTTTACTGCCAAAGTCGATGTCTGATCATGATCTGGAGGATTTTGTGACGAGTCTTGTGTTGGACTATGAGTCCGTAAACACCTTGTTTTAATGATGACTTAAACATTGATTTACTATCTAACATGTTTGCTTAAATGAATACAAAGATTGTCATGTTAGAAAGAAGGTTGCCGCCGAATGCAACCTTATGATCCGCATCAAGCTCAACAAAGATCAAGTGTGGTGTGAAGAATAGAATCAACCATACACTAGTCATTGAGGACTTGAAGAAGCTTAAAGAAAAGAATGACGACAAAGATAATGAGTCGACATTCACTTGCCACGGAAGGACAACAACAAATGAACACAAGCGATCAAGTGTGGTGATGAAGAAGAAGAATCAACTACACACTAGTCATTGAAGACAAAAGAAGCTTAAAGAAAAGAATGAAGACCAAACTAAGAGTCGATCATTCACCGGTCACGAAGGACAACGAAGAAAGAAGCTCAAAGATATTCAAGAGCGATCAAGATTTCAATCAAAGGAGCTATGGATCACTAGCACATACAAAGGTAAAATTTAGCCTTCAATCATAGCTTAAAGTCTCTTGAATAATCTTAGTTGAAGCATTATATTTGAGAGATATTTTTCAAATCATTTTTGACAAAACGACGATAAGTGTTTTAACGATTTTATGTATGTTTTGTCAAAAGAACAGTTTTGAAAATCTAAATGTTTACAAAACTGAGGTTTGAATACGACTTTGATTGTTATCAAAAGTCAATGTGCCAATCTCTTTGTCGTCTCTACGAGAACTTTTGTTCGAGGGACGAATTTGACATTGATCTTTATCATATGTCAATGGGCCAAATTCTTTTTTCGCCATCCATATGAGAACTTTTGTTCAAGGGATGAGTTGAAAACTCTGCTCTTCATTTTTCCCGATGACAATTTTATTTGAGGGATGATCCAATTACTTACTCTCCATTGTGTATTTTCTAAATATGTTCAAAAAGAGAGTTGAAGTAATTTTTCCAACATATGTCATTGTTCTTAAACATAATTTTTTCTATGACATATGTTTTGACATCACATCGTCCGTGATGATTATACCATTCATGTTTAAATCTTAAATGGAACTTTATGTGGTATAATCTCACCTTGCAAAATGTGCTTAATCTTTATCTATACACCTTTTTGTTTATGGATGAAACATGTAGTATCGCTTGATGAGAATATTGCACCCTTTTTAATGAGACAAAAAGGGGGAGAATGTTTATGTGTGATGCCATGTTTGTGTGATGTCATGAATATACATGTTTATGTGTTTCACATTGATCTGTTTATGTGGCATGTATATTTAAGCAAACCGTGTCCTTGTGTTTTATCCTTATATGTTATTAAGACACGTGTTTGGCATCAATGTTTTGTCATCATCAAAAAGGGGGAGTTTGTTGGACTATGAGTCCGTAAACACCTTGTTTTAATGATGACTTAAACATTGATTTACTATCTAACATGTTTGCTTAAATGAATACAAAGATTGTCATGTTAGAAAGAAGGTTGCCGCCGAATGCAACCTTATGATCCGCATCAAGCTCAACAAAGATCAAGTGTGGTGTGAAGAATAGAATCAACCATACACTAGTCATTGAGGACTTGAAGAAGCTTAAAGAAAAGAATGACGACAAAGATAATGAGTCGACATTCACTTGCCACGGAAGGACAACAACAAATGAACACAAGCGATCAAGTGTGGTGATGAAGAAGAAGAATCAACTACACACTAGTCATTGAAGACAAAAGAAGCTTAAAGAAAAGAATGAAGACCAAACTAAGAGTCGATCATTCACCGGTCACGAAGGACAACGAAGAAAGAAGCTCAAAGATATTCAAGAGCGATCAAGATTTCAATCAAAGGAGCTATGGATCACTAGCACATACAAAGGTAAAATTTAGCCTTCAATCATAGCTTAAAGTCTCTTGAATAATCTTAGTTGAAGCATTATATTTGAGAGATATTTTTCAAATCATTTTTGACAAAACGACGATAAGTGTTTTAACGATTTTATGTATGTTTTGTCAAAAGAACAGTTTTGAAAATCTAAATGTTTACAAAACTGAGGTTTGAATACATTTTATTAAAGAGGATGAAAAGAGCTTTCCAACGCATTTTGAATCATCAAAATCGGAGTCTTAACGAAGCGGGAAATGAAGTTTTAAGATTTTCCATCGTCCTCCGAGATCGTCATCGTGAGACCCATCGTGAGAACGGGTATCACGATGAGTATCACGATGGGAGCCCAAAATCTGCCAGAAAGTTGATCGTGAGACGCATCGGGACCTTTGTGTCACGATGGGCCTCACGATGGGGTTCGAAAATAGCCGTTTTATGACCGTTTAAGCTCCAAATCAAGCCTATTTCAACCCCATTCAACCCCATTACATCCTATGCCTTCTAAAAACGTTTTGATATCAATCCAAGGCCAAAATCTCTCATTCAAACACAAATTCTCTCCTAGATTAAGCTTCAAATTTGATTATCATTATATACTTTAATCTAGGATTGTGGTTAAGTTTTATATCTAGAGATTGTGTTAAAGAAGGAGCATTCAAGGTGTTTGTTGAATTGCTCAAGAGAGAAAGAAAGCTTCAAATTCACATCCACTCATTCAAGGAGTTCATACAAGCATCAAATTAATATCTACTCATCAAGGAGTTCATACAAGCTTCAAATTCACATCCACTCAATTAAGGAGTTGTAAGTTTGTGCTATACATTGTAATCTCATTGTAGCTCATTGAGGAGCATTTGATTTGGGATAAAACATTCATCTCTATATTATAAAGAGATATCCCATTAAGTTAGGATTTGATCTTCATACTAGAGGCTTGAGGGTCCGAGGTGTTGTGAGACTTACTCAAGCTAGGAATCGGGGAGATTGCCGTAGTGTTGAGGCTAGTGCTCAAGCAATAGGACATAGAGTGCTCGAGGTAGTGGAGTTGCATCTCCGACTTGATAGGGACGAAATCCTAGGTTGCGGCTTGGGTTCTTAGTAGGATACTAAGAGTTGTATGTTGGTTTGGACTTCACCAACTTTCGAAGAAGTACCGACTAGTGGATTCTAGAGAAAGCCTAAAGGTGGGAAGCCTTGGGTCGAGGAGTAGATTAGCGAACCTCGGTACACGCCTTGTCGAGTTTGCATCTCTATCCTTACTCTTTACTTTCTCGTCTATATTTGATTATATGCTAGAATTGCTAGGTTTTCATAATATGTATTGCGTGCGTTGATTGATTTGCTTGTGCCGTAATATATCATAAGTGATCACACATTCCGTGAAAAGAGGTTAATTTGGGGTTTCGATATTAATAGTTTTATTAATCCGAAAATTGGCTATAATTCCGCTATAACCTAATTCACCCCCCCCTCTTAGGTTGTCATATAGGCTAACATCTTGTTCTGTATAGCCAAATTCCTCTTTGTACATGTCTTCGATCATTGGTTTCCATAGGCGCACTCGCGCATTTATAAACCAGTTAGCAACCTGATCCACCAACAACTACATTAACATCAACATGTCCCAATGCCTTCGAAGGATAAGCCAGTTAAGGTTGGGGGGGGGGGGGGGGGGGGTTGGTAATACACAGCATTATAACAGGGGAGGCTGTTTCCGAGTTGACCCAAGTGATGGAAACAAAATGATACCTGATTTCTTGATAAGCCAGTTTGTTTTGCCAACATCATTTTTTCGGAGTCCTTTGGGTAACTGAGAAACCAACAGATTAATTTTTCAGTTCACATTTTCTAATTTCAAATCAATGAGACAAGATCATCTAGTAAAGAACATACGGGTGAAGGAAATGTTCAAATAGCCAAGCCCGAAGATTCGAAACAGCTGTTTCAGGCAAGCCTTTCTGAGGTCTCCAAGCTTGTCTAAGTATACCAAACTGCTGCAGAGATCTTTGTTGCCTCAACTTTTGGTCAAGATTCCGCAGACGAGGCAATCTTGTTCCAAGACTATTATTAGCAGCATCAGTTTCTTCTCCGAGGCTTCGTTGGGTGATTTCAATCTGTTCTTTGATTGCATCATGCAGGCGACGAAACTGCCTTGAAATTGTTTGGAGAGGCAGGGTGGTGTATGGCCTAGCAGCTCCTATCCCAGCTACTATGTTAAATGATGACACCAAAACTTGGATGTGCTCATAGTATTCTCTGTATCTTCTATCTACCTGTAAAATCATCAACCGCATTTGCAAATCAAGAACCGTTGCTATACAGACACGAGATACAAAACAAGACAAGATTCGTGTTAAATAATGGAACGACAAGAATCAAAAGATCAGTTATATGACATCAAATGAGCCTAGCCATTCTAGTTTTAGTGGAGGAACTATCACTGAGAGTTCTTCGTTATCAGAGGTTGAATTGATCATCAGAAGAAGAATGAAGGCCAAAATGAGGATACATACTTAGAAAATCAAACTTCGACCAAAGAGAAGCAAATGAAAGGCTTTCATAAAAATTCTCGTAGAATTGATCAGTTTTAACATTCAAAGAAACTGAATAAGAACTAATGCTAAACGCACCCCACCTCTTCCAACATAGACAAGAGTTTCATCATCTTGTTACGAAGATCATGGCGTTCACTAGACGAAATCTCAGGAGCAGGATATGAATGACTGTTTGGTTCCAGACCACTCTGTTCACGAATATCCTGCTCGACAATTGAATTGTACTTCCTGCTTTCAAAAGACTCCTTAAGACCTTTACGAACATCAATTAATTCATCCAGCAAATCCTGAGTTGCCCTGAGATACTTCGAATTATACAAGTTTCCTGACGCTCTACCAGATTCATTCCAATGAGAAGCTATATTCGAAAAATTGAGTATGCTTCCAGTTAAATCAAACGACAAATTGTCCGAATTCCCAACTTTACTACTAGTTTGTGAATCATGCTCATAAGCATTCTGTAAGTTGCAACCCACCAACGACGAACGATGATCTAAGCTTGTTGTACAATGCTTTCCATAGTCTTCAATATTATTCGAAGAGGGTATTTGAGTTCCCAAGCTAAGAGACAACCCTTGTGATTGTATGCCTTGATTAACATCAAGAAGTATATGTTGAAAGAGTTGAGGATCAACTGAATGGTCTTCATCAAAATTGTAATACATCATGTTGTTGTCTTGAAGATCAGATGATGGACAAGAAACAACTCTTTGATCAAGTGAATATGATATTGGAGGGTTGTTTTTTGGACTAGTTAAATTGGTATAATAAGCTCCCATATTCTTTCCAATACATCTAAATTTGCATGAAAATTTTAAGGAACACAAGAAATGGAGGGGAGGGGGGTGGGGGGGGGGGGGGGTGAAGAAACTGAGTTGTCCTCAACTTAGGGAGCACATATTTTTGGATTAAAATGATTGAAAAAGGAAAACAGAGTTTAATCAACACAAAAAGACATATAGTTAGGCTATATTCAGACAGAACTGAACCCAAAGATCCCTAACATACCAACAAACCTTATCATTACACAATGACACCAACCATAAACAAATTCAAATATTGTTTTACAAGAATATCATAAAGAAATATAAGAGTAATAATTTAATAGAAAGCAAGAAATGATCAACTCTCCACCCCAAATACTTTATCACCCACTCTATAAAATTTCTAGTTCCATTATTATTCCTCATCAATGATATGAACCTTTCTCATATAGGGGTAAGAGGTATTCACCCGCACTCTATGAATAGCGACTGCAAATCCCCGTTACAAAAGAGTTATTTGTTCATGTGAATATTACCTTAACCTAAATGTGATGGTAGTTAGTGTTTAGTTCATTTTTCAGGGGGTCTGAATTTTGAAACATAACCACCAGTTGGTAGACCTAAAAATATTAAATCATACTCCCTCCGTTTCTTTTTATTTGATTGTTTGAGCATTTTTTCTATGTTTCTTTTTATTTGATTGTTTACAATTTCAATGCACTTTTTACAATCCCAATGCACCTTTTTACAATTTCAATGCACTTTTTTACAATTCCAATACATATTTTTACAATCCCAATGTAATTTTTCACAATCTCTTAATAAAGTACTTTTTCCCCAAACAATCAAATAAAAAGAAACGGAGGGAGTATTAAGTTGTTAAGGCCTCAAAATTATATTAAAGCATGTTGGGGTCATTTTTAACTTACTAGTTGTTGATGTGTAGTAGCTGTAAGGTGTAACCATCTTACAAGTTGGTTGGCAATTGTGGTTTTCTGTGGATTGCTAAGTAAAAACACAAAATAAAAAAATTATTCAGTTTGTTTTCGATTGGCAACATTAATATATAAAATATAAAAATAAATAGAGTGTTAATTTGATAAGATTATGAAATTAGAGGAAGATATTAGTGTTAAATGATTAAAAACATGACATAATTCCCAAAATCTTGAATTACATGATTATCACATATATAAACTTCTTTATGTGTTATTGCTTTAGTTTTTGGGGTGACTTCTTTTGATGGAGAAAGGAGTTTATTTATAGGCAGAGAAATGACCTTCTTCATCTCAAAATAATTGTTATATTAACCATCCATCAAGGCTAATGATTATGTAACAGTAGTAACGGTTGTAACGTTCGTAACGGATTTGCAACATAAACATCCTATTAATGACCAACATAATGAGGAGGTGAGACTATCTTTATTATTCCCTGCGTCCTAAATGATTGATACATTTTGACTTTATAGGGTTAAACATTAAAATTTTTGATTAACAATCCTCAATAACCAATAAGAGATAATATAGTCATATGATATCTTGTTAGATTCTTTTCGATATATTTTTGAACTATTAATTTTTTATAATTTTTTTATATGTAGGATATGAGATATATATGTTTGAAATGATATGAGAGTATATGTTAGAAGAAGATGTGTGGATATAAATTAAATTATAATGTTTGTTATGGTTGGTACGGTGTTTATTGTATGATTGCGAATCTCATACGCATTGCTATTTTTAACTATTTGTATTGGGCTATTGGCACTGGCGGCTACCAATTGGATATTTTAAGTCAGGATATCGATATATACAAAGTACCTCTCTTGTAGTTTTTAAATTTATTTTAAATTAGTATAAATATTATTGACATTATTTGTAGTTTCTTTCCACAAAGTCTTAATTGATGAGTCCAAATGATTGTGAGTGTGATATTTTTAATGGTTTATCGTTTCAAGTGTGAATAAAATTAACTTGCGACTGCCTCGGGCACATATCAAATGTAGCATCACACTTTGCATTTTTTTTTTAATACGTGAACTTCAGTCTTCTATGATATTTCGCGTATTATCTCTTCAGAGTTTCTTAAATTAGGAAACGACAGGACTATTAAAGTTACGATTCAACCTTTTAAAATTAACTAATATCTTAAGAATCTAGTGACATAATTTATTAAATAAACACTAGTACTATAAATTATTCATCTGAAGATTATAATGATGCAGCATGTTTCGCTAATCTTCTAATTTCAAATTAAACTTGTTATCTTGAAAAGGCTTATTAGTTAGCCTGACATCATAAATGATCTGAAACAATAGTCATAGAGAATATATAGTTATAATACAATAAGTCAATACTTAACAAATAAACAACATAGTCGATGACTTAATAGCCTAGTGACATCGGACCGTAACCTTTTATGCAAAAGGTCATGAGTTCGAACCTTGTTGAAGACAAATTTGTATCATATTATACTTTAATTCTCTATTAGTTAAAAAAATTTGTATTCATTTATAATACCTTTGTATTCATAATTTATCGCTAACTTATATAAAAAAACAAATAAACGACATAAAATTACACATAAGATTGGAATGCAAATTGATTTTTCTTACAATAGATAAAGATGTGGTGAAGTTTATAAAAATAAGACCGTGGATTATACGAAACAATAATCTTCTTTCAAATTTTAATAATATCTTCAAACTTAAAAATATTACTTCGTAGTGAATAATAAACCAAAAAAGAAACCTCACCTAACAAGGACTTTCAATATATATTTTCTGCATTTTAAATGTGTTGGTGACTTGACTTCGATACATATTTTCTACGATTTAAATGTGTTGGTGAGGAGGAAGGGGCCAAGACTATTTCCACCCGAAATATGTATACCCTCGCTTATTTTTTGTGCGAAGAAACAGTGACTGCACAGTATGTACAGTCGCGCGACATAAATGGCATGAGAATACTTTGATCCGGAGTTAGGCGGGCATTTTTCTGCCCCAGAACTTCTCTCTTCAATGAAGGTGTTGGCGATGAGAATTAATCTGAGCATTTCACTATAGGACTCGAGATAAATAACTTCGGGTAAACCCATCCTCCAATCCCATACTGGAGATGAAGATCAGTAATGTTGAAGGGAGGAGCTAGCATGCTTGGTAGTATCTCAATTCTCAAGTCAAGCCAGACTTAATTAGATGAGCATACCTTATTTGATGTGTTTAAATAATACATCAGACAAATAAAGCCAGACAGAATAGTAGTACAAAATATCCTATCCCTGTATGGCTCAGTTTCTATAGTAATGCATGATGAACCTACAAGAGGAAATTTCTATATGGTACAGAATAATTATTAAAACAAGATAATTCTGGCCGTCCGCGGAAGTAGCTCGAACTTAGTCCTCAATGCTCTCAACTTGAGAAAAAACGTTTCTTCCCCTGCCCTCGCACAAATGTCATGTTTCCCACTTGCTGCAATCATATATTAGCATGACACATGAGTTGTATGAAGGGGAAAAAACACTGACAATGCAAAACACGGGTAGATTCATATTCCAATGAAGGCGTAGCTATAAAGAGGAAATATTGACTAATATTCTATTCATAATTTTAAAGCAAGCAATGCAAATGTAATGAAGAAGCAGAATAGTTGAGACAAATTATTCAGACATAATATAATTACTTCAAAGATTGTGGTTAAATACAATAGGTGTTTTGGGGTGGGGGATACCATGGGTGGGATGAGAATAATGCTAATGAAGTGTTCATGAAAATGATGCATCAGGAAGATGACCGATCATGTTCGTGATAGAACAACATTACTAACTTGTACGATTAGTTCTACTTGAAATGAATAGTAGTTTTTCAAACAGACTCATGTACTCGAGGACAGAAACTACTCAACTTTTTGGCAAGATCATTCTTTTTATTTGAACACCTTAATATGAGTTAGTTCAGATGTAAATACAAGGATGATATGAATTGTAGAAGGAACTAGACTCTACCTTGAAACAGAGATCTCTTTGTGTGTCGCAGATTGGATAATCCTGAGGACAACAGGTGGCTTTGTCCTTGCAACAGACAGCAGATTCTAACTCACAGCATTTCCACGAAAAACAAACCCCGAAAATGGTCCAGGTGCAGCAACAAGTCTCACCAGCATTGCAGGAAGTGAATACACTACATTTAGTAGGTGATGGTCCAGGAGGAGGATTTGGGCTAGTTTTAATAGGGTATGAAGCCAGCATATTGATGCCACAAATCCCACTTGAACTTCCACTGTTTCTTTGCATGTGCATATAACCATCGATTCCCCAAGATGTTCCCCATGAATTCTTTATGATCCAGTAGTCCACTCCATTCGAGGAGTCATACCCAACTATCAATACAGCATGATCCAAAGAAGTTGAACATGGGCCAGTGAACACACCCTGCATTTTATAAGTACACAAATTTGATGAGCACTATTATAATTTCTTATCTTAAAAGATGAAGATACAACACAGAATTTAATAAACTCGGAACCTTCGAATACAATTGAAATGCTCTCTCACTGCCGCAAATTCCAACACTAACAGGTTGTTTTGCCACAGCCTTGAGTAGTTCGCTTTCCTTATTTTCCGGGACATCTTTGTATCCATCTATTGTCACAACATGTTTGTTTTGCTGCGACATAATGAAAACACGGGTTAATAAGACAACATAAGTTGCTAATGTGACTGGCTTATCGCTACCTGTCTGTTGAAGAGATAGAGCATGAATGTTTCGAAAAGCGAATCTGAATTAACAGACCTATACAAATTCAGCATAACAAATATTTGACGAAATACCTTGGCTTGGTTGCACTTTCCATCACGGCCCTGGTATGGGTAGTCTTCCTCAGTATCAATACCACCATTTTTCTTTACAAATTCATAAGCATAGTCCATAAGCCCCCCTCCACAACCAGAGTTGTAAGACTTATCACAATCAATTAATTCTTGTTCTGAAAGGCTAACAAGAGATCCAGTAACAATCTTATTAATGCCTTCAATAGCCCCTGTTGCTGAAAAAGACCAACATGCGCCTACAGAAGAATATCGAGCAAACTTTCTTTTAGTTAGTACAACATTAGACTAACAACCAAGGTAAGCCTTGAACTGAAATGCCGTGATCAAAGTATGGTAGTTCTGATTTCCAAAGAAGAAGAAACACAAAATGACATTACCTATCAAATGACTTGTTTCCTAGTCTCAAACAATTTCAACAAGAAGTGCCATAAGTTAATTTATTTTTGAAATTATTTTACAGCGTGATGAAATCATTTCCCTCAAGAGTATACCACAATGCTAAATCTATATCATAAAATTGCATCAAAATGCTTTTACCATAGCTTCAGTGTGCAAACTCTTTCCAAAATCATTTCCTCTTTCTGTGCATCTTACTATCCTTTATCTTTTCGAGTTCCATTCTCATTTTCAATGTGCACTATGCAGGCATCAAATAGTGGGCACTACTACTTACATGGTCCACATTCACATTCACATTTTAAAGACTTCAAATGAGCATAATAATTCCACTACATCAAAGAATCTAATTGATTGTTATTCAAGCTCAAGTTATTACCATAGCCCCATCGACCATCACTAGAATTTACACAGCGTAAACATTCATCAGTACTATCACATTTTGATACCTATAGTATACTTTGATATCTCAATAGATGATCACCAAAAAACATACATTTCACAGTAAAAAAGAGACCTTTACTCAACAAACATATACATGCTATATCAATACCATCCCTGTTCGGTTATCCCACACAATCCCATGAGCTCTAGGTACTTCAATATACAATCGGTGATCGGTCCAATAAACATATATACAACAGAAACAAAACAATAACTAAAAAGTTCAAACATACCACAACTGGCTTGATCTTTGACTTTTGAGACAGCCCCTTCGTTTCTCCAATCCAAAGAATCAGGAACCTTAACATCATCAATACCATTATCCATATTTTCTTCATACCCACGATTCATTCTAATCAAAGAATTACCCCCAGCTGAAAAACCCAAGTATTTGGCCTTAAATTCTTGGTGGGTCAAATCAGCAAAGCCATTAAGAGAGAGGGTATATGAAGAATTATCAGCACTATTATGTGAAGCTACATAAGCATAATTATCCTCAAAAATCTTGAACCTATATTGCCTTTCTTGTTCAGAAGAGTATGTTTTGCCATGTTCTTTAATCCAATTCTCAAACAGACCAGAATTGGAGGTAGGTGTACAAGTTTGTATGCAATATATCAAGAAAATTGCTGAAATCCAACATAGCCAATTCATTGTATCTAAAAATTGGACAATCAAGAAATTGGATTTTGGTTTTATATTTTTTCTTGTGTTCAAGGAAAGTTGGAGAAAAAGAGGAAATGTACAATGGAATATGTTAAAAATTGGATCTTTGTTAGATTCATTCAATTTGGTTAGAGATATGTGACATTGACCAGTAGCAAACTAGCAAATTGTACAGCAAAGATTGGTCCAGAAGGGGTTTATCGAGTCTGTGAAGCTCAAGCCTTCACGGATCTATACAGAGAATAGTGTTTTTTAAGTGCGAAATGACCATTTTGCTCTCAACTAAAATTTATTACTCACTACACTTTGAAAGAGGATCGGAGCATAATAGTCATTTCACTGCTAAAAAGATTACTGCTTGGGTGTATGTATAACAACGGACGAGTTTGATTTATAATTGATTGACAAGTACGTTTTGAAGCATAGGTGATTAACTATAGACAAGAGCTTATTAACTTCCTTTGAGGCTCCAACAATGCATTTCTCGGACTAAGAAAGAGAGATCACTTGACGTTGCATGTTACAACTCATTAAAGCTCGACTCGACTCTACTTCAATTGACATGTAGTTTACATATGGAGCATGTAGAATTCAACTTGATTGTTTGTAGTGTTCAGCTGAAGACCAAAACCTAAAAGAATTACAACAGATTCTGGTACATACAAACACCAAACCATTCTTTACATTCTCTTGAGGGAAGCATAAAAGAAGAAGCAGGATAAAATGCTAGCCACTTAGCAGAATTAATATTTACAACATCCTTGTCTGATGCATTATCTCAGTGGGACTAACTGTTCTTCCTATAGATATACCATGGTTTATAGACGAGATAGATTTCTTGCAATTCGTTTATGCATAACATGTCTCGCAATTCAGCTGGGCAAAGTAAGGCTAGTGCTTGTGTTTGCACCAAGATTAAGGTTGCGTCTGGTATAATGGAATGGAATTGTGTAAGAATGGAATAGACAAAGTAATAAAATAGACAAAGTAATGGAATAGACAAAGGAAATGAATTAATTAATGAATTTTATTACTTTGTTTGGTATGTGAGTAAGTAATGTGATTGAATTATCACATTATCCCCAATTTTTTCTAATTTGATTACCTAATAGGAGGTAATCATCCATTATCCCCAATTTGGGCGGAATGGTTATTACCTCATTTGAGGTAATTCAGTTAACTAGGGAATGCAATCAAAATTCATTGTTATCTACCAAACTAAGTAATACAAACTAATTTAATTCCATTCCTTCCTATCTCATTCCATTCCCGCGTACCAAGCACAACCTAAGGGCTTGTTTGTTAAACTTTTTCAGCACTTTATTTAATTAAGTCTGTTTGTTAATAGAAAAAATTAAGTACTGAACATAATCAGATCTGAATGAAATCCTTCACAAAAAATTAAGTCAAAATTTGCTACTTATTTTTCTCCTCTTAATGACTTAATCCCACAATTCTTTGAAAACCCCAATTTGTCCTTCCTTAATTATTCAAACTCATACATTATTATTCAAGTCAAATTCAATTATTATTATTATTATTATCATTATTATTATTATTATTACTATTACAATAATTATTATTATTGTTACTATTATTATTATTAATATCATTATTAATATTTTATTATTCTCATTACTATTATTATTATTATTGTTGTTATTATTTTCATTTTCATTATTATTATTATTATTGTTATTCTCATTATTATTATTATTATTATTTTATTATCTTCATTACTATTATTATTATTATTATTATTATTAATATAGCTACTCTTATTACTATTATCAAGAATATTATTATTATTACTATTATTATTATTAATAATAATAATATTGCTACTCTTATTACTATTATCAAGAATATTACAACTTTTTTTTATCCTTTTTAATTGTTGTTTGGTTAGGTGTTCCAAAGTAACAATCATAATTTACATATAGAATGAAAGCTGTTTTAGAGGTAATTGCATTCATACGTTTCTCTAAATCAAACCATAAACTTGACACAAATCTAAGTGGGACTTTGATGTTGAGGGCCCACATTGATTTCAAGATAATGATCACAAGCACAATAAATCTAACGAACATGACTCTCTTACACACATACACTAGAAAGTAGAAACTATTGAACGGTACATCTTTTCATCTTTTTCGATTCTTCATCAAACACTACTCGTGCACTCATATCATGTGTAATGAAAAAAGAAGGGACATTCAACATAGACGACTGCATTGGGCGATCTAAGCGGCGTCGTTCGAGTGAGATGACGACAGAAGTAGTGGTTGAGCAAGATGAGATGACTTGATAATGTGGTTGTCTGTAGCTGTTGTTGTGTGCTGAATTGTTGGTTTTTGAAGCATTGCAAATTTCTTCTCTTCACTTTTACCCCACAGGACAAGATACAATCCGCCAATGATCAACACTGCTCCCAATATCCTGTTTGTTGTTGTTTTTTGCAATCAAGTTAATAAAGCTAAGGAGAACAAATCAAGAAAATAAACCTAAGCAGAACAAATCAGTGAACATGATATATGCACAACTTGCTGTTTAATCTGGCCCGGAGGGAGGGGGGCGGGGGACTTTGGCTCGTTCTTCCTGTGCCACATTTGATGATTCTTGATTTATGAAATTGTACATCATCGTTAAGCATGATGTTCAAAATGGGTAGAGTATAATGAGTTAAAACGCGACTCATGATAACTGGACACAAAAGGAGGTGAATGATCATTTCGGGGATGTATACATACCCTCCTAAATAGAACTCTTCTCCCAAGGCAACCGAGGAAGTTATAGCGACAACAAGAGTCTGGACAGGCTGATAAACGGCAACAAAGACAGGGCCTCCTCTGTCAATGCACCATATCTGAACAGCAAAAGCAATCCCTGATGCCACCACTCCCTACATTCACATCCATTTACAAACAATTTATTGTTAGCACCAACACAAGTACTCGATCCAATTCAAACTAATTGACGTTTAATTGATAAGTCGTCATTCTAGATGAAAAACTGAGCTGACACAGTATATACTTACAGCATAGAATACTGTGAAAAGCTCAGCTCCGTCATGAATAAGCCAAGCATCCATATTCCTCTCAATAAAACCAGCAATCACAAGAAACTGGATGATGCCAAAAACACACTGATAAGATGTAACAGAGAGTCTAGCAGGGTACTTCTTCAATATGGGTGCTTGTAAAACGAGCCATGCTGCCCACGACAGGCAATGTCCGATCAAGAATATGCAACCCAAACTCCAGTTCTTCCCATTTGCATCTCCTAGATGAAGTAACACTGGCGGCCTAATTCTTTCTAGCGATGGGGCGGGGCTGTAGATTACGGGACCTTTGTACAGTGTGATCACTGATGCCCCTGCAACACATAAAACTGTTCCTAACACCTTTGCTATGCCATCTTTTCTTTTCATATTTGCCTGCTCTATCCTGCAAAATTAAATCACCCCGTGGCTGGTTATTCATTTTTCATCGAGGATAAACTTAGTGTAACATAGAGCGTCACATAAAGCATAACGTACGATCAAAACTCAAATAATGAGGCTTGCCTTAACATTGTGGCCATGAGGAATGTGACAGCAGGGACACAATTCTGAATAGCAGAAGCGAAAGTTGGAGATGTATTCTCCAAACCCAACAAGTAAAATCCTTGATTTGCTGTTATTCTGTCATATGTTTATAAAATAAAAGTTCCAGAAGTTAGTATTTAGTGTATATATATCAACCATGCATGTAAATTATTATCAAACTATTTTATAGTTTTTTTTTTCTATCTAAGTTTTCAAATTTTTGGATCATACCCAACAGCTGCAAGCAGGAAGAACTGAATCATGAAAGACCATGTCATAGGAGGCCTATCTTTCCTGAAAATATTATGTCAACAAATAAATTAATGATATCATATCAAAATAACTTATTACAATACCACCCTTCTTATTAATTGCCAATTGCGAAGTAATAAATACTGTTTGCACGTCACTCTTGAGTTAATATGGAAACAGTCTCTATTTTCACAGGAATAAGGCCGAGTACCATCCGACCTTAGAATCCTGAATTAACGAGAGCCTCTTCATAAACATTAAGATAAGCTGAGCATAATGAAGCACCTAAACCGAACTCAAAATAAAGCATGCAAGAAAGGAGAGAATAATTTACTCACTTTTCAAGAAAATAGGCGAAGGGGGAGATGAGGATGAGAGCAAGGATGTTCCTGTAAACAGGGTAGACAACCTTGCTGATGCCCATGTTAAGGGCAGCCCTAGAGACAACATGGAAACCTGCATACCCAAACTGCAAGGCCAACATGGACAAGTGCAGTTGAGCTTTCTCTGGTATTGAACAACCCATTATAGTTATTGATCTTGAATTATCCGCCATTTCTTGATGCTTTCAAGATCACTTGGTGATGAACGAGTTGATAAATTGTTGAGGATCTTTAGCTTGAGAATGGGAGGTATAAATATAACTAGTGGAAAGTTAGAGGGGTCCCAAATAGGGGAAAAAGTGTAATTTCACCTTTTCAAATTAAACCATATCATAACAATTTAACCAACTAAGTATTGGTACATATAGCACTGCATCAAATAAATATAATAGAGGATTAATGAAGGAATTCGATTTGTAAGTACACTTTTAATTCGAAGGATATGAGTTTGATTTTTTCTTAAATTGGTTGAAGCTCATCATATTTGACTTGTCTGATTAATGCGATGTATATGCTATTACATCAATACGAGATATATCCCGTGTATAGCTACTTCTCGAGTAACTTTTGCTAATTCCCTTTTGTAAATGTTAAATTTTCCACAATTTTCTTGAAAATATATTTTCACAATAAAAAGCATATATATGCAAGAGGGAGTGAACCATTTTCTTGATCCATTATTTAATTAATTTGATAATGTAATTAGTAAGAAAGTGGTTTAAATTTGTTGAATAGTCGATAGTAATGTCTATTGGTTGTCTCCCACGTCTTGCTCTATTCAAACCCCCTCTTGGCTGACATGACATATCACATCCCACTATGTAAAGAAAAGAAAAGAATCAATGAGAGAGAGAGAGAGAGAGAATCAATGAGAGAGAGAGAGAGAGAGAGAGAGAGAGAGAGATGAGTATGGGTGTTTTTTGTTAATTGTATGAGTTCGTAACAGGTTCTATGTTGGAAGCATGCTATTAAGAATGATAATTGATGTTTCTGAGGGAGGGAAGATGGTGGTGATCCGCTAGCATGCACGAGGGGGTATGCGGGGTACGCCATATGGTCATCAACCCTACCATGCATGATGCAACTAATCCCCCATTTTTATATAGGGACTACATTTTTTTTTCTTCGAACCAAAGACATTACAAATATAGAAATTTCTAATTAATTTAACAAAGATTATTTGAGGAGCAAAATGTTGAAATGGTTCCCAAAAATGGGTTCAGGTTGCCTTTTGGTCATCAAAAGTATAAAAATTACAACTCAGTCCTTGAAATTGGGCAACGGTTGCAAATTGGTACAAAATTTAAGTAAGGCGTTAAATTTTAATGCCCCAATGACGATTGTAGTTCACTCCTAAGTTAATTATATTATTACCGTTCTAACTTATTAACAACGTGTGTAATTCACGAGGCGCATGGGCAGTTAAAATTTAACAGCCCCGTGAAATTTTGGACCAATCAGCAACCGTTGGCCAATATCGTGGACTGATTTACAACTTTTGTACTTTCGGGAACCTAAAGGCAACATAAACCCACTTTCGGGGACCATTTCAGCAATTTACTCATTATTTGAGTTCAAGAGTCGCAATAAATAATTTAGTTCTTAGTTTGAGTGTTGTATGAAATATCTTTTCTTAGGTCGATTCCAAGTTCATGTAACCAACATGGCGAAATCCGGCATAATGGATGCTTGAAACTTACAAAAGCAGTACATGGATGTCAAATCGAGTGGTCGCTTGGAACTTGCAAAGGAAGTAGGAAAATAATTCTCCAAGAAGAGTCAAACCCGAAACCTACTCTTGTGCTCGGGTTACCATAATAATAAATTTTAGGAGTGAAATTACTAGTCTGTCCCCTCTCTTATTGGGAAGTGTAGTGAGGAAGTTTGGTTGAGGGCATAATGATAATTTCACAATTAAAGAAAGCACTATTTTGGTGTGTGTATAAAAAGTGTGAAATCGTCGCACTAATGGCCCCTACACACCTCTGTCCTTGATTACACGCAGTAGGTAAATCGCGAGATGTGCCTCACCTGATCAGGGGACTAGAATTTGCTTGTTAACCACTTCGAAACACAAGGTCCGCTCCAAATGAGAATCGAACCCAGATTGCGTGAGAGCCGAGGTTACTTGTACTTCACACTCTAATTTTTTACCCGTTGAACTATGTCCAAAAAGCTTCTGATGTGTGTATCATGTTGCCCTAAACCAATACTTTAGTAAGGATAATAATTGAGTACAAAAAAGAACAAATAAAATTTTAAGGAAACGTGTATATTTATTTATTTATTTTGGTCAAAACCTTAACTAAGAGGGCCATTGTTCATTACACCTCCTCCTATTTTTATCAAAGTAAAATGAGTATAGTTTGCGCTCTTGGGTAACGAGGATCCGAAGCTGCTCATTGAGTGCTGAGTATGTAGGTAAATTTCGAGCAGGCGTAATCCTTTAATCAGGTAAACCATTCTAGTCAAATCCTTAATAACATTTTAATAATTAGGTTTTACTAATTTATGGGCAATTACTATAATAACCACCAATATCTAATCCCTATAATCACTCAACAAAATCACTATAATAACCACCAATATCTGATGGTCCAGATTTAAAGTTAGGTTTTTCTAACTCCATTAAATTAGGTTATAAGAAAAAACTCGTATTATTTGTTGTGTTGATGGTTTATTATTGTTGTATTATTATCGCGTCCGTCAATAGGCAGAAGAATCCAATCAACACCCACACCTTCTTTTGATGTATAAATCTTGATTGAACCAACACCAAGCTTTCCATTTCGCAGTCTTGATAGCCACCTGCATATATATATATATATGTATATTCCTTCCAATTCAAAATGTTTGTCGTTTTTGCTTTTACGTGCCAAACTTTGATTAGCAAAAATTAATTAATTATATTATAAAAATTTACTTTTATAAAAATACTTTTGAATATAAATTTATCAATCTTAATTATATATTTTTTGAATTAAAGAATAATAATTACGCATGTAAGAATGAAAATTACAAATATTTTAATTGAAGGGAATATTTCTTTCTTTTGGAGGAATGTTATTGTCAAAGTAGCATAGTGGATTGTAAAGGATCGATACTATATAGTATATATAACTCAACCCAACATTATTATTTACTTGCACTTGATTGAGTGTTGAAAATCACTCAAACAATTATCAAGCTTGCAATTAATTAGGCGTGGTAATCTTAAGATCAACCTTAATTAAAAGAAAGTGATATACAAGATCTTGTAAATAAAATTAGTCCAATTTAAATATTTAATTACTCAGAGCATCTTCAACAACATAAAAAAGGTAGCAATATATCACAATTTTTCATGCGGTACGGAAAAGGTAACTTTTAACATTTCCTTTTCTCTTTCAAATGGACAACTATCATTCCATCTCCTACTCAAATTAAAGTCTTATTTATATGTCGACTCACCTGTAGGGACTAGGGTATTAATAAATCTTACATAAAGTTAAAAAGTTTTCCATTAAGAATATTCGAATTAACCTTAGAGATGATGATAATGATGATGATTATCCAAAAGTAGATTTGGATTAAGATACTTGTTTTATTTAAATATTCATATATATACTTTGTAGAAAAACACACACATCTACTGCATGGTGTATATCCCACGGTATGCCGGGTATTAAGCTTACCCGAGATTTACTCCGTGCGTATTCGATGAGTAGCTACACCATTCGACATTTCCCCCTACATCATTTCATGTGCCAAATATACAAATGATAGTTTTTCCTCAGGTTTCGTTCACACAATGATAAACATAGGAAACTATAATTCATTTCACCAATGCAGCAACTAGAAAAGCAGCAATTTGGTGATCTCTGTTTATTACTATGACTTATGAGCATATTTGCTCATTAGACAACATTTGATAAAGATACTTTAAACCATTGAATCATGAAAGGCTGCCATTTCAATGGGTGATGAGTCAACTTCAATGTTGCCAACACTCCAATTTGAAAGCAGAAATGAACCTAATAATATGGTACAAAGGTGTATGATTCTTGTTCCGAATTCCGCTTAGTCTTGATACCTCTTTTGACTGTACTTATAGTATCATGCCCACTCTCCACAATGCTGTATGGAGCTCGGACCTCCTATACATAAGGGCTAAGGACTAGACAATAGTCACTAAAAACTAAGCATCAGAGAACCAAATCGACTTCTGTTGCTTGTTGTGTCATATGGGTCCATACCTGAATGGAATATTTCTGGCTAATGAAGTCTCGAAGATAGGGTGACAACGAACATGACATGTTATCAAGGTAAGGTGCTCTTCATGTTGTTGGGACAAGATTGCCATTTTACGCAGTAGTTTACTGATCTAATAGGAAAGGCATAAAACACGCTTATGAACAAATTTACCTGCAAACTTCATCTATTACTTCTCTAGAGTTTTCAGCAAGTCCATCATCCTCACTTCAGTCACTTGTTTAACCGAACCTGGAAACGGTAACTTTAGAGGTCATTTGGCTGTCGCATACGAATCACACTTTTATTGGAAAATAATTCGAATTACATAAGACATCTGCAATTCCATGTTACTAATTTTAAGTTTGGGAAGATTTTAGCATTATTGAAGCCATCATCACATCTAAGTCCATTGAAGAACATAAACTTCATCAATTACTCAAGACCGACTCTTCCAATGCATATCAAATTTTAGCCGTTACGACATCCCCCCTTGATAGACGACTACAACATAATACTTTAGACAATCATTCTGCACAGACCATCAAAAGATGCAGAAACATTTTCATAAACGAAATTTTATATGAAATTGATGATTTTGCACATCACTAAAGAGGGTAATTCACAATAACACAAATGAACAAAGGACATCCTAAGAAAGTCTGTCTAACGCTTTTATCACGTATAGGTTCCTCTGTATGAGCATCCACAGTCATGGGAGTGATAACACCAGTACCATTTCCACTAATAGTGCTAGGTCCCATGATTACTATATCCAGCCATCCAGGCCAACATTACCAACAGCATATTAGAAGCTTGAACACGTATCTATAGTTGAAAAGCGTCCAAGAGAGCAACGAATATTCCTAGGTGGTCACTGTCAAACTCTTCCAAGTGGATTTCACATTTCAATTATTGAAAATCAATGGGTGACATGCTGGTAGCCATTCATGCTTAACATGATAAATATTCTTACAACACTTGCATGATAACAAGGTTGAATTTCCCTGAGGTAGTATAAAGGCAAAACTGTGGAGACCTCTCATGTCATTACCTCCTTCCTACTTTCTTTGTCATATAATCTTATTCAGGGGGTTCCTGAACTCATGGCTAGAATATTTATCATGTTAAGCATGAATGGCTACCAGCACGTCACCATTGATTCCTGAGCTCATGGGATATGAAAAAGAACGAAAAACAGTGAGAAAGAAACTCAAATTTTCTTACATCGTGCAAGGAATAAAACGTGAAAAAGAAATTGGGAAAGGAATGAGAAAAGTATCGGTCAAAATTTGCTGTGCAGACTAAACCAAACTAAACTATTTTACACTATGAGGGATCTTAAGAGAATGTTAACCTACAGAAGTTTGAATCAATTAATGGTTTCAGAATGTTCCTCTCATACAAGGCTACAAGGTAATCCAATAGTATATACATGTGAGGCCTTCAGGATTGTTTCTGATGATAATGCAGAAAACAGGTTAATGCCAACTGCAGCTATAACTTTTGTAGACCACAAAAACTAATCAACCGTGAATCGTTAACATCGTTCAGCCTAGGTAGATAGGAGAAATAGAACCCAAACAAGGTTAACTAAATTTTACACCAGGTTCGCGCTAATCCAAATAGGCCATTTCACTCATACAAGGCTACAAGGTAATCCAATAGTATATACATGTGAGGCCTTCAGGATTGTTTCTGATGATAATGCAGAAAACAGGTTAATGCCAACTGCAGCTATAACTTTTGTAGACCACAAAAACTAATCAACCGTGATGCAACTGATCCGAGGGTATGAAAAACTTGAATTGACATGAGTGCCGCACTTCAGAGATACTGCGTATAATCATGATATTCCAAGATAATAATAGAAACATTTGAGAAAAATGAATCCACACTGACCATCCAAATCCATCATAGTCAAATAAGGAAAATCTTCGAAGGTCTGGAATACTTAAGGAATAAGGACATCTTCAATCATGTCACAAGTTTCCAATATAGTCACCTAAAACATCATGTGACTGGTGACAGAGCCAACTCCATTCCTCCAAAACATCCCATTATTATTGATTCATTAGTGGAGGAGATGTTCAGATGTCCATATATGCAAATGAAACCAAGACTAAATACAAATGAATTCACCAGGACGATAATATATTGGCCCATGAACGACAGACTCGCTAAGAGAGCTATCGAACTAAAGTACACAAATATACCAATGTGAGGCAATTAGAAGTAAAAAAAAAACATGATTATGTAAAAAAGAAGCATGATTATCAAATTTTCTTCTGGAATAAAAACTGATTCTCATAAAGGAAGATGGTTAGACGGAATCAAATGCACATGCTAAAACCATATTCCGAAACAGAGTGACTAACAATAAGGTAACAGGATCAACCTATAATTTGAACAGAACGCAAAGGTAGTCTGAACTCTCGAAGGGGAAAATGAGGGTTTCATCGAAAAGCGAAATTCAGCAAGTCCTGATTCTACTGCATCTCCATGAATACTCACGTTGAAGACTTGAAGTGTTCAACCACATTTTAACAATGTCTACTCACATTTTCCAATATCATTAATCACCTTCCTCTAGTAAACTGCCTAAGATCTCTCCAAAATTGAAAGATATTTTACGAAAGATATATCGAAATATAGTATTTTCACCCTAATTTAATATTAAAATTCAATGTTGATTTGAGTCGGAGTTGTTTAGATCAATTAAAACATCAAAATTTGTTAATCGTAACCATCGAAAAATCAAACTAGATATTATCTTTAAGAGTAGAGGGAGCAGTAACAAAACTTAACCATTTGATTACCTATAAACACAAACTAATCTTAATAGAACTAAAATCTGAATCAAACGAAAAGAAAAGTGAAGATTAAATTGAGTAGGTGCAATTAATCCTATAAAAACATAGCAAGAGCTAGTATTAAGATGTAATCAAAATTAGATCATTAAAAAAACAGACAAGTATTAGTTTACCTAGAGGGAGTGTAAACTCGAAAATCTGTATGAAGCGCAATAACTGTTTAATGGTTTCACCTAATTGTTGAAAAAAAATTGAACTCTCAGAAGTGGAATTACGTTTATTTACCTAGTTGTGACTTGTGACTAGTGCTGCAAACGAGCCGGGTTCGAGCGGGTAACGGGTTACCCGGCCGGGTATCAATTTTACCGAGTCGGGTAATTACCCGGAATTAACGAGTCGAGTAGGAAATATGCTACTCGAACCCGGCCCGGGTGTCAAGCCCGGGTAACCCGGTTCATTACCCGACTCGTTGTTATCGGGTTTTCGAGTCGGGTTTTACCCGGATCGGTATACATTTTGGTTTTAACGGGTAATTTTACCCATTTTAGTATACTTTTAAATTTTAGTAGGCAGCTATATTTTTTTTGAAAATAATGATATCCATCATCCATACAACATTCTAATTATTCAATTAATTAAAACTATTATATGTATCAACAATTTTCTAAATACAAACAACAAATAGCTATAAAATTGAAATAGAAAAAGAAAATTTCATTAACACATATGACAAATAAAGTTAAATAATAATACTAAAATGTAAGAAAAGATGCATGATGAGATATGGTGAGAAGAAAAGATTGTGTTTTAATGGAGGATGAATTTCAAAATTTGCGAATAGTGGTACTGGATTACTGGCGACATGAAGAAGAAGGAGGAGACAAGGATGTTATTCTTTTGATTGTTTCTAGTTTAGATATTAGACACTTAGGTTTTATTGAACTAATTTGGGCTTTAAGAGTTTTATATTGGACTATTGCCTATTGGTTATTACTCCTTACTAAGTTAGAATATTAAAATATTAAATACTAAAAATAGTACTTATATATAAATATATAATAATAATAATATTACAAAAAATAAACGAGCGAGTAATCGAGCGGACCGGGTTTTTTGATTCGGGTATCGAGTAAAAAAAATTACTCGAGTATCGCTCGATAAGGATACGAGCGGGTAACGGACCCGGGTTTTCCGAGTCGAGTAACGAGCGGTTTACGGGTTACTCGGTCCTTTAACAGCACTACTTGTGACACAATCTCAAAAGTAATGCTCCCTCCAATTCAAATTTTATGTTTATGTTGTTTTTTCGTGTCTAATTTTAATTAGCAATAACTAATTTGTTATATTATAAAAAGTTATAGAAGTTTATTTGTATGAAAATACTCTTAAATATAAATTTATCGACATTAATTATATAGCTTTTGGACTAAAGAGTAATAAATAATTGATGGTCAAAATTGTGCACACAAAAACGAAAACGACATTTAATTTAAATTAAAAAAGTGCTCCGTACGATAATACAAGTAGTTTCTAATTTCTATTACTGCTGTTAATAGATATATTAAGATTGAGTTTTGCTACACTCATAATTGTTGTCGTAGGATTACTCACTATAAGAGCATCCACACCATCTTACTTAAATTAGTTTTTAGTCAAATATTGAGATGGGAAAATGACAAAATTAAAATTTGGACCTTTTTCAGCTATTTTATTGTGGACTAGCCCACGAAAGAAAATTATGGATCAATGTTCATGTGTATATATGTTGGGGTTCCCTCCCAAACGCCAAAACACTTTCCTCTTCTCTTTGTCATATTATTTTACAATCAAGGTAATTTTATTAATTATCTTCCATACATCATCAGTAATCATAAATTTGTATCAAAACTTAATATTACAAGATGCTAATTTGATTATTTCTAAACAATTTACATCTTGTTTATTATGATATTTTGTTATTTGGTAGTCTTAATTTAATTTAGTAATAATTTGGTTGTTTGTAAAAAATAATTTACATTTTGTTTGTTATGAACTTTTGTTTATTCTTTGTTTGCTTTTGCCTTTCTTGTAAGGTTACGATACTTACAATACCTTTTTTTGTTAAATTTTATGATTGTTAGCTATTGAAGGAATGAGATGCAATATATATTATCCAAGACTTCTAGCCTACTAGTTTAGAAATGTAATATGGTTGATTTCGATGGCTATTTGTAACTTCTATCGTTTGAATGAAAAAAAAATACAATGTATACTAGATGGAAGTGAGATTCAACCCACATATTACCATTGAAAATTGAAATGTATAATGGGAGAGACGGTTGAGATTAGTAGATGTTAGCTTTTGTCTTCAATGAATAAAGAATGGAATAAGGAAACCAACAAGGGTACTAAAACTAAAACACTCCTCCGAAATTGATAAAGGTACCACATTAGTAAAGATTTTAAGGAAATTTTTAGAGCTACTGGTGTGAATGCTCTAACACATTGAGACTTTATTTCGTATCTCCTTGGTCGTTGAGAGCCCCGACATAGTAGCTAGTGGCTTTTTGTGGTTTAGTATCCTGATGGTGATCGCATTTGCACGAATGATATTAAGACATATGATAAACTCATCAATTTGTAACCTATTTTGTTAAAAACAAAATATTGAAAATGTAAAATTATAATTAATTCTGTTGTTAAGATAGCCTCGAAAGGAGAGAAAGTATGTTTAACTATATTCTTATACGTGAATCATACCTAAGATATTTATAAAAAAAATTCAGATCTCATACCACTGAGATAAGAGTGTTGATGGAATATGAAATGTCATGTGTAAAGAGTCCGTAATTGAAGCTTTGTGTTAGCTCCTTAAGTTTTTATTTAAGCACTTGCTTAAGTGCATGATGTAACGTTAGGTCGGCATTTTTTGGGATATTTCATCCAATGGGTCAATAAATAGTGGAGGCATTTTTGACAATTATATTAACAGTTATAGAAATATTACAAAGAGTATATCTCTTGACTTAAAAATGTAACCATGAAATTTAATTGGAGATTTTATATGATGATTGTTCTATTGCATTTAATATATTAATTTATGATTTGTTTCTTTTTTCTTTCTTTCTTTTTTGATATTTTTGAATTTCGAAAATTGCCTCTCATAACCATAACTTTTTTTTATTTGTAAATTAGTGATGAGGTAAGTATCGAACCAGGATCTTCTGGTCACTAACAAAAGCATTTTCCACTAGGCTATCCAATTAACTCCATAACCACAACTTTTTTTAGTACACGTTTCTGTTTCCAAATAGTTCTAGGTTCTTTCGATATCCCTCCTTTTTCAATTAAACAGATTGAATATACTCGTGAGTTAAATTAAAACTAAATTTATCCATAATTATTAATACATCCCTTTTTAGGATATATTGAATTTTCACAATTTTGATTACAAATTCATTGAATTTTCATAGAAACTATTGAATTTTCATTACAAGTTCTTGTTCTATTTTATATGTAATTGTTAAAGCCTTAATATTGACACAGTTGTGTTTTGTTATCCTCATGAGATTCTGAATAAAAATATTTCATAGGTTTTGAGTAATTTAGTTTAATATTTATATTTTTATTAAATATAAAATATTTATTTAATCATATCTATCATTTTGTAATTATTTATAATTTTGGAAGATGGAAGTGAAATATGTGACTAAATTGTTAATTAATTAAGGTTGGGACAAAATTGTCAACATAACTCAAATTCAGTATTTTTCTTTGAACTGTTATCAAACAGCTAAACAGATTCAGTATTAAGATTCAGTTACAATTCAGATTCAGCAATTCAGCATTCAGTCATTTACAATCAGACTTCAGTTTTTCATATTTATCAAATAGGTCCTAACTATTTACTATTTATATAAATCTATATATAGTTGACATATTTCCACTAATAGATGCACTATACAATTGTAAATTTTTCACACTATACAATGAAACGAAACATATGAATAACTTGTGTCTTGTTATCGTGTCCTAATTTTTAAATTTCTTTTTTCGAGGCCTTTTTTGAGGTCTGAATTGAATTTGACGATACTAATGTAGGTGATAAATGTTTTATGTGATTGAGGAAGATGGAAAAGGGCCAGAATTTAGGGTTTTCGGATGAATTCAATCATTGGGAATTCATTTAAACATGTTAGTGGTCGTTTAATAAAGTTGACCATTTTAAGTAAGAATTTTAAATTATTTTTTAAGTTACTAAAGCTAAGTTCTGTAAATTTAATCGAACAGTCTAGTGGAAAAGGCTTTTGCTAGTGACAAAAATGTCCTGAGTTCGAAACTCACCGCATTGCTTTTTTTTTTTTTTTTTTTGATAATTAGCGATGAATTGTGACTACAATGATATTACAAACATGAATACAGAAATTGCTAACTAATAGAAAGTTTGAGTATAATATGAGACAAATATGTCTCCAACAAGGTTCGAACCCATGACCTCTTACATGAAAGGTTGGGCCGGATGCCATTAGGCTATTGAGCCATCGGCTACCGCATTGCTAATTTACAAAAAAAAAAAAAAAAAAAAAAAGCTAAGTTATTGTAATTAATGTTTTAACATTTATACGGAAATATTTCCCCACTTGATGTTATATATGACACGTTGATATTAGTTATAATAACATCAATTATTGGTGTTTGTTGACCGTTGTCCCAAGAGAATTTAAATGATACGGAGTATAGTCTTCGATTTGTTTTGAATTTGGTCCATCTTCGATTTATTGTAGTTTGCTTGTCAACTCAATACATTCTCTAAGCATAAGCCTATCACAATGACATAAATACATAAATCCGATGAAACCGATGTCTTCTACTGCACATGGTTTATGGTTTAAATTATTGTGCTCCCTATGTCCTTTTCATACTTATTTGATTCCAAATGTTTTACGTACTTAAAACTATTTGAAAACTTGGTGGTAAATTTGTAATAGGCTTTTCAGTGGATTGTCTTTATTTGAACTAGTGACTTTTTTAACTATTAATATTAATTTTGTTTATGGTACTTTATGAACAAAAGTTTTCTTTTTAATAAATGACTATGTCGTCCTTACCACCATTTCTTATACTCCCATCCATGTACTCCGACACCTCCCCCGCCCTATAAGGAAAGAATGGATGGGTGGTTTGAAGAAAAAAATGTGATAATGACAACATAGTCATTTCACTTTACAAAATGTCAAGTTTAATTATAAAAATTAGATTGGAAAACATCCTAGACAAGACTAATAGTTCAGGACACATAAAAATATGCAATAATTCAGCGGTAACCAATCAAAAACCTTGGTAATACTACTAAGAACTGAAACAAAAATTACATTAAACAAGAGTCTATCAAAAGAAAAAAAAAACAAAAGAAAAAAAAAATATGTCATAAACAATATTACCTCCATCCCATAAATATAGATGGTTTAGTTTTGGAAAAAATTCAAGAATTTGAGAATTAACTCGTTCAAATAAATTAATCTTAAAATATATATCTAGAAACTTGATTAGATAAAGACATGTAATCACAAATGAAAAAGTGTTATGTGGTTAATTTTGATGAGATATAGTCGTGGTTCCGAAGTAAAATTATTGGACTCGTCCAATAAATATGTGTAAATAGTATTTTGATCCTACTAAATGGTTGGTCTGTGAAAATGATCCTAGTAATTGTTATAAATGGCTCGATTTAGTGAGTTAATTGCTGGAATGGTCCCAGTAAGTGAGGGTCTGTTGTAATTTGATCCCCAAAAGTGGCACTGCTGCGAAAATGGTCCCCAAAAGTGTGTATAGTAGTGCATTTTGGTCCCAGATCCGTTAACATTGACGGTTTTCGGATTGAGTAGTGAAGTTTTGGGGCAAAAATGAAACTTTTGAAAAGTTGGTTAACTTGATGAAACTTGGAGGGGCAAAATGACTAAATTACCCCCAATTTTCCCTAGCAAAAAGAGTTCGATTTTGGTAGTTGTTTTAGATAAAAGTTTCGGTTTTGATAAAAAATGTTGGATTTTTTATTTTGATAGTTGTTTGCAAAAAATGTAAGAAAACCGAACCTTTTTTATTTCGAACCTTTTTGCCAAAAATCGAAACTATTGTTAAAACAACTACCAAAACCGAACTTTTTTTACTAGGAAAAACTATCAAAAAAAAATTGAAAAAAATCGAAAAAGTGTATCAAGGGGTAATTTAGTCATTTTGTCCCCCTCAATTTCAGTAAGATAACCAACTTCTCAAAAGTTTTATTTTTGCCCCAAAACTTCACTATTCACTCCGAAAACCGTCAATGTTAATGGATCAAGGACCAAAATGCACCATATACACACTTTCAGAAACCATTTTCACAACATTGCCACTTTCGGGGACCAAATTGCACCAGAGCCCCACTTACTTGGACCATTCCAGCAATTAACTCCAGTTTAGTCCGTAATTTAACTTGAATGTTTATAATAGATGGGAACCTGCAAAAACTTAATTGATTTTGGAGCAAAAACATAAATTTAGTCCTTATGTTAGGGAAAAATGCAATTGGAACTTAATTCGGGGGTAAAATAGAAAATTGAACACCTAAAAAAATATAAATACAAATCAAATAATTCATCCTAAGAAAGTTTAAGTCTATTTTTGGAGTTAAAATTACTATTTAAAGAATATTTTGGGCAGAAACATAAATTCAATCCCCTATTTTAAAAATGTAATATTTGAGATACTCGAATAGCCTAGTAGAAAATGCTCTCACTATTGACCAGAAGTGAGATTATTTCACATTTATATAGACCATTTAAACATTAGTGCCACTTAGAAAGACCAAAGTACAACAATAACCTATTTACTGAGATTATTTCACCAATTATCTCTAAAAATGTGCATCTTGACACTAATACGAGGGTAGTTTACATTTTATTGATGAGTGTTCCCAAAACAACATCAATGAATTCGAGTGAGGAAGGGTGAAAACTTCCAGTTGACATCAATCTATACACACGATTATTCACCTAAGAATCGAAGATGATATTAGTCAAGAATGAAATGAATCGGAATGAGGAGGGTATGGGTAAACAGTATTTGGACCACATTAATTTGCAGCATCGATAGATGAAAAATAGCAGACAAGCAAACGGCGCCTAGGTAACACCCTACACTAAGATTTGCATGCCCTAAGCAAGGGCCAGTGAGGGGATAAGCTACCCTAACAAACAGACATACTTTTATCTTTGTTTTATTACTATAGGCTATCAGAAATTGTTCTAAATTTGATCAATAATATGCTAAGCATTCAAATTGTGACATTATCGTCTTATTAGTATTATTTGCATGTTAGTACACCAACCAAATGGTCACCCATCCTTATTCCCGACCTCGAGTACATAAAATAGGTAAATTGAGAATCTGTCTTCATAACTTAGATAATACGCGACATTATATATGACTAGGCCTGTAATCGAGCCGAATCAAGCCAAACAGTTGAAATATTTGAGTTTGGCTTGATTTATTTTGACCGAAGGTTTGATTTGGCTTGATTTGGTCAAATATCTGAAAAATTAGTTTGGCTTGAGGTTTGAAGGAAATTTTAATAAGATATTTGGCTTGATTTGGCTTGATTCGAGCCAAACCGTTTGAAAATGTGCGGCTTGATAATTAAATAGACAACAATTTTAAACGTTAAAACATAACAATAGAATGGCAAGTTATAACCATAGCAGAATTTAATAGTTCCCAAAACCGTTTGAAAACGTGTGGCTTGATAATTAAATAGACAACAATTTTTTAACTAGCCCAAGTCGGGACCGGATGAATTTATTATCTTAAAGAGATTATTAATTTATAGAATATTAATTTATAGACGTTTTACTACATATATAATTATATTATATAATATATATATATAAGAGATGACATAAATGAATCGAGCCAAGCTTTTTCGCACCGTTTGGCTCGGTTTGACGAATATCCACTTTTTATATTTGGTTTGAGGTTTGACATGTCGAATCGCACTTCAAATCAAGCTTTTTCGAGCCAAATACGTCGAACCGTTTCGAATATTAACGTTTGTTCACAGGCCTATATATGACACAATTGTTTTCATGTCATTAGCAAAACTACCATTTCTTAATAGCAGCCTAGGGTTGTACGGAGCAATTATAATGCAGGCTTCTTGATTTGAACATAGCTAGGGTTGTAAATTGTAATAATCTAATGCAGACTTCTTGATTTGTACACAGAGCTACTCGTAATGCAAATTAATTTTTTAATAATACCGTACATATCTATATTAATACAATAAGTGCCACCTGTTAGAATGCTAATAATGTTGTAATCCTGGAAAATAATTAACAATTTGAGCAAATCCAATATTGTTACGACTTTTGATGATGAGAATAATATCTGGAGTAATATTAATCCGGAATCTAAGCTTCACGTCCCATTTCTAACCTACAGAACCAAATGGATATGTATGCTCTCAAATTAAACAAGTTGTAATTGCAATAAATTAGTACTACAAATCTGACCAATTAGTCAAAATCTTAGCAGTAATACATAGATAACCCCAAATTTTGCACTAAATATGCATCTGCTGTCGGCAATACACAATTCATACATGCATCTAATATTTCATATATATCTAAACTTTTTCTATTTTATTTGTTACGTTTATTTCACTATCCTATAACTATTCAATCAAAATGAAAATTATGCACACACCGAAATAGTGTTTTTTTAGGAGTGAAAGTATTACTTTGCCCCCAATTTAGAAGTATAGTATTTTGGGAAATTTTGTTTAGGGGCAAAATAATACTCACGTTCAAAAAAATAACATTAATTGGGTGTGTATAGTTTTTCCCTGATGAGATGTAGAGAGTTACAATATTTTCTTTATTAAAAAATATCAAATCTAATTTTTAATTGTCAAAACTAATTAAGTTTGTATTCTTTAAATAATTTAAATCAATCAAAATTATAACGAAAACTATACATTTTGATATATTTTCACCTACATTTATTAAACATTATATATAATATACATACACATATAAATATTTTAATCTAAATTGATGAAGTCAATTATCCAAATCTAAAAATACATAATATTTATGAGATGCAAGCGAAGAAGTAAAACTCAATTCACATTATCATAAAATTAAATTTTATTAACTATTTATGAGATGGAAGTGAACAAGTAAAATTGAGTACCATTAGATAAAATTAAAAAATTCAATGCACATTATCCTAAAATTAAAAATTACTACCTAATAAGTTATATATAAATATAAATATACCAAGCTAAGTAAACAAATAATAATATAATATGCAATGTTTCAATTCGTTAAAACTTTTCTTCATCACCAAATTCAATCAATCAAGTTCAGTGAGTACAGTGTTACGTTGTATATAATGAACCACACTATATCAAGATCAGACACTATAAAGTTGTTTACAAAACACACATCATTCAGCTCAATATATATTGTAATAATTCACTAGAATGTATATAACACAGACCCAGACCTATTCCTAAGGTCTTGGTGGAGGAAAGAACTGTGTACCAGCCATGAAAGCATTTTGAGGCGCGGGATATGCATACGGGTACGCGGTCGTGGTGGTGGTCGTGGTCGTGGTTGTACCAGCTGAAGCGATGAGATCAAGTGGTTGATGTTGAAGATGATGATGAACTCCTCCTCCACCCGAACCGCCTCCTAATGATCCACCACCTAAAGAAGAAAAGGGGTTGCTATGATCTCTATCTGGACCTTGATCATAGAGAATACCTTTGAAGACATGGCCTCCAATATTCACAGCTGTTTGGTAAGCATATTGTTCCTCCTCTTCTTCCACGGCACTGCTCACTTTAACGCACCGAAACACCGCCGGAGAGTTCAATTCTGGGGGAAACTGACCACTCATGTCTAACCCTAATCATTGTTCATCAACACATACATTCACCCAAAGTACATAATAATTATCAACACAAAATAATCAAATTAGTGATAGTTAAAACAAATATTTCACAAGCAAGATGCATAATGAGTACATGGGAGTTTATACATAATTGGTAATAGCTAGATGGATTTATAAAGTAGGGTAACTTATTAATACACCGAGAATTTATTAATCAATCAATATGAAACTGAACTGACGAGTTATCAATAATCTTCGTTAATAAAGATTGAATCTATATATGTATCATTTTTCTTTCGAAGTATACATTATAACAAGAAAAAAACTAGGATTTAGAGGCAAAAGATGATTAATTTCAATAACCATCATCATCAAAACTCAAAACCAGATGATAACAAGACGAGGGTTTATTAGGTTTTTCAAGAATTGATTACTTTTTGTTCAATAATCTCCATGCCTAAAACATACTAGTAAATAAACACATACAGATCGACGTTTGTAATAATAATATTAGAATTATTACCTGAAGAGGTAGAGAGTAAACGCGAGGAGACAAGAGAAGAAGAGGGAGCAGGATTATTATTAGTGTCCGAAGGAGGTCTTTGAGAATAATAGTTGTCTCCTCCAGCAAGAGTCAAGTGTTGTTGTTGGTGTTGTTGTTTTTGACGTCTTCTAGCAGCAGCAGGAACCCAAGTACTCTTAATATGTGTTTCACAGTGAAACCCTTGGCTTTTGCAACAACTTCTACATCTCATATGTGGACAATCTTTCTTTGCTTTGTTCCCACAATCTTGACAATTCATACTTCCACCCCCACTACTACTCCCTCCTCCACCTCCCCCATACATCATCTATCACTATCTACTATCTATAATAATAAACCCTAGCTAATAAATATGCTTTCTTTTATCTACTATTACTTCCACTACTAGTGAAAATTCTTCGATTCCCCTAATTATTGCGGGTGGAGGGAGTAGAGGAATCATGACTTTGGTATAGGGTGTGCAAATGAAATCATTTTGGGAAAGAATGCAATTTTTTTTTTTTGAAAAATTTGGGGACAAATGCCTTTTAAGACCCCCTAGTTCTTGGGTATAGTGGTATATATTGGAGCAACATGGAATTTATATCATATCAATATCAACATGCTTCACTGAATGGGATAAAGAGAGATTGAATGCGCGTATTTATTACTCTTGTGGTATGAGGGAGACTGTTCCCGAATTGACCAGAGTGCGAATGATAAGCATTATCTAATAATGTTTTACTATAGTTAAGAAGTGTAAGTATTGATATATTTGGATTTATTGACTACATAGGACGTGGAATACAATAAACCGTTTAGGACGTGAAAACACAATAAACCGTTTATTAGAAGAAGGGCATGGCTATATATTCTTCCATATCGGTTTAGTTGTATTTGAACCAAATGAATTATTATTCATTTCTTGATGATGGTATTGTATGTATGTGGTAAAGCCTTGAAGCATGTAGGTAAATTTCTAACTTCTTGTTTGTGTTGATGGATTTACCTCTAGCTTGTGAAAAAAGATGAGACATTACCTGTACCTATACAACTTTGGTGGTGCACAAATAATGTATAGCAAACCTACCAAGCTATACGCCGGCCCCCACCCTCAGTCTAGAAGATGCGACCTCTAGTCCTTAGGGAGTGACTAAAATAGGTGACCACTTTAATTTTACGAACTTTATTTTTCAAAAAAAAGATTATTGCTAAATAAATTGCACAAGTACACAACTACACTGTTAGTTTCCTTTTCTGTTTTTCCCTTCGAGTAAAACCACTTATGTGGAGTGCTTCCTAAGACTAAATTGATGACCGGCCTAGTTTTAGTGCTTAAACTTTTAAGTAGGAGTATTTAAGTACTTTTGAAGTGTTTTAAATTTATTGCTTTAAATTGGATTACCTTTTTTTACGAGGAGATTTGTTTCTCCTAGGACGGTCCGAAGTAGCATGCAAATTTCGGAGCTAGGTAAACCACTTATCCTAACTCCTAAGTCGAGGCGACATGCTCATCGTCCCGGTTAATCTTATGTCTTGACCTTCAGTTCTTTTGTTTCACCAAATTAAATCATGGACGCTGCCGAGAATCGGACCCACACGGCTAACTCAAATATACGTATCTCCAAAGTCCTTGAACCAACTATTAAACCACAGTTAGACGTTTTTAAATTGTATTACACGATATATAAAGGAAGCAAAATTTGAGGAGAATAACGATTACAATTCATTAATGACATTTTCATAAATTACATATTCACTTAACTTACATGTAAGAGTTATACTTCAATAAAGATTGATTAGGGAAAAAAATGTAAAAGTTATACATATCACCAAAATGAATCATTCTAATAAGATGGTATAAAATTAAGTTAATAAGATGGTATAAAATTATTTTGCGCATCAATTTAGTATGTGTAGGCCTGTAAACGGACCGAACTATACCGAACGTAGACACGTTTGAGTTCAGTCCGCACCTAAGTCGAACGTACGTTCGATCCGGTCCGAAAATCGCGAACATCTATTTTTTACGTTTGAGTTCGAGTTCGCATGGTTTTTTGAGAAAAAAGTTCGACTCGATTCGGTCCGAGTTCGCGCACCGTGCGCAAAACGTTCGATCCGAGCCAAGTATTTAGGCTTTAGGCTTTACCGTTTTAGTATTTAGTAGTTTATTACTATTAGATTATTGGACTACATATTATATATGAACCAGCTAAGTGCGGACCGAACTATTTCGCACGATTTGGTCCCGTTTGTGGAACATCCATTTTTAACGTTTGCGTATACGTTTGAGCGTGCGCACCGAGCCACGAACCGAACTTTTTCGAGTCGAATAATGCAAATCGAGTCGAACGTTTTACGTTCGCTCACAGCCGTAAGTATGTGTATCAAAATTTGTTAGATAAATTAGTACAAATCGCCTAAAAGCCCAATACTTTAATAATATGTTGGTAAGGTTCTACTTGTGGGTAGTCTATTCAAAAATACTTCACCCAATTTATGTTAGTAATTTTGATCACAAATAACTTTTTATTAAAATATTCTTAAAAAATAAATTCAATGACATTAATATTATTTATCACTAAAAGAAATGGTATATAATGAATTATAAATTTATAGGCATAATAAATTAAACAAACTTAAAAAAAAATAGTACATATGTTAATTACTTAATCAATTATTTTATACATTTAGGTTTTTTCTTTTATTCTTTAATAATTATGCTATAATAATTGATTAAATTATATTTTATTTAATTTTTCGTTTGGTTCAATGTTGATTTTATTTATATATTTAGTTTATTTATTGATTGTTTATATTTTAATTGATTCATAAAGATAGTCATAATACAAAATATAATAAGAAATAAGTAAGTCTTATATAAATATATCATGGATATGATTTACCCTTACCCATGATATATGTGGTGTGTTGTTATAGGTTGGTGTATCTTTGTAGAAGGGTGCTAAATTTCATTCAAATAAATCTATTATAGGTATAAAAAATAAATATTTATTAAATTATTATATGAAAAAGAGAAGATTATGTTGAAAGTAGTGAAAATTAAAAAAGACAATATTGAATAATAAAATCACTCTACAATTTACAGGTCTGTTTTTTGTCAAACGATATCATATTAAAAGTAAATCCTATAATAATTGGGGAGGAGGAAAATTTACACTAACAATGAGAACAGACATATCCGTAAATACTTTAGACCCTTGCGAGATCTCAAACTCATAACCTCCACTCACGAAGCATGGGTCGATAATCACTAGATCAAGCAACTTGATCTAAAACCACATTTAGCCTTATTAGGAGTACTTACACATGTGGAAGTACAATTACAACTATTGAAGTCAAACAGACAAGACCGTTGATTTTGACGTCTTGTCGGTCCGTCCAACCTAATAGCCTAAGCTCACTCACTAGTTAGTCAAAACTAACGGGCAGTAAGGCCGTGGCCGTGAGTCCGTCACGTACTCACGTTAATAAATAGATCAGTCCAACAATAATTTCCTTTCTACCAAGTACCAACAGTCTGCTAGACTATCTAAAAACTCCATAAAAAAATATTAGGTATCAAACTTTCTTTGCAATTGTAAAATTTGTAGGACTTATTTATCCATCGAGTTTATGTTCTTAAAATGTGTATCCAAGTATCCAACACTGAACACTCTAACTTGCATCCTTTTATTAGAAAACTTGTCAAAAGCGGCACAATATCAAAAGCCCATAACCAAAAAAATAAATGAGAAAAACCAAAAATCAATTATTTATTTGAGCTACTCGGATTGATTTCGATTTTCTTTTCTAGAGAAACTAAATTCCGCGAATGATTTTCTTTGAGACGAAAAATCGTAAAAATCGGTGCGATCGCATCCCTAATACTAGTCAATTAGCTCCTTATGTTCTTAGAGTAATATTATAATCGAACACTTTATTATTACTCTCTCCATCTCAAATTTTAAAATGTATTTGTTTTTACAGAAATTTTAGTAATATTTAGATTTACTCATATAATTGTATTTTCCTTCAATTTATCATCTTATATTCTGATTAGAAAAATGAAACCAAAAATAAAATTTCTATTTAAAAAAAAAATCTTAGATTCGCAATCGAGAGTATAATGAACACCTACATGTATTTGGTTCTATACTTTTTTCATTTCCTTTATGATTTTATTTAATACAATTTCTAGTACAAATGCCAAACGGTACAAAAGTACAATAAATATAATACTACGGAGTAATATTTTGGTATCTATGAAACTTGTAGGAGTAAGATGTACTTTTCAGATTAATTGATATTATTTTAGTAAGATTCATAAAAAAAACGAATAATCGTACTTATACTTTTCTTGGTAAATGTTTTTAGCTTGAGATACATAGCACCTGGTTTAAGCCTAAACAATAATGTGACACATTTAATTTTACTAGTCGTTTGAGCACAGTCTTATCTTTGCAAAAACTTTTATGATTAATTATAATTTACATTTATGAATAATTACAAAAATAGAAAATAAAAAAAATGACTTTATGTGACCCAAAATTATTATTATTATTTACATATTGAATAATTATTATTATATAAAATTAGACGCTTATTTGTGAAAACATCATTAAACATATACATGTCTAAATAAATAAAACATATATATTATAAAAAAATATTGGACAATTTTATTATATAAAAATAAATATTTATTTATAAAAAAGAACATTATTAAACACAGGGTTAATGGTACCAAAGATCACTGAAAGTATCGAATATTTTCAGGTAGATCACCCTCATTTTAAATGCCATGGTTGGTCACTCAATTGCATTTTTTTGGGCAAATTTGGTCACTGGGCCGTGAAAGATTTTGGGTGCATTTCGTAAGTTTTTTAGTGAGGGTAATTTTGTCCGTTCATTTTTATAGACATTTAATCCTCATTTTTTTTTAAGTTTTTTAAACATTTTTTTCAATTTGTTAAAATTCTTGTTTTTTAAATTTTTTGTTTTGGTTTTTTTATAATTTTGTTAAAAAATTTAAATTTTTTTTAAAAAAAGTTGAAAAAAAGGTTAAAAAGCGAGGAATAAATGTCTATAAATATGAACGGACAAAATTGTACTTGCTAAAAACTTACAAAATGCACCCAAAAAATTTTAAAACGGCTCAGTGACCAAGTTTGACAAAAAAAAATTGCAGTTGAATGATCTACCATGGTCCATTTAAAATGAGGGTGATCTACCTGGAAATATTAGATACTTTCAGTGATCTTTGGTGCCATTAACCCTTAAACATATTATGTTTATATATATATATAATGAATATGGTAGTTATTTTTATTGTCAAAATAATATCATGCCACTAGATGATTTTCTAGGCTTCACCAAACATTTTAGTCTTTCGTGCTTTATATATATATATATATATATATATATATATATATATATATATATATATATATATATATATATATATATATATATATATATATATATATATAGTATAGATACTCAAAAAAGACGGAGAGAATAAAATTAGATACTACATATTTTAATATAAATTTTTTAAAATATATTTTGAAAACGCGAAGATACTACTCCCTCCGTTTCTTTTTATTTGATTGTTAGAGCTTTTTTTTTGTTTCAAAATACTTGATTGTTTACAATTTCAATGCAACTTTTTTACAATTCCAATGCACCTTTTTACAACTCCAATGCACCTTTTTACAATTCCAATGCACTTTTTTACAATCCCAATGGAATTTTTCACAATCTCTTAATAAAGTACTTTTTCCCCAAACAATCAAATAAAAAGAAACGGAGGGAGTAATTATTAACAAGATATTTAGATAGAGTTGAGACGGAGTAATAAAAAATAGTGGTAGGCAGATGGAGTAGTTAAGGATTGTTTGTGATAACGTAAATCTAGCTAGCCGGTCCATACTCCCCTAGACAACCAACAAATATGTATGCATCAATCATCAATTCATCATCCTCTCAAATTCAACACATTCAATATTTAATACATTCAGCATTTCAGCTAGTAGCAGTACTACTATATATATTTCTTTAATCTACCTTTATCATTTTGGGATTTGAAATGTGATCAATAATATTTTTTAATGTAAAAAATTACGGCATCAAATCTTAGAAACTAGTATAAAACATGTTAAAAATAGTACATAGATATTTATTTATTTGCAAGTTATCAAATGCAAATATTATAAATAAAATATTTAGTCAAAATGTAAATATTAGAGTGATTAAATCGTGGTTGCTTTTTTTTTAGTAATAGGTAGTTTTTTTTTATTTAAAAATTTAATTTTAATTGAAAAAGTAAGGAATTATTAATATGTATTTTTTTTTGAATTTTAGACATTATATATAGTATAGATATATATAGATACATATATGTGTATTGGGTGCCATAAATAAACTGCCGCATATTAATCAACACCCATTGCATGATGCCATGATCTTAACATCCACTTACAACCTACCAAAGGCCACTTGAGCACGAGTGACCCTATGGGAGTTTAATTGACAAACAATATGTACCCTTTTATTGATTTACACAAAACGGTTGAACATTTTGAGAATGAGTACAAAAAATTATGATATATATTTTCAATTGGGCAAAATGGAAGGATTAGCATCTAATTTTATCCTGAATTTTTTTTGTTCAATGATATTTTAAAATATATTTATTCACTTATCCATGTTTTAAAAGTCTACATTTACTTATTATGTCGACAGTTCATCCGAAAATTTCATCCCATGAAATGAGCGTAGTTTCGTTTGGGGTCAATTTTTATATTCCTTTTAGTTTTTATTAATTAAGAAATAATGATATGTTTATCCCTTCAATAATCATGTAAGTAGTACATGGCTATTGGCTAAGTTAACGATAATATTAACGATGAAATAGACTGTTATACTGAAAGATTCATTTTTTATTCATGGGTACGGTGATAAAACATAGATGATGATCCGTAGGAGTGCGATTAAACCGGTCCGAAAATGAAAAAAAATAGCTTTCGGTTAAAACCGCCAGTTTCAGACCGCTTCGGTTTACGAGCCGTTTTTGGGACTACTTTCTGGGCCAATTCTTTCCATTTTTCTTATGTCCATTTTTTGGTCGAATTTGTTGATTAATTTTGAATAGATTAATGAATCACATATTACAGTGAATTTTGGATTAAACTTGGCAACTTTATGTAATTCAAAGTACAAGAAAATAATAAAATCTCCTAAGTCCAAATGTCCAAAATACAAGAAAAGAAAGACCAATGTGAAATAACCAAAATATATATATACAAGAAAATAATCATCTTTTCTTCATTTGTTAATCTCTCCTCCGGAAACATGAATTGCAAAATTGCTATGAAATGAACCTAAAACTCATGAGATTTCAAGACGGAAAGCACATTTGTCAAAATGTAGCTTGAGAGCCAAAGGATCAACCCCGAAAAGCTTCATCTCTGACTACTCTTATTTAATATAATTATAAGGAGTATCATAATTTAAAAACAAATAAATTTTAACTATTATCTGATAGGTTCGGTTTTCTAACCGATTTTCGGTTAGCGAAAACCGAAGCTGAACCGGTCCGATTGGTTTTTCAAAACAAAACACCGAAACCGATAGGCTATAAACCAACAAAAAAACCGCCGGTTCGATTCGGATTGAGTCGATTCTGATAAAAAAGCTTATCCAACCGCAACCCTAATGATCTGCGTCTTTTACCTTTTTGAATACAATGGAAACATACCACAGAAGAAGGAAAGCAATTTGCTTTATATGTAATGCTTCAATGGATTTAAAAAAAATCAATGACACGTTCGATCATATAAATTTCAGAACGTTCACCGTCCGATTTCACATATTTCAAAATAACCTTTGCGATTATATTGTTACAAAAAGTATTTACTTCGTTAACTTTGATTTTTTTTTACAAAGTTGGAGGGGCAAGATTGTCAAAACCAAATTTAATGTAACCTTTTCATTTTCTAAGAGAGTTGTTTTTTTTCCTTTTATGTATTATTGTTTTCCATTTTCTTTAGGTATCATTTCAAATAGGTACAAACATAAATGTTGGTTGTGAAATTTTGTTGAGATCGAAAAGTTACCTAAAATTGAGTTTTTAATCATTTTATCTCTATCAATTTGTCAAAAAAGTCAAATTAAAAAAGGGTTAATATAATGAAAATACTGAGTGTGATATTTTTTAAAAGATGTGTGATCAAAAGGTCATTTTGTAACATATATAATGAAATAGTGAACGTTCTCCAATATGTATGATATGTAACTGACCCTTTAAAAAATGATGTATACAAATACCAATGGTGGTGACTATATTTAGTACATAGAATTAATATAGAGAAAAAGATATTTTGTAGTAAGAAATATAATGAGAAATAGATATTTTCTCTGGAAGAAAAGGAAGAAAGAACGGAGATATTTTATTTTCTCTCACGAGTCATGACACTGAGGGGGCATATTTCAAAGGATAACATGACCTTTTCTTTATTTAGTTGATCTATAGAATCCATATATGTATGCTCATAGTTAATAATGTCGATGGGATCAAAATTCAAAAGTATGAAGTATGGGTCGAATTGGACATGTTTTTATCCAAACAAAATTATATTTGGTAAATATGTTAATCCGATAATATTGATATATTGGCTTTGCTGAATATAGACTAATAACACTTAAATAACATCATTTATTTATTTCCTTATAAATTTCATTATACTCGAAACCATTTTCATCCATTAGTCAGACATATAAAAACAAACCAAAATGATGCTCGATCTGATGATATTATGGACACCAATTTCAATATACTGTTAAACAATAGTGAAATAGGGAGACATTGGTAGCTCAATGTTGGGGAGTTTAGGATATTGGCCATATTATTTAATTTATTTTACTCTTTGATAGGAAATACGATATAAAAGGGAGCAAAATCTATTTTCAAAACATGTGCTTCTAAGATAATAATCATATTTATTCTCATTCTATCCTTAGTAAACATATGTTACGGTTTTATAACCAAATGCACGAAATTTCCAATTAACTCATAACAAACACATAAAATAATGTTTTCTAATTGCATATTAAACGCACGTCCCATACAGAAAAATTTATTGCCTTTGAAACATATATGTCCCATACAAAAACGCTTTGACCTTGCCGTGGGACAAATGTGAGGGAGACATGTTACTAGATTATCCCATAATTTTACATCCCTTCTTACAAAAGTCCCTAAAATATCAGAATTTAGTAATACAATATCCCAGATTCATAATTCCAATTATAGCAAAATGACAATAAAGAATTGCATAGATTCGCCACCACCTCTTCTCACTCATTCAACTACTTTGTGTCCCCTCATTTTATTCTCCAATAATCCCTCTTCTTCCACCTCTCTGTTTACTCTTCTTTTTCATCATTATTAATTTCTTGATTGTATTCAAAATCAACTCATCAAATTAAATGAAGATCCAATGTGATGTATGCAACAAAAATGAAGCAACCTTTTTTTGTGTAGCTGATGAAGCTGCCCTTTGTGTCTCATGTGACCACAAAGTCCACCATGCTAATAAGCTTGCAGGCAAACATCAACGTTTCTCCCTTCTTCAACCTTTAGCTAAACAAATCCCTCTTTGTGATATTTGCCAGGTACCCTTTTGCTTCGACTCGAAAAATATAATTTCTTTTCTTTTTTATATAGTCTAGATGTCGCAGAATCAGAATTTTTATGTAAAAACGAAAAAATATCTAAATATAAATATTCCGATTGCAGTAAAATCTTATCTTTCAATAATAAACGCTTATGCCTCTCCTAGTTCCGTCACTGGAAGATAGACATATACTTAGACAAAAAACACATGGTATAAGAGCAATTTTCATTAAATAGTGACAAATTTATACTCCCTTTTCAAGTTTAATTCTTGATTTTTTACTGTCATCGAAACACGAATGAAAAGTTTAGTTTTGATTATGTTGTGTGTTGGTTGTTTTTTATGTAGGATAAGAGAGCTTTCTTGTTCTGTCAGCAAGATAGAGCAATTTTATGCAAAGACTGTGATATTTCAATCCACAAATCAAATGAACACACTCAAAAACATATTAGGTTTCTTCTTAGTGGTGTGAAATTGTCTGAAAAATCTACCCTTTACTCTGCTTCTTCTTCTTCATCTTCTTGTTCTACCCCTGTTTCTGCTAAAGCATCACCAGTTTCATCAAATAATTCTCAATCCAATGTTGTTAGTTTTGATGTTCCCACTTTTACCCCTGGAAATTCCATCAAGAAGCCTGTGTCTGTCACCTCTGTACAACATGTGAAGCCAGTAGTACCAACAGTTGCTGCAGCCTCACCAAATCAACCACAGGGGTATAATGGTCAATTTACAAGTAGCATATCCGAGTACTTGATTGAAACTCTACCTGGGTGGCATGTGGAAGATTTTCTTGATCTTTCCTCAACCACTTCAAATGGTTTTTCTAAGGTCAGTAATTAAGAACAAAAAATGTATATTTCCTTCATATAATTATGTTGATTTGAAGGGAAAAATAATGGCATCTCATTCAACTATGAACTATGTTATGGAAATAGTGAAAGAGTAGAATTGTTTCGGCTTCGGCAATAGTAACATCAACCTTATTTTTATGGTTCGTTCGAGGTAAACACGAGTTCAGGTAAAACTTAAAAGTTAATTTAGATGGTTCGTTAGACATACATTCCTTTGTTTGATAACATTATCAGTTGGACCGTCATAAGTTCGCGATATATACTAAATTAAAAATATGTCCGGCATATAAGTTATTACACATAGATATTCACTTTGATTCTTACACAATTTTAGATAATTGAAAATGAGATTGGAGTGCAACAGTTCTGGAATGTTGAAGACATGCAACATTCTATAGCAGCTGAGAATCCAAGTCTTTGGGTCCCTCGAGTGACAAATACACCTCAAATTTTTAATGGAATTTCTCCAATTCAAACAAATCTTTCATCAGGAATGAGTTTTGGTGCTCAAATGGGGTTCAAGGAATCAAAGGGTGGAACACAAATGAAGCCAAACAGAAAAAGGAAAGATGAAAATTCATTTGCTGTCCCACAAATATGTCCACCTTCCATTGGCCTAAGGAAATCAAGAACTTCTTGGTAGAGCATCTACAGATTTATTAAATAATATTCATGTTTTGTGTGCCCAATTTAGACTTTTCTTCAATTCCTTTATTGTTTTGATTTTTTCTTTTTCCATATACTCTTTTAGGATAGTCTGTTATCTTATTTCTTGTGGTTGGTTAGTATGTTATTTTCATGATGTTATCTCTACTAAATCAATCTTGTGTTGTAATGTACTCCGTCCCTAAAAAATTGTCATGTTTTAATTTTTATTAGTCAAATATTATAAAATTTGATCATAAATTCTCATCAAACGATAAGAAATAGTATAGTCTTATGGGATTTTGTTAGATTCGTCTCAATATATATTTTTCTAATATCAATTTTTTATAATTTTTTTCGCATGTAGAATAAGAGATATTTACATTTTAATTCTTATTTTGTTGATTATAAAAAATCAAAATGTGACAATCATTTACGAATGGAGGGAGTACTTGATAGCTAATTATGATCCTTATTTCATTGTTTGGAGATATATAGTTGTCATATTTTTCGTTACTCGTGTCATCCGATCAAAGATAAAAGATTATTGAAGTAGAATAATAACATGTTCAACTATGATATCAAGACCGTGTACGCGATAAAGATATTCTCAAATTTCGACCCAAAAAATTTGAGAATCATAAGTCACTTGCTCTTATCATTGTACGAAACGAATGTACCTTGCGATTGGTATGTTTGTTAGCAAGGCAAAATGTAATATTCCTTCCGTTTTAATATATTTGATTGTTTAGAAAAGAAATTGTTTTTTTATAATATTCGATTGTTTACGGAATTCAATGTACTCATATTTTTCTTTTTCACCTTTATTTTAGATGTTATTTTTTATTTTGAAAGTATCATGTAAGATATAATAGTAAATTTTTTTAATTTTTTAATAAAGTATTTTGTAAGTGAATAATCAAATATATTGAAATGGAGAGAGTAATACTCATTCTCTTTTGTTGTACGTTTGGTATGCCCATTGAATAGGAGTCTAGAGTGTGACATTTGAATAAAGAATTAAGGATGAAGATGGAAATCATGATTTAAGATAAGGACATAATATAAAATCAGATTGTACTTTTATTGTCTACATCAAAATATCAATTTCCATTTAGTGAGTGGATAGGGATCGATACTAATTAGATTCTTCTAAGATTTTATTTTCCAAATATATGGTACCACATTGGTAGTCAAGAAATGACAAAATTTGATACTTAATAATATAAAAACGTGAAAATGTGAAAATATATCGTGAAATAATAGATAATGTTTGCAGTTTATAATTACGTTACAACTATCTAACCCCTCTTACCTCGTTCAGGCAAAAGTATTTCCAAAAACATCGAACCATGTTGATATTATGTTGATAAATATGAATATCACTTGATTTTTTTTTAAATCCACCCACCGTCCATTATAATGAGAATCGAACCCAAAACCTGTAAGTCACTGGAAGACCTCCTAATCACTAAATCATTCATGTTGTCATGAATATTACTTGATTTACTTGAAGAGTGAGAATATGAGTGTTACACATGTTCATGGTTGGTTGATTTTTTGCACTTGTTATTAAGAATGGACCACATGGATTCATATACATGCAAGTAGATGGTAAGATCCAAATAGCAAAGCATTGAACAAATGCTAAGCTTTAAAAGGTTGATTAAAGTGAAGCCTCACCACCTAGCTGGCTGCTGATGTGGCACTTGTCTAATCAAAACAACAAGACGAAAACCTTGTTGATGAAAACAGCTATGGCCCCAACTGATTTTGGGACCATATACCTCAACTTGTCTAGTGTAGTTGGAATTTCTTCGTTTCACATTGCATTGTCTACAGAAGAATCAAGAACTAAATTAAATCACCTAATTGAAAACATTTATTTCTTGAATAGACAAGGTATTAGGATATGTTATTATCCATCAGAATTAGGACAATTTTTGTGTCTTAGTACTAGGCCAAGACTGCCAAGCCTTTTGGAAGTTAAAACTTTGCCTATTTGCCAAAAAGGCTAATGAAGAAGTAATAAGTTTTATTCGCGGGATTTGGGAGCCTCTTCGGATGCATTTAGACGTGTAAGAAATCTGTAACAAATTGTTAAGTTTTTTGTTGTGTGTACATCCTATAACACCGAGTGAGGATCAACGAGCGAAGGATCTAAAGCGCAGCAACCATGGAGCGATGCATTTTTTGTTCTAAAATTGGCATTGTCTTTCTAAATACTCGAACTTGAGACTTCGTCATTGCTAGTAATCGTGTCATAGTTCTTTTTACATTGCTGGGTCGGCTTCAGCTATTTTTACATTTCTAGCTGTGAAGAATATAAAATACGTTGCCAGCATTCAAAATTCTATCTGTATTGATAATTAGTAATTTAGTATGCTTCTTTTCAATTCTACATTCTATCATATCAATATTATAATGCAAGTTTATGTTGTCTTACAAATAGGAAAAAGATCTATACTCTTTTCTGAAAGGTCTTATTCAAGTATATCAACACATATTTAGTAGCTAAGTTACTGACCGCCAGAATCCCTGTTTGGCTGATATATAGTGCTTCTATCTCCTAGACTGGAACTTCAATTTCTGCGTTGAATGACGTCAACGATGAGGGATGAGGCCTCCAACGTCTCCTCCAAAATATGGCGTTGGATCCCAATCGCCATAGTCACTACTGTCAATGTACTGAGGTGCAATGTGGCGATGCACCTGTTTTATCTGCTGCGGTTCAACAGAGTGGATGATGGTAAATGCTGGTGATGCCAATGGCGAAAACGGTCGTTCTCTGGAGAATGCAATTTGACTTGCAACCATAACTGTTAAGATGGCTGCAATTATCTTGCAGACGCATGCCCTTTTCATGAATGAACAAACTACTATGTCATAAAATGATATCACAAATAAATAGTGATTGTAAATAATGAATGAAGGAATTAAAAATTGTTGAACAAAAAATTGGGGTTCTTAATTTCATGCAAGATGGATGAAGAAATCACAATATTTGTATGTTGTCTCGAGGAACAACTCATGCCCTCAAAAGAATGAACATGTTAATTTAGAAAGGGGGCATATCCATTTATTATGAAGATCTTACGTCTGGAATAAGTAGACTGCATAAAAATAAAATTCCGTTGCCGGGACTTGAACCCGGGTCTCTCGGGTGAGAGCCGAGTATCCTAACCAACTAGACTACAACGGATTTGTTGTTAGAAGTCATCTCACTTATCTCAAGTACGTTAGTAGTATATTATGGTTTACACTTTTTCATATCTCACTAGTAGTTGTCAATTTTAATGTGAAAGTGGTATACATGACTAAATAGACTACTTTAAGATTGTACAAGTGAAAAATAAAAAATTTGTCAAACTAATATTTTATACATAAAGATGTAAAAATAAGACTATACAATTGATATTAGTTAATATTCATAATAGTTGATTGTTTACGGAATTCAATGTATTTTTTGTACTCATAATTTTCTTTTTTATCCTTGCTTTATAAGTTATCTTTCATTTTGAGAGTATTTTGTAAGGTATAATAGTAAATTTTATTAACCCTTTAATTAAGTACCTTTTTGCTACACAATCAAATATTGTGAAACGGAGGGAGTATAATTTTACCAATTTTTTTAATTGATGCTTTCCGGTCAAAGTTTGATCGCCCGTTACTTTTTTCTTATACTATAAAAAATCACAAGAAATTATTTTGATGAAAATAGATTTAAAAGTCAATGTTGTTTGTAATTTTTTTAGTATTCGAGCAAAAAATCAAGTCGAATCCTACATGCTCCATATATAACTACATATGTCAATTGAAGTAAGATCGAGTCGATTTCGAATGAAATCCTTGCTCCCATATAAAAATGTTGATTGTTGAGCGACCCCCCCCCCCCCCTCCCCCTGCTATGCTCCCGCCATTCTCGGACATCTCCAACGATCAATTTGATCATGTGCGTGATTCGGTGTGTAATTATAATGTCCGAAAATCAATGTAAGCTCTCAAACTCCCCAGTTTTCCAGTTCTTTAAGCTTTACCTCTACATTACAATAACTAACATCGACCGATATGTTTTTTTTTTTTTTCTTAATATTTATCATAATTTATTCATTGGGCCAATTAGACACAAATAATCACCAATATTCTGTATAGGTGGTTTTTGTTCTCATTCTATTACATAAAACAAAAGGTAAAAAGAAGTGTACACTAATTTTTTTTCAATGTTGTTGTTTGCTATAATGATTTAAATCAAGAAATGAGTTTTAACTTTGATGGTTAATTTAGAATATCTATTTATGGATTTTAGCATGCACCTTGCACAAATATAGGGTTAGTGGAGTTCACATTTTAAGGATTAATATGGTATGAAAATCTTTTTTCTGAAAACAAAATGATGCATGGATTTCTAAAAAAAAAGAATTTATGATGGGATGGTGAAAAAATTTGAGATTTGTTTTCTTTGAGGTGGATTAGGCCAGGGAGCTCTTTATCTCTTGGGACGATTGTTGATGTTCTTGAAGGAATAACCATGCATTGTTTAAGGTTTTGTGTTTTTTCTTATGTTTGTTGAGGTACATTGCAAGATTTGTTTTGCAGAATTTCTTTGTGAGAAAGAAAATATAATTTTAAGGAAATTTCTGAGAAGCCATTAAGCATGTAACAAGGTTGGAACTTTTTAAATGATATAATTGGCAATTTTTCATTTGTAGATTGATTTAAGGGGATTACATCGATTATCTGGTTGAAGGTATCACACGAAAAGGCTCGAGTAATCTCCTCTCTTTATCATTATAGGATAAAGAGAGGAACATATGAGGATTACTCAGGTTGAAGATTCTGCTCTCATTGGTTCTCCTCAGTGAATCTGGCATAGGAAAGCAAATTTGGAGATGGGGTCAGTTAGTGGGGAGGATTCGGATTTATCAGGTTTTAATCGGTCAACTGCACATGAAGAGAAGATTCTTGTTTCGGTGAGATTGAGGCCATTGAATGAAATAGAAGTTTCAGAAAATGATGAATCGGATTGGGAATGTATCAACAACACTATTATATCGAAAAGCAGTCAACAGGGAATGTCCTCGTCTGCCTACAATTTTGGTAAGATCGTGCTTTTACCTACAACCTTCCCTCTTACTCTGAACCTCCTGCACATGTTATTCTCTTGGTTATAAACTGGTTATAAATATGCTACTAAGAGTGGTATTTTTGTGTGACCATAATTCGTACTTCCCACTTCGTAAAATTTATTGAATAAGTATATGACTATCAAGGTAGCTAGGTGTTGTTCTCTTGTGTATAATTTGTTGAAAACTTGATACCTAGTTTATTAAGTCTACTACTTGTTTGGCTCTAAATTAACTACCTGAGGATTATACTTATGAAACTTCGTTAGCCGATTGTTTTGGTTACCTTTATTGAGTTTTGTAATCCACAAAGCATCTACTCCCAGTACCAATAAAACTCTATACAAACTTCCTGTAACAAAAAACATGCATTTTGCTTTACTGTATCAATGATACTTGGGCATTAATTCAGTCTCTATATATAATATTTCACTTTTATGTTCTCACTAATCAGTCTTCCTTTTGACAAAATTGTGGGGATTAGACAGGGTATTTGGAAGTGATATCTCTACAAGACAAGTGTACGAGGAAGGTGCCAAAAATGTTGCTCTCTCTGCCCTTAATGGCATTAACGGTACATAGCGACTAAACACTTTAATCATTATTCGGTTTATAGCTTCAAGTGAAGGGTAACTATATGAAATTTAACTATATGAAATTTCAATCTGCAGCAAGCATCTTTGCATATGGGCAGACAAGTAGTGGAAAAACCTACACTATGTCAGGAATTACTAAATATACACTTTCAGATATATTTAATTATGTAGATAAGGTAATTATTAGAGTTCTCCTTTCTCATGTTGTGTTTTTATAGACCTTATCAGATTTTTAACTATTGATTTCAATTAAAATATTAGCATCGAAGCAGAGAATTTGTGTTGAAATTCTCTGCCCTGGAGATCTATAATGAATGTGTACGAGACCTCCTCACTTCTGAGAATACTAATCTTCGACTGCTTGACGACCCTGAGGTGAGAAATTTACTGGACTCATTGTCAGGTATTATTTGAAAGAAAACTCGAAGTAACGTTTTATGATTTCTCTAACTTCCTTGTCTAGAGAGGTACTGTTGTTGAGAGACTCACCGAATTTGCTTTGAGGGATTGGGACCAGTTGAAAGAGCTTTTAGCATTTTGCGAGAGTAAGAATCTCTAGTTTATGAATCCTAGCTGGATATCTCCTTAAGAGAAACAGACGACTTACCTCAAGTTTTATATTCTTGCAGCTCAGAGGCAAATAGGAGAAACCGCTTTGAATCAAATGAGCTCGAGATCTCATCAGATTCTGCGTTTGGTGTGTCAACTAGAATCTCTAGTAGTTTTTTATTTTTTAAAAACCCTAAGAATGTTAGTGTTGAGACTGATCATTTTCTTCCAAACCATGACTTACTGCAGACTATCGAAAGTTCTACTCGTGAATATTCAACTTCTCATAATTCAAGTAGTTTGACAGCTACAGTGGTAAAGTAGAATGTCTTCTTTTTTCTTTATACTACTCCAGTAGTTCTCACACATATAATCAATAATTCTGTTGACGTAAATGACTTCATATTTTAAAAACGTACAGAATTTTGTTGATCTTGCTGGAAGTGAACGTGTTTCTCAAACCCTGAGTGAAGGTACTCGATTAAAAGAAGGTTGCCACATAAACCGCAGTTTACTAACTCTTGGAACTGTTATCCGCAAATTAAGGTTGGCCTCTTATTTCCTCAATGCCTTAATCCTAAAAGTTTATTGCATTATCAAAGACCTTTCTTTTTGATAATTTTCCATGGCTTGGTTTCTCCCTTTAACAGCAAAGGAAGAAACGGACATGTGCCATACAGAGACTCAAAACTGACTCGTATTTTGCAAAACTCGCTTGGGGGAAATGCAAAAACTGCCATAATTTGCACTTTAAGTCCAGCTCATAGTCATGTTGAACAATCAAGGAACACATTGTTGTTCGCTAGTTGTGCCAATCAAGTCACTAACAGAGCACAAGTCAATGTTGTGATGTCGGAAAAGGCATTGGTGAAATTACTGCAAAAAGAGCTAGCAAGGTTGGAGAAAGAGCTTAGACGTTTAGTATCACGTACTCCTGGCTCTTGTGATTCTTTATCAGCTTTACGGGAAAAAGAACGTTTGATTGAGAAGGTATTGTAAATAGATATATTTTTCTTATTTTTATCTAGTTGTATGTATGTGTGTTTCTTTCCAATACTAACATCCTTATATTATTATTTTTATAATGATTGAACAGATGGATAATGAAATAAGAGAATTGACACAACAGCGTGATTATGCTCATTCTTGTCTCCAAAATTTACAACTAGTAAGTGGTCAATCTCAATGTCCAAGATCATGGGTTTATATATCGATCACTCATCTCTTCAGATTGATTAAGCCTTACTAATATATATTTATCCAACATGAATGATACTCGTGATGCTAACCGTCTCCTTTTGTTATTATAGGCTGAGCTGAGTAATTTATACAATTCCTCCCATGAAAAAGGCAGGGCGTGGCTAGAGGACTATCCAACATCTGTTTCAGATATAAATGATCCTTTTCGATCTGAAATTACATCCATTGCTTCGCGTTTTTCAGATAGATATGAACGCATTGGTTCCAACAAGCTCGACAAATTTGAAAAAGAATCATATCTTTCTGATGACATAACACCAACGAAGACTGCACATAAATCTGACCTAATTACAGAAGACATTTGCAAGGAAGTCCAATGTGTTGAGGTTGAAGGTGACAAATGTAGTTTTAAATCTGAACAAGTACCATCTCAACATGAAGTGAATGCTATTGAAGTGGACAATATTGAAACTTCACAGATAGAGGCTCAGGACTTGAATAATACTAGCGATCTTCTTGATATTTCGGTAACTTCTTTATCTGACATAAATATCCCTAATGGGATTGGAGAAGGAACTCCTGAAATGGTCGTCGAGGCTAATGAAGAGAATATTGATGAGTTGAATCATGATAATGATAAGTTGGAAGATAGAGAAGATAAAACTGAAACATCGAATGAAGAGAATATTGACCAGCACAATGATTATAGCACCGTATTCACAGAAGACTATGACCTTAAAGATGAAAAAAGTGAAGATACTTCTAAGAACACATTCTTTCCTTCTAAAGACGAACAATTTGAATGTTTACAGCACGATGAGAATTTTGATGGAAGCATTGAATGTCAGAAGCAGAGTGTGGACAATCCTGTGAGTGGTGCTTTCTCTAGTGATGATAAAAACCTTGAATGTCAGAAGCAGATTTTGGAAGATCATGTGAATAATGAGGAGCAATCTGAGAGTAATGATGTAAGTATTCCTTTTTGGCCTCAAAATTTCACACCCCATTTTTTATAATTGTTCCATGTCTGTCATTGGTAGGTCCTACAAATGGAACCAATTTCAGAGAATCAGCAAAAACCTTCAGACAATGACTCAGAAGTGGTTGCTAATTCTCAGATATCGTCTTCAACTAGGTTCCAGGACTTCGAAAGGCAAAGGAAAGAGATAATTGAACTTTGGAATGTCTGCAATGTTCCCTTGGTTCATAGGACTTATTTCTTCTTGCTCTTCAACGGTGAACCATCAGACTCCATCTATATAGAGGTGGAACAACGACGTTTGTCCTATCTCAAGCGTTCATTGTGTCAAAGTTCAGAGGCATCCAGGTATGTTTCTTTCCAGATTTGTTCCGTATAGTTCCTCAACTTGGTTCTTTTCTCTGATGAGATATATGAGACATCTTTCTTGATTTTTATATGAACATTGCAGTCTTAGGGCTCTACAACGTGAGAGAGAGAAGCTGAAGCGTCAAATGCTAAAGAAATACTCTTCAAAGGAGAGGGAATCATTGTATGAGAACTGGGGGATCGACCTAAAGTCGAAGAGAAGAAGACTCCAATTGTGTTGTCGCCTTTGGACAGATACGAAAGACTTGGAACACATTAAGGAGAGTGCTGCTCTTGTTTCCAAATTGGTTGGATTAGTAGAGCCAAATCATGCTCCGAAGGAAATCTTTGGACTTAGCTTACCTTCATCAACCTTATGTAGGGCCAACACTTGGAGTGGTTTGCCATCGTTGTTCGGACTAACTTGATTAAGCTGACCAAGAAAACCTGAAGTTGTAAATTGCCTTAATCACATTTAGGATAGTAATAGAGTCGAGTTATAGCTGGTATCAGGTAACTAGATAGGCATATTACTGATGAGTCACTTGGTTGGTGCGAGGATCGACCATTTCATCAATCCCCTGACGGCTCGAAGCACATTATTTAAATGTGCCGACCGAGTAAAAAAACCGTGGTTAATTGTACCAATAGTAGAGATGAAGGTGGTATCTGATATTTTAGCATGTTGTTATATACTAAGTCTTTGCTTCATAAACCTAAGGAATCTGCTTTCAACTTTGTAAAATGTACATTGAAGCAAAGAGAAATCTTACACGATTTTCTCTCTTTCCAGATTACATAGAATGAAAACGTTTCTACAATTTGATCAATAGAAGCACATTATTTTCAAGTACGAAAATTTCCAAGCATTTCAATTTATGCAATTTCTGAGAAATTAGAGAAGTTCAATGGAAACTTCAAATTTCCAACCATCACATGCACTACTGATACACAATGACCATTACTACTAGCTACAAGAAAAACCCTCCTCCTTTTCCGGGCTTGGGACCGGCGGTGCCACATATATTACAATAACACAGGCGGAGTTAAAAACGTTTTTTTTTCTAACAATAAAGCACACATGATCATATTTTTATTTCCCTATTACTCATAATAACATCACATACATTTTTGCTTGTTTAAGTACAAATACAGGCCTCGACGAGTTAAGTTTGATCTATTTTTCACCCATTCCCATGAAGATAGAGGCTTTAGTTCAGTTTCTAATTCTTTGTACGTGTAGATAAAGTTGATGATATGATTAATCAATTACTGCATAAAAGTTCAACTTGGAAGTGAAACCTCACTACAATTAGTCGCAACTATTGCTTATATTATTGCAACATATAGAAAAATGTGTTTCCATCCCTTTTGGACACGGGCTCAAAGACTACGTTTACCTGTCCCCTTATTGCTTATTTTTGCATCAAAGCGTTAGAGACTAGGCCGCGCCTCGTTTTGTCTGACTTGAAGCGCTCATTTACTTCTATATTTCACGACAATATAGACGACAATCACCACCTATCATAGTGCAATTACTTCTAAATTGAATTTTTTACACAATAACTAATTGATCATATCATCAATATCATCCACACATACACAAAATTATGTTTTAATAACTGAACTAAATCCCCTATCTTCACGGCAATAGATAAAACTTAGATCAAACTTCACTCGTTCATGCATATATCTATACTTACACAATTCAAAATGTTATGTGATATTATTATCTTCAACTATGACGTACTGCAAAGCATAGTTCTCACTTAGTCCTAAAAAGTGTGACACTCCCTCCAATCTATTATAATTGGCATTAGATTTTTTAAAATTGAACTTTGACCATCAATTACTAATTATTAATGGTTGAAAAACATATATTTATCTTTTAAAGTAATTTCACAATATTAAATTTTTTAACCTTTTTAATAGTATAATAAAATAGTAATTGAAGGTCAAAGATTTACCTCTCGATATATGAGAAAGACAATTATTTTAGATCGAAGGGAGTAACTCAAATTATGTAATTAAAGAAAACAAAAACTAATTGATGGTTCAAGAAAGAACAGAAATACTAACCTCAATAATCGATTTCCCTTTAAACCCTTGCTTCTTTCTTCCTTGAGCACATACTTCTTCGAAAACACAGACTGACCACTACTTTATTTACAGACCAACCATAAAAATCATGACTCTTTTTTTTTTTGAAGGATATGTATGTCCACGAGGTCATGGGTTCAACTTATTATCCACCCGCAAGGCACCGGCAGCCTCCCTCCCAAATCTTGAAAGTCCGAGTTTTGGGCGGCGGAATGGTGGTTGCTGCTCCTTCGAAACTGGATCCTTGGCCGCCAAGTTACGATGATAGCGACACTTGAAGGCGAGTGGATTTTCGGATGAAGAACATAAACAAGAAACCTCATTCTTAGGCTCATTGATGTATCTGTTCGCTAAATATTCTTGAATTCCTGCTCTTATGCACGCCTTCTTCATAAATTGGTACCTGAATTTACATTAAAAAGATTAGAAAAATACATTCTTGAAATTAAAATTCATCAAAGAAAAATCGTAATCGAATAATGAAGAAGACCAGAGAAAAGTAATTGAAGGCAGCATGCATAGATGCGTACCATAAACTTGGACTTTTCCTAAATCGCACTTCACCAGAATTTTCCATGGATGGATTCATGAATTTTCCAAAATCAGATTAATGATTAAAGAAGCAAACTACAATATTTATAAACTGATGATTGGCGGTAGCTAGAATCCTACACACGCCCAAATAGTGATTGGTAGGTGTGAAAATACAATTATGCATTCCTATTTTTAAGTTTAGTAATTGAGAAAATTAAGAGTAGGGGTGAAATAGTAATTTTCCACCTAAAGCAACACTATTCCTAGTAGAAGTAGAATTAGTAGTAGGAAATTCGTTAGAGGCCCATTTTCCGGAACTATTTCGTAAAATAAAATTTAATTGTCAGATAATATGGAACGGTTCAGATCAAAAGTAAATTTAATTTTATTATTTTTATTTTTCTTCTTCATCTCTCGGTCTCACGTCTATTCAATAGGAAAATAATACATTATCTTTTGATCTCACGTTTCATCCATAATTGAATTGCTCTTCTCCAGTCTCTCCTCTCTTGTTATTAAGATTTCTTTTCTCAAATTGCTAGTGTTATTTTCCAATTCTGAAAAGGCCTATGAAATCGAATATATAATTTTCTAGTTTTTGAATGCTAACATTGTAGTTTTTGGGTTGTCGTAGTTGAATTTTATTCGCTTGTGTTTCTACTTGGTATTTGTGTTTTCCTCAAATTTGTTTGTGTGATTTGGACATTTGGTGGATTTTCTTCTTTTTTTTTCACTTAATTTGTCATCTTTATGCTATATTGGTTCCTTGATTTTTGCTCCTAACCTATTTTTAAGGTGAAAAAGGCACAAAAATAAAATCGTTATTATTTTTTGTAGTGTTGAAATGGAAGGGGTCGCTGGACAAGCAGAAAAAGGTTATGCATATCAGAGACTTGTGGATCCAGGTTAAACAAAAAAGCTTTTAGACAGCAAATTTGGCCTGAATGAATCGTTGGGCATGAAAGAAGACAGCAATATTATTTGGCCTGAATGAATCGTCGGGCTTGAAAGAAGACAGCAATATTATTTGGCCGGAATGAATCGTCGGGCATAAAAGAAGACAGCAATAGTATTTTGCCTGAATGAATCGTCGGGCTTGAAAGAAGACAGTAATATTATTTGGTGCAGAGCAGAGCAGTTGGGTGCATACGATGTTCTGCCTTACCAATACGTTTTCGTTCAACGGCTCCCTTCCAGTCTTCGAATTCCCCATGCTCCTCTTAGGGAACTTAATTGCTGATTTCAAGGGGCCTTTCGTGAAAGCATCATCGCGAAAGTTGCAATGGTCAGTTATATCAATGATCATGGCATATTGCAGAGGTAGCTCATTGCCATTGCCATGATGACCTTTCCATCTCATATTTTGAGTATATTGCACGAATGAACTTAATTCCCTTAAGATGAAGTAAAAGATAGAGAGATTCTTAATCAATTCCTTTAAGTCACAAGCACAATTTACATTTGTCCATGTCCATTACGAATATTCCTAAAGCTGAAATGCAAGATGCAAATGTCAAAACTCAGTAGAATGTGAATCAGGAGATTCTTAATCAATCAATAACATGTAAAGGCTACACAGATTGGTCTTATTCTATACTGGATCGACAAACGATTATACAGACAGTGCTGGGAGAAACGATGATATCTACTGATACACAATCACCATTACTACTAGCTACAAGAAAACCCTCCTCCTTTTCCGGGCTTGGGACCGGCTGTGCCACATATATTACAATTACACAGGCGGAGTTAAAAACTTTTTTTTTCTAACAATAAAACACACATGATCATATATTTATTTCCCTATTACTCATAATAACATCACATACATTTTTCCTTGTTTAAGTATAGATATAGGCTTGAACGAGTTAAGTTTGATCTACTTTTCACCCATATCCGTGAAGATAGGGGTTTAGTCTAGTTTCTTAAACATAATTCTTTGTATGTGTGGATGATATTGATGATATGATCAGTTAGTTAACGCGTAAAAGTTCAACTTGGAAGTGAAACCACACTACAATTAGTCGCAACTATTGCATATATTATTGCTACATATAGAAGAATGTTTTTCCATCCTTTTTGGCACGGGCTCAAAGACTACGTTTACCTGCCCCCTTATTGCTTCATTTTGGCTCAAAGCTTCCAAAGAGCCACATGTGCTTGCTTTAACCCTGATTGGCTTTCGCCTGGCTTTCGCCTTGTGATTTGATTTATTTAATTTGTACATTCTTGAGATATTGTGTCATTGTACAAACGGGTGCCAAGTAATGGATTTGTATCTTATTTTTGCCTCAAAGTGTTAGGGACTAGGCCGCGCCTCGTATTGCCCGACTTGAAGCGCTCATTTACTTCTATATTTCACCACAATATACACGACAATCACCACATATCATAGTGCAATTACTTCTAAATTGAATTTTTACACTGTAACTAACTGATCATCTCATCAATATCATCCACACATACAAAGAATTATGTTTTAGAAACTGAACTAAATCCCCTATATTCACGGCAATGGATAAAACTTATATTAAACCTCACTCGTTCATGCGTATATCTATACTTAAACAATTTAAAATGTATGTGATATTATTAGAGTAAATTGTCGAAATTGTCCCATAAAGTGAATCGAGGTTGTCATTTGGTTCTCAAAAGTTCAATAATTGCAAATTAGTCCTAGAAATTGAACAAAAATTTCAATTGTTGACAACCTTGACCCAATCTATGGGACTATATGATCAGTTTTCTCGATCTTTAATCCTCTACCTCTCAAATATAGTTCTCACTTAATTCTATAAAGTAAAATGAAACAAAGCCAAAAGGACTAATTATTCATGGTTGACGAAGAGAAATACTAACCTCAATAATGGATTGACCTTTAAGCCCTTGGTTCTTTCTTCCTTCGGCACATACTTCTTCGACTTTGAGAACACGGACTCACGACTACTTTATTTACAAAACAAACGACCAGACCACCAAACACATGAATAGTTCTTTTTTTTTTTCTTTTTTTTCTTTTTTTTCTTTTTTTGGTTTTTTTTTTTTTTTAAAGAAAACACTAGTAGCTTATGGACGTGGAAATTTAAACCTGGGAGATTTGGCCCTAATATAATTTGTGTAGCGTTCGACATTGTACTTTACGACACTTTCCCACCAGGCAGCGATGGTGGCCTCGTCATTCGCAGCCTCCATCCCAAATCTTGAAAATGGACATTTAAACCTGGGAGTTTTGGCCCTAATATAATTTGTGTATCGCTCGACATTGTAGTTTACGACTGTTTCCCACCAGGTAGCGATGGCAGCATCATTGGCAGCCTCCACACCAAATCTTGAAAGTGGGAGTTTAGCCCCCCTGCTGGGTCGTCGTGGTTGCTGCTTCGGTTTCGTGGGACGATGAAGGGGACACCTGAAGGCGCCTGGATCTTTGGATGGAGAACATGGACAACCCTCTTCCTTATTTTTCTTATCTAAATGTTCATAAATTCCTGCTCTTATGCATGACCTCTGCATCAACCTGCACCTGAATTTTACATCAAAATATTAGAAAATACATTCTTCATATTAAAGTTGATCATGATAAATCGTAATTTAATATTAGAAAAGTAATTAATTAAAGTCATGCATATATATATATATATATAGAAGCGTACCATAAATCTGAATACAGGGTCTTAGTTTGCACTTGACCAGAATTTGCCATGGATGGATGGATGAGAATGAATAGAGAGTAATACTAATAGTAATATTTTTTGAGATATGAAATCAAATTACTGATTAAAGAAGCAAACTACAACATATATATATAAACTCATTGGCGGTAGCTATTACCTACTCCTAGTAGGAACTGGTCTGTTATATACACCCAAATACTAGTAATTTTTAGGTGCGAAAATACAACTATGTCCTCTATTTTCAATTGTAGTAATTGAGAAAATTAAAAGTAAGGATAAAATAGTAATTTTTAACATAAACGCAACACTATTCCTACTAGAATATTTATACTCATTGGCGGTAGTAATAGGTGTACTAGAAATCTTGAATCCTAGTAGAACGATAGTTAATAGGGACTTTGACTTAGGTGTTGATATAAAAGCAAAGCAAATATCTCTTATTTTACAAGTCAATAAATTACAAAAAAAATTAAATATTTTAAAATAATAATTTTTCACATAAACGCAACACTATTCCTACTAGAAGTAGAATTAGTAGTATGAAATTTCTTATATTTTGGAGGCCCATTTATCGGGAACATTTCGTAAAATAAAATTTAATTGTCAGGTCATATTGAAAGGTTCAGATTAAAACTAGAGCAAAAGGCATCGAACATCACTAACGTTTAATTTATTTACCACATTTATCATACCGATGGTTGTCATTTCAGTCCACCATCTGTACTGTTTTAGCCAAGAACACGATGTTTAATGATGAAGAAGCATGGATTCTGTTGTTGGGTTATTGTATTCTTTTTACTATGTTTAGTACAAAGCGTTGTGCTGCTTAAATAGGCTAGTTCATATTTGGACAACTTTCTAGTAGTCATACTTTAAGTTGTTCTTCTCAACATTTTTCATTATGTTCCAGCATGTTTTTTTTTTGTAGCTTTATGTGTTAGTGTTTATTATTTAATGATTTCTTATCGTTTTTCTTATGATAAGTTTTCCAACTCTTCTATATCACATTATTCTAATGTTATAGTAGTAGGTTATCCTTCTACTCTTTGAATTAGAGAAAAATTTATTCACTCTATTGAATAGATTTGATTCTTCTTATCTAACCTCAAACTTTCACAAAAAATAGTATTTACTTTGAATTAGAGATGGAAATTGGGTGGTTATGAGAATGGACGGCATCGTCTTGGAGGTGGCGTCTGCCATTTTTAGCTGTGAGTTGATGAAGTGTAATGAGGAGGGGTGTTGGAAGTGGGATGACGACGATAGGGGGGAGGGGGAGAATTGTTGGATGTGGAGTGAGAAGAATTGTTGAATGAAAATAGATGTTGGGGGGAAATGTAATACGTTAAAATAGTTTTTTTTTTTTTTTGATAATTAGCGATGAATTGTGACTACAATGATATTACAAACATGAATACAGAAATTGCTAACTAATAGAAAGTCAGAGTATAATATGAGACAAATATGTCTCCAACAAGGTTCGAACCCATGACCTCTTACATGAAAGGTTGGCCGGATGCCACTAGGCTATTAAGCCATCGGCAATACGTTAAAATAGTTAGTAATAAAAATTATGTGTCTCGACTAAATTGTTTTTCATATTATTGTGCTTAGAAAAGAGATTTCGGCAAAATTGAAAAATATACGAGTAGTCTGTTTAAGAACATGAGTGATGTATTTGAATCAAAAGTGAAGGTCAGTGATAAATGTGATAACTCTTTTATCAGACATAAATATTCCTAATGCCAATTGAGAAGAAACTATACTCGCTGTTACATAAATTATACTGTATGGAATATGGATAATAAATAATCCACCAACACTTTTATTTGTTGACGTTGAATTAGTAAAATAATTAACCATTCATATATATATTGATATGTTAATAACATATCAATACTTTAATGGCTCCCATGCTTGATGTTATATTATCTTTGGTATTTATATTTAAAATCAACAAATTAAACAAACATAGAAGAGATCTATAAATAAGCCCAACTTCTCAATTGATGCTTTAATTATAGTGAGCTAATTTACAAAATAAACAACAACAAAAATGAAAAGAATCAACTATTCTAAAGTCTATAGACAACAACAAACAGTTGGAACAGAAAAATGAAAAGAATCAAAGTTTAATCAGAAAATTTTCCTTGTTCTTTTTGCAGGATACAATAGATTAGATCAATATCTCAGTTTTGTTCGGAGCAAATCACGTTACATATGAAGAAATGATAGTTAGAAAAATAGTCCCCGATGTTCCAAGAAAATGAAAAACTTCGGGCTTTTTCAGCTTACGTGAGTGATCTAATATAATCACACAACAAAAATAATGTGGCATGACAAAGGTTTAGGTCAGGCCTTCCTTGGTCGTCCCCTCTTACCTTTTTCCTGACCGCCTTTAATTCCTCCGTTTACTGATGGTGGGCGGCCTCTCCCACGTTTTACCTCTGAAGAGGGTGTGCCTGCACCTCTGCCTCGACCTCTACCAGACGTCTTTCCACCTCTGGTCTTCTTGCCTGCTACTCCATTCGATTGTTCAGCACTGTCGTCACTGTCATCATCGCTATTTTCATTTTCGTCTTCTTCTTCGGATTCAGAGCTCTCTTCTGACTTCCTCTTCTTGGAGTTCGTAGATGCTTTAGCAGGTACCTTTTTAGCCGTCTTCTTTTGGGGTTCAGGACTTTCACTTACTGTATTTAAACATAGAAACTTGAGTGAAGGAAATCATCCACTATTCCCTATAATAAACTAATCTAGCTAGTAAAACTAACACTATGCTAACTATCCTAGCAGAAAATTAGGAAAGCTGATTTGCAAAATTTATTGGGTTACCCAGGATATTATGTGTGTTTTCAATCATACACGACTTACCTCCTTCCGCAGGTTTGCCATCGTAGACTTCAAGCTGTGAAGGGAAGTAGCAAATATTAGATGTCATTTTCAGATGTTTATCGTATCTCAACAAAATAGAATGAACATCTCACTTTCTACAACTATGAAGGTAGGACTTAGGAGTATTAGAAAGAGACTAACACTACTTGGTGATGACAGCTGAAAACTTCACTCCCCCTCCCCCCTGCGCTTTTATTAAGATGAAAGGAATCTGTTTTCAACATTTGATAGGTCCATGCTCTAAGCATGTTAATGTGATATATAAGCATGACCAGCTACATATATTTACAATCACATCCAAACAATGTAAGTGAAGGAAGTCTTTTGACCTCACTCGCGACCTAGTGATCTCAAATGATAAAAGATATGCATCTGATCAAAATCTGTAATAAATATGAAGCAATATACTAACCACAAGAAAAATTACCGACAGTTTACCTGATCAAGTCGATCAGCCATGTTAGTTCTATCAACCACCACTAAGGAGTGAGCAAATCCACAAGCAACACTGGAACAGATATCAGCCATAGAATTAAGACCCAGTACAATAAGAAAAAATGATGAGATGGAAAATACTAATGCATGTGCATGGAATGTTGAAAAAACCTGATTACATGCATCCCCTCGAGAATTTCAACCTTCTTTGGAATTGCAGAAGACCTACAGACACAGTAAGGCAACAGAATATTCACTTGGAGCATCAAGGACCTACAAAACCAAGAATTTGTGGAGTGCTGAGTAACTAAATACTTACTTCTGCCCATTAGGTCCGTATCCAAGCTCGCCAGATTGTGCATGACCCCAGCTTATACATGAGGAATCAGCACCAACAAAATGGTGCATGCTGCCCGAATTCATACAACGTATATTCCAACCACTGAAAAATTTGGAGCCAACATATGTCAAAGATTGCAACAAAGGGCAATGTACTTTCTATGAAGAAGTCGGAAAGAAGATATCTACAAATTGCAAATAGAGAATCTGCAAGGGTAGGTCATAACCTCAAATCCATAAGAGCTTTGGGATACATCCAATCATCTCCAGTGTTCTTTATCTTGCCCCACATGTATAATTGTCCTCCAGCTGAAGAGAAATCATATTTCAATAATAGGACACATACATTATTAAATAGACAAAACTTAACAAATGTTCATAACATTGATGCATTAGAGCTATTGTGGAGAAGAACATTATAAACTGGGAAGAATGTGCATAAGATTAAAAAAAAAGACAAGCAGTAGTAAGAAACTACCTGCAGTACATGCAGAGTTCGCAGAACCTGCTGATACTACTGCATCGGGAGGCAGTACATTTCTCTTAGTAAATATGTCAATACGACGAGGATTCCATTCATCCTTTTGTTCTCTGTGTCCAAGTCTGTATCCACATGAAATAACTTATGGCTTTTTAATGAAACAAAGTAATACATGTCAACATATAGCAAAATGGAAAAAGGAAATAACTTATATACCTCCCATAACCTCCATAACCCCACCTACATGCATCAATAACATGAATATTGGTGAGTTCTAAGAGCACCAAGATAACAATGCAGCAAAACCTATAAAGGATGACCAATAATAAACTTACGTGTACACACAGCCATTTGCATCAACTGCCACTACAGATTAAATTAAAAACAAGTAGAGAATCAAAACAAAAGAAAATATGAACAATAGAAGGTACAAGAGCAGCAATAGCATCAAAGAATAATTATCTACAAACACAAAACTAAAAACCTGTATGATTAGTTCCACAAGCAACTTTGACTATCGTTTCTCCTGCCAGAGAAGCTATTGCTTTAGGGCGTGGTTGTGCTTCATATGCAAGCCTCACGGAACTGTCTTTGGTATTGTACTGAATACATAACAAATACATAAGAACATAAACAAACACTATAACACCCAGAGTATCGTAATCAATGAATTAACAAACAATAGTATTTTTAATCTTATGAAACCTTCTGGACTCATATTGATAAGCACACCGCTGTATGAAACTTGTCCCAAACTATAATAATCTGTGCTACAGCTTACAACATGATAATAGCATAGAGAATTAATAATTTACAGCTTGACATTTCTATATGAACTCATTTTAGTGAAAGCAACTACTGAAATAAGACTAATTAATCAGACATTATTTTAGGGGCCACTAGTGGGTGTTCTCCCATATTGCAAAGCAAGCTCGGTAACAAAATATCTGATGAAACAACAAAATGAAATTACATTCATCATCTCTGTAGACTTCATCAAAAACAATAAACCAAACTTTCCAACTGATATGGGCCTATGCATAATATTTAAATAAACCGACTGAAGTGATACATAGTTGGAAAAGTTACACATAAATAAACATGACCCTAAGTAATAAAACAGAATCGTAGGATGCATTATAAAGACTCTGCCTTTAAAGTACCTCATTGTCGGTACCATGACCAAGTTGACCATATTGCGGAAGGCCAGCAGTACTGAAAAATGAGAGATACTTGAATAAAAAGTACATTCTATGATAAGAAGCAATGTGAATATAGAAATAACGCATTCTGAGATATCATGGAGATTAGGTACATAAAGAGAAGTCAGTAAATCATACAGAATAGATGCTCCTTCAGATGAAGTCAGCCAGACTGTAAAATCACCTCCACAGGCAATATTTTTGGCATCAGACACCAGACAAGGCACAGGAGATGCTTCAATTTCTGAGTAACAAAAAAAATCAATATAAAGTATAAACACAGCGAAGTTTTGTTGGCTCATCTTTGGCAATTCTAATACCAATATGTTGAAATCCTGTAATGGTAAAAGTTCACATTCATGCGGATGGTGTCTGGGAACTTTTCTTATAGAAAAACTCAACTGATATCACTTTATTTGTAACTTTCTCTTTCGTAATACTTTTTATTTAGATGACCACTTACTCAATATTTATACCATCTCATTAATAACAAACATACCATCAAAAGGTTAGCTTGAAAAATAAAAGCAAACCAGTCCACAAGTTAACATGAGACTCAACTTAGTAACTTGCAACAATTAAATAGTGTGATCGGATGAGGGCTCTGAAGTGTAAAGCCTACCATTCTTCGTGGAGCCTAAACCAAGCTGTCCATGTTTATTCCAACCAAAAGCATGAGTAAGATTGTCATCTGATAAGACAACTGTATGGCTCTTTCCAGCTGCCGCTCGAACAATCTTATGCCTAACAGAACAGCAAATAAAGTAGTGCAACAAGAGTTTATATCAAAATAATCAAATGTTAGACATGAAGGTTTTTTCTCAATGAACTCGTTGGGCTGATTACTATAGTTTAAAAAATAAATATAGCATATGCTTCTTGCAAATGTCTTACATACATTCCAATATACTGTTTCCCTTAACTTAAGACTTTGGTTACGTTAACAAAAGATTAAGACTTAGGTTACGTTATCATACAGAACGAAAAGTGGTGTTCACTTTCCATAAGAGAATAAACTCTTTTTCTATAGGAGAATAAACTGGAGTGCTGAAACGCTACGGCTTTGAACCTTATGTTATGTCAGAAGAAAAATGAATTTGAAAAATAGATAAATTTAGTAGTATCTGCATATTGCACATTTGAATCCTCCAAAGACGGCCAAAATCAATAGTTAAAACAAATTAGTTTCCAAGAGGACATATACATTCAACAAAAGTGCTACCATCTCTATTTGCTTTAGTTACAAACACGATTGGGCAAACTGCACATAGAATATGATTCTCATCTTACTTGGCCAGATGTGAAACAACAGTAGGGTTATCCCTCGTAACTGTGTCGCCATGACCTAGCTGTCCCTTCTGTGTATATCAGCATTCTTTAGTTGATATGAACAATTAAGAAAACTAAAAAGTGTGAACTTTCACTCAGAAATAACTCAGAATGCATGCCTCATTTCTGCCCCATGTATAGCAACGCCCATCAACATCCAACGCCACACAATGACAGGACGCTACACACAAACAACACCACAACAAAAATGAACAAACAAATTCAAACTAAAAATCTAATCTTTAACATAAGAAAACCATAAATACAAATTTGTTTACCGCAACCAGCAGCTACAAAGCGTATCTCAATGCCAACAAGAGAACGCAGCCTTGTTGGTGCAACCAAGTTCCCCTCTGGCGAGAGCTTACGACGGCCTATAGCATCCCACATAGTAGTCCCACAGTACAAAAGCTCTCCACCCTTCATCACTTCTTCCTCCTCCACCCCCTTCTTCTCAGCTTCCAAAGCAGCCATTTTTCAATCCTAATCCAAAAACAGCAAACACAAATTAACAAAATCAAGAAAACTAATCACTACCTCTGTAACAAAAAAAAAATCCTTCTTTCTTTTTTAATACTCAAAAGTCAAACCTAGTAAATTCATAACCACACATAACTTTGATTCAAACAAAATGACTATATCAATAACAAAAGACAACTACATAGCATCTTTAAATGTACTTTCACCAAATATTATACCCCTACAACATTTACAAATATACTTATGCTCATATTATGAATAAAGCAACTATCAAAATTCAAAACTAAACACTATTCTTGAAATAGTTCCTCACAGATTCAATATGTGTGTGTTCATACTTCAAAAGTAAATCAACTATCAAAATTCAAAACTAACAATATTCTTGAAATGGCTCAACAAATATAACCCCCCCCCCCCCCTCCTCCCAACCCACACAGCATACACATATATTTGTGTACAGACCATCAAATACAATATAAAATATAAACATTCAAAACTATACAATATTCTTGAAATTGATTGAGTATAAATATACATAGATCAGCATATATTCACCTACCACTAAAATCAAGTGTAGCAGAAGGGGAAAATTAGCTGCAGATTCAAAAAAAAGCAATATGAAAATAGGGTTCAAGGACTCCCACTATATCTATAGTTCTTGAAATAATAAATGTAGCCTCATTGGTTGAGTGGTCTCATATGAATTAATGTTTAATTTTAATCAAAAGAGTCAAAATTTGATAAAGTGGATAAATGTTGATTGGGCTTTTTCAAGAAGCGACTTTAGGCTCATTTTATGCAATTTTAATCAAATATTCAAATTTAGAAGAGATAATAACTTGTAGAAATAGAGGGAGTAATACAATCCCGCCCTATACTGTTCATAAGGTGTACTATTCCCTCCATCTCAACAAATATTGTCCAAATATTCAATTTTTAATATATTTAAAATTAATAAACTTTGTAATTTTAGTGGATTTTGATTTAAGTGAAAATTATGTTGTTACGATAAAATATCCACTACAATAAGATTAATGGATTATAATTAATACAAACCAGCCATCATAATACATAGTAAGTATGTGCGAGCTAAAGTTCGATTCTTTAGAAGAGTGTACTACATTTTTTTAATACCACGTTTCGGTTCTTCTAATTTGCAATTGTGAATAAAACTTATCAATGCAAGTAGAGTAACCCAATAATCTTGTACGTCTATTTAGTTTCAGTGTTAACAATATACGTGACTCATTATACTACTTTTATAATTATACTTATATTAATTCTCATATTCGCGTCGGTTACATAGTCAAGTGTCGGTGCAAATGGTGAAACTTGAAATAACTATCATTTTGATAAGATTCGATGCCCGTGTTCTCTTAAAACTCATTGTTTACACGAAATGGAAATATGTTGGCTTCGAGCAATCGGATAGTTCTGGGTCTAGCTCCTCGTTTAATGTCCAAATATAAGTGTTACCTCAATTTGAAGTGCACGTCCAAGGCCGATCTGAATCAAATATTCATATTAGAGCCAAACTACGAGATAAGGCACCACATATTCAGTTGAAGGCTTATCTCGTTGAGCACATATGGAATAAGTTTATAATTATTTTTCATGTTTATCAATGTTTAGTGTGTGCTTTTTATTGTTTGTTTTCAAGTTTTCAATAATGTATGTTTCGATTTACCGAGTGATTAATACTATTATGTGTTGTTTTAATAAAATGTTAATTTTTTATATTATTTAATTATTAATTTTTATTGTAATGAATTAATTAATTACAAATAAATTAAAGATTAATTATTATATTATAAAAATTTATTAATATAAAAATTATAATTTTAATAATAACATATGTAAATAATGAGATAAGTATATATATATGGTGAGGTATAGGATAAGGTGATGTGGAAGGGAGAGAAAGTGAATGAAATCCTGAATAAAACTCTGTTGTAGAAACTGAGTTTAATTGGGGGGTAAGTGAGTTTAAAACTGACGTGACACTGAATAAAGTGAGTTCAATTAAAACTCTGATGTGTATGATCTAAAAGTACTGCAAACAATAATACAATATTTTTAAAATATATTCAACTTGTATTATGATTTCACAGGTTCAAAACTATGGTACCTAAGTAACAATATTCTCTAAATTGCTCTAATTCCCGTCCCCTAATATGATTATGATGCATAAGTAATAATTCTCTCAAATATTGTAGTAATATTTTTCGACCCTTAAAATAGGGAAACACTATACACATCCAAATAGTGCATTTTTAAGGAATAAATTATTATTTTGCCCCTGCATAATTTGTTTTAAACAATATACTTGGAAATAGAGGAGGCAAATTAGTCTTTTTACTCCTTAAAAGAACACTATTTACTTATCTACACTATATTTAATTGGGGAAGGGGAGAATTAGTTATTTTTTTAATGAAGCCCCATGATATTTTCTAACGAATAAGCAAGTGACACATGTTTAAATTGCATACTAACTACTAAATCTCATTTAGTTTCTTTTTTTTGAAAATTTGCAAAGGTATATTATTGTTTTATACATTAAAATATTTAAGCATAGTTAAGATGATGAATAAAATAATTACCTATATATAATTATATATTTATTCAATAATTGTTATCATGTACAAACTTTGAGTTTCACAATAAATATTTTACCATAATATATTCATGTAAAAATTAATGTAATAACAATATTTTAAATATAAAAAGCGACCTCGCACAGGTTGAACTGTGCACAAACATCTAGTTTATGATTGTTTGGGTGTGTCTATAACAGATCAGCTTAAAATACTTTCCAGCTAAAAAAACCAATTGAAATATTATTTCAACATAATACAAGGCCAGAAAATGCAAGGGCCAAGCCAAGTGACTAGGGTTTGGTGGGGTCTTTTCTAGTCTCTACTCACATCAATTACTTCTTCTTATACATTCAATTCGACATAGTGTATGTGTGTAATGATGATTAACTAATCTCAATCTGATCAATATTACCGATTTTCTGATTAATCAGATATTGAATTAAAGGGTTAATTTAATCGAATTTAACAAAACTCAAAAAATAATTGTTCAAATGCAACAAGGGATGAAGAAATCAAAAAGGGTTTGTTGGGCATCAGATGTTGATCTTTGTCAGGTGAAATTCAATATTTTTAGTTAAAAAGTTGATATTTTTATCTGTTACTATAGTTATTTGTAACTAATTTTGATATTTTCTTGATTGAATCAAATTTGGTGAATATGAGGTGGTTAAAGGTGTTAATGATTAGTCAATAACAGTCATTGTTTACTAGATTAATCATCCAAATGTCCTAAAACTCACGGATGATACTCATGTTTGTAGTAGTTTTTTCCCCATATTAGATGGACTATGGACCCAGCTTCATTTAGCGCATTGGTTTGACATTGCAAGATTGATGGTTGTTCCGCTCGATTATCTATACTCTAATGTTGTATATATAGAATGTTTGTGTCATCTCTGAGGTTAAAGGATACATGACTGATCAGCTTCTCGTTGGTCAAGTCAGTGGACTATTTCAATTGCTTTGATATGGGAAGCGGTATCCATCCTTTGTGAGATTCTTGGCCTAAGGCAATCAGGCTCCTTAGGTAAAATGTTTGTGCTGAAGGAAGGTATTGATGCCAAAGGTTAGTTAGTGACCACCAACAGCTTATGTGAGAGATATTTATTCTCATATTCACCCTCAAGACACCAGATTTATCTAAATGAACAATATTAAAGGACTCACATTAAAGTGAATCTGTGAAGGATTGTTTGAATTTCATTGTATTATAAGATGTGAATGTTTGAGGGGAGGGCGGGAAGCTGTAAAGTGGATTATCTATACTGAAATAAATGCCTTTTATCTGCAAAACCTTGTGTCCACATTTCAATGTTCGTGTTATGGGTACTTATAAGAGTTTCCGCAATGGACTCTACAGTTCGATGGTGAGCTTAGGTTGCCGACATCTAAATTATTATCTTGAAGAAATATTGAGGATGGGCTTCACGTGTCTTTGCTTCAGATTGAATTTGAAAGCATACTCGAGTGGTGAAGTTTGGTCAGTGATTGTATTGAATCATAGAGGAATTTGATCATGATATATGGATTTTGCTCCTGTACAAATGTAGATATTATGGCAATGGTCATAAAGCTAATACTTCCATGTTATTGTTGGGAGTGTGTTGATTAAATTTGGGATGGCATTGGCTTATTTTTGGAGGAAGCCCTTGGTATATTATCGTCTCCAGTTAATCATTGTGGCTTGAGAAGCTTTAGCCAACTTCAGTTGACATTAATGGATGTGCATAGAAAAGAAAACAAGATACATCATTCAGTAGCAGTATGATGTTATTTTTAAGTATGAGCAACTTCCTATAATTCACAAAAAGCCTATTGTAATAGATAAGCTTCTTTCTTTTTGTACTTCTGATAGAGAAGCTTCCTTGTCTTGCTTGGTCTCCTTGAATCTTAAATCTTTGCATGCTTCAAACTTATATCTTGGTTCATCAAGCCATTCATAATTTCAAGACTACCATACTGCTACTTCAACAGGAATCTATTTACTGCATAACTGGACAATCATAAATGATTTACTATTTACTTATATATTTTGTCGTACCAATAACATAAGTTCTGTACCTTTTGTAGACAAGGCTCTTTTTATCAGAAGATGCGCCCGCACTAGTTGGACTTGGAACTGAAGACCACCTACAGGTAAAAGCAACCTGGGCTTCACATTTAGGTGGTGTAGGTTCTGACGACAATTTGCCACCAGGGTTTGAAGGAACTCACCCAGTTGGTGTACTGAGAAATAGTTTGGCTCAAATACCAGTCATCAAATGGAAGCCACCTCCAAAAGTATGAACCCTCTTACTCTTTGATAGCGATGTCATGTCAACTTAAATGTTCGTTTCTTCGCATTATTTTTGGCTAGCCATATTATGGTGCAAATGTTCATGAAAGTGAAGGGGTAGAATATAAAAGTAAAAACTCATTTTATCAGTGAAAATGCAGAAGGAACTCCTGCACAGAAATAAAGGAGATGTTTCTTCTCTGTTGTTTATTTTGGTTTCCCCTTCTCTTTTGTACTTCTTTATTCCAAGGGCTCATGTATTTGTATTATTGATTAATATTCCCTTACATTTAGGATATAGGAAGCCGAAAATGGAAGATTACATGATAGTAGATACTTATGGTTCAGCCTTGTTTCCCCTTTTGCATTTAAGGGATAAACAGAGGAACCTGACTTGCCTCTGATGCAGAAAAAGGAGTCTGCATAAGTGGATATTGTATCATCTGACTTGTTTATGGACAAACTTGTTTGCAAAAAATTTGAACGACGCTTTAGCTTCTGAGACTACATTCTACAAAAGCTTCTAAACATAAACATATTGTGAGGGGTGTGGAACAAGAACTACTTTAAGTTGTGCTTGCATGTTCAATATTTTGATTCAAAAATAATACTTTATGACTACATGCTCATTATGAAGAAACTTGTCATCATTATTTGACCCTTAGTTGGAAGGGTCAGTTTAAGTATGTGGGGCAACCTCAACACTGAGCAAGGTCAGGCTTCCAGGTTGCTCTCCTTAGTTATGCCCCCGTCTCCTTTGAGGGAAAGTTGCAGTAGTAACTCTTTATAAGCATAAAACGGAAAGTAGATACTAATAACAACCTATGACCAAAATCCATTTTATGGAAACTGATGTGTGTTCTTTGTGCTATAGACACTTCATTTAAGGCATATAGTAATGACTTTTGGATGACACCAATGCAGGACTTACATACCCTCCTTTTCTGTTACAGTTTGTGTTGAATCCAAAGTGGCTTGTGGTTTCTGGAGAAGAGAGCAAAGAAGTGAGCATTCAGACTCAGAGAGAGATGAGAATGCTTGAGGCGGTATATCCACGGCCGTCTGCCATTCCACCGAAGTACCACCCTTAACCCTATTAGCTTTTATGTCATTCCGTAATTAAATTTCAACATATTAGAACTTACTCCTTCTTTGTTCTTGTGATACTTTGTTTTCAGTTTTTCACTGATGAATAAGTTATTCGCATTTTAGTATTGTACTAATATCAGGTAAATTCATATGCAGCCCATTATTGGATGGTGCAGAGGTATCCTTCCATGATGATCATGTCACACTTGTAGTTCCGATCACTGCAATTGAGGAGGAGGAAGAGGATGGAACCACTGATCCATCACATCTTCCAATGGCAAGTGATAGTCATCCTGTCAATTCCCTGACGCTTCCACTGGCATCTACAATGCACTCATCACAAGACTCGCATATCGCCTCAGGTATGGAACCTAATCTGCTAGCTGCTGCTCAGGCCGCGCTAGGCGCTGCTCTGTCGGACAGCAGTCAAGAAAATATGATTGACCGTGATATTCTGATGAGTATTCTTAGTGACCCTCACATGGTTGCACAATTAATTAATAACGTGGGAGCAATCTCTGGTACAGAAAACCAAACTGCAGTAAGCACCTTAACTGTACCATTAGCCCCCACGCCTAATATTTCTAATGCACCTGGAAGAGATTTCTCTGAGAGACCGCTTTCAATCAATAGAAGAGAACCTCTGGTAGCTCATGTTAGTAAGCCTGAACTAGTCGCGACTGCTTCTAATGCATCCTTGTATCCTCCAAGTAGGGTTGATACTCTTCCTGGCTTGCGGCCAGCTATACCCGGGACTGCAGTTCCCCAGCCTTCATTAGTGTCTCCTGCAGTAAAAGATGTAAATTATTATAAAAGCTTGATTAAGCAACATGGCGAAGAAAGGCAAGACAATTTACCTCAATTTAGTAGTGGAAGCAACCAGCATTTAGGATTATCACAAGTATCAGTAAACAATAGCAAACCAAGAGATTCTAAACATAAGATAATGAAACCTTGCATGTTTTATAACACTGCAAGAGGATGCCGAAATGGAGCAAATTGCCCTTTCCAACATGATTCGTCCTCCCAGCCAAGGGGCAACGGGGTTCCAGACATGCAGCATGCTAAGCGAATGAAAATGGATAGGGATATTAGCGGGACGTAACTAGCTAGTTAGCTTCAAATGTACACTGTTTTTCTTACATGTTAATACAATAGTGCTGAGCATAGCATGTTTCAATCAACTACAATTTTGATTCCTTTTTATGACTCGTCTTTCATGAATTCTCAGGCTGGTTCCCTCACATACTTATTTCCTTATATAAACTATCTCACAAGAATCGTATACTTCTATATAGCTTGACCATATCCTATGAATTTAAATATATTGTCAATTGAATTCTTGTGAATTGGTAAAATAATCTATATATAGTGGGGTAATCAAATAAATCCTTCGATTTTTGGTTGTGATAAAACTGGAGGGGTGTATTGAGTTGCCCCCAAATTGTATTGTGAAAGTTAATGAGTATATTATGAATAACAATAGATAAAAAAAATGATGTCTTAAAGTTGATACAATATGTTTTAAGGTGTTCGGAAACTTCAAATATAATCGAGAACTAAGTTTATGTCTTTAATTTCTATATTATAGTTTGGAGGTTAATAAAACTAGTTGAACGAAAGTTCTAAGCGAACAATTTAATATTAAATATCATTAACTTAGATGATTCGATAATTAGAGCCCAAGACAAAATCAAGTATATTCATCTCGATTCACCTCTAGTCAAATATTACTAGCCTGATGTGTCAGTTGCCCGTGGCCGGTGGCTCGCTCACCCCCACCTACCTACAAGCCCCAACAAAAGAACCAAATACAGGAGTTCTACAAATATAAAGGGAGATGTTTTGTTGATAACTAGTTGTTCTTATTAATACATAATAGAGATTACCTATATTTATAGGTAAATATTAACCTAATCCTAATACTTATGCGAGCTTATGGGCTAGTCACCCATAAACTTAACACCCTCCCTCAAACTCATGATAATTTGATAGAATTTTCATCAGTTTGCAATACAATAATAATAAAACAAAACAAAAAACGTAAATTGGATCAAGCCGGACCCATGATCAGTCCTTGTCGGATTCGCCAGAAAACGCGTATCACCACATCAATAACGGTCAGGAACGCCATCCTTTTCGAACATGTCATATCAGTGCGTGTCGGATTAGCCAGACTACGTGTAATTCTCAAATCAATACTGCCAGAATAATGCCTATAGGACTCGTGAGACTCTGCCAATGAGTAACTTGACAGGAGCGCCATCTTTTCCGAACCTGTCAGATTTTGTTCAATACTCCAGTTCAACTGTAGGTGGAATAAATCAATATTCTTTTTCTTTTCAGTGGGCTACTCCCTGAAACTCATTTGTTTATTTTTTTTACGAGTTTGCAACAATAATAATAGTAGTAGATTTCAAATAAAATAAAATTTTCAAGAAATATTGAAAAAAATAGAATAAAGTCAACACAATTCTGTAAGTGAGTATCACATAATGGAAAACTCACCGGCAAGGCATCATAATTTGTATTTAGGCCCCAATAATCGATAGGTTCGATACCATGAGGGAAATATTTTATCGATGATAATTGTTCTTGTCGATACATTATGGAGATGATCTATATATTAACCTAACCCTAATATTTCTGCGAACTTATGGACTAGTCACCCACAAACCTAACACGAGTAGTAGTCCCATGTCAAACATTCTCGTTAACGAACTGGAATATCTACAGCCAATATGGATGAGCTGCGTACACGTGAGGACATTTATTTTAAGACACCAGAGCAACAAGATTAATGTCTTAAATGTTGTCAAATCTTTGAAGCCTTTCCTCTTCAACTACTCAATTCACTTCCCAAGTCTATTAAAGCAAATCTTTCAATTCCTCCCTCCCTTTTTTGGTGTTGAACTTAACAGATTTCAAAAATATTTCAACTTGAGTAGTAAACTGAACTATGGGCTCAGTTTCTCTCAAGATAGGTGATGGAACAGCAAGATTCAAGAGAGCATCTTGGTGTTCTTCATCTCTCAACTTGCTGATGCTCTTTTCAGTAATCACAACTAACCTCTTTGCTTGGTATGCATTTACATATGCACCAAAGAATCAAGCTTTACATCACCAAATTCCCAGAAACCTATCTTTGATATCAGAACATGTTTCATTGATTCTGAGGGAGATAGAGTCAGCTCAAAAGAAGCTTGCCCAAATGGAAAATGAGCTCTTGGGGTACAAAAGCATTGATCTTTCAAGACCCAATATAGCAAATGAGCTCAAAGTGTTCTTGCAGCATCATATGTTGCCTTTGGGCAAAGATTCAAGAACTGGGATCACTGAGATGGTGGCTTCTGTGGGGCATTCTTGTGAGAGATCTATGGATTTGTTGTCTCAGTATATGAGCTATAAGGTTAATGGGCAATGCCCAGATGATTGGATTCTTGGTCAGAAGCTGATTCTTGGAGGGTGTGAGCCATTGCCTAGAAGAAGATGTTTTGCTAAAGAAATTCCCAAGATTGGTTTACAACCTTTTCCTGCTTCACTTTGGAAAAATGTTAGTGAAAAGATGTTTTCTTGGAGTGGTCTAGGTTGCAAGAATTTAGCTTGTTTGAACAGTAAAAAACTGAATAGAGATTGTGCTGGTTGCTTTGATATTGTTAAAGGTTATGAAACTCAAAAGTATGTGAAGCCTAGAGGTAAAAATGATTTCTTGATTGATGATGTGTTAGCAATGGGACATGGTGGTATTAAGATTGGTTTCGATATTGGTGGCGGGTCTGGGACTTTTGCTGCTCGAATGGCTGTGAAGAATGTGACAGTAGTCACTGCAACATTGAATGTTGATGCACCATTTAGTGAATTCATTGCTGCAAGGGGACTTTCCCCATTGTATTTGAGTCTGGACCATAGGTTCCCCTTCTATGATGGTGTGTTTGATTTAGTACATGCAGCAAATGGACTAGATGTTGGCGGTCGCTCTGAGAAGTTGGAGTTTCTGATGTTTGATATTGACCGGATCTTGAGAGCCGAGGGATTGTTTTGGCTGGATAATTTTTACTGCTCAACCGACGACAAGAAAGCAACGCTAACGCGGTTGATCGAAAGATTTGGGTACAAAAAGTTGAAATGGGTTGTAGGAGAGAAAATAAATGGCTCAGGGAAGTCTGAGGTTTACTTGTCCGCTGTGCTTCAGAAGCCAGTGAGAGTGTAGTTTGATTCTGAAAAAACTTTCAGACAATCACATACTAATGAATTTGTTTGCAATGTGGAATAAGCAAATTAAGCTAGCTCTTCTTCTTTGAGAAATTGGGTAAACTAGCACTTTTGAGATAAAAAATTAACTTGGAGCACCTTTTTACAATTTTTAGCAAAATGGCACAAAAGGGGATGAATTGACAAAAATACCCCCTTATAAACTTAATATTTTTTTCAGTTTTTTTTTCGATTTTTTCCTGGTTTTTTTTTCAATTTCTTTTTGATTTTTTTTTTTGTTTTTTTGTAATTTTTTTTTCAAAATCTTTTCAACTTTTTTTACGGTTTCTTTTTTTCAATTTTTTTTCTTTTTCTTTTTCTTTTCGATTTCTTTTTTCGATTTTTCGATTGATTTTTTCGATATTTCTTTTATCGATTTTTCGATATTTCTTTTTTCGATTTTTTCGATTTCTTTTTTCGATTTCGATTTCTTTTTTTCGATTTTTTCAGTTTTTTTTTTTGATTTATTTTTTTGAAAAAAGAAATCGAAAAAAGAAAAAGAAAAAAAATCGAAAAGAAAAAGAAAAAAAATTGAAATTGAAAAGAAAAAGAAATCGAAAAAGAAAAAAATTGAAATCGAAAAGAAAAAGAAATCGAAAAAGAAAAAATCGAAAAAAAGAAAAAATCGAAAAAAGAAATCGAAAAAATCAATCGAAAAATCGAAAAAAGAAATATCGAAAAAATCTATCAAAAATCGAAAAAAGAAATCGAAAAGAAAAATAAAAAGAAAAATCGAAAAAGGAAATCGAAAAGAAAAAGAAAAATCGAAAAAAGAAATCGAAAAGAAAAAAAATTGAAAAAAAAGAAACCGAAAAAAAAGTTGAAAAGATTTTGAAAAAAAAAATTACAAAAAAAACAAAAAAAAATCAAAAAGAAATTGAAAAAAAAACCAGGAAAAAATCGAAAAAAAAACTGAATAAAACATTAACTTTATAAGGGGGGTATTTTTGTCAATTCATCCCCCTTTGGTGCCATTTTGCTAAGATTTATAAAAAGGTGCTCCAAGTTAATTTTCTTCTTCCATAGGTGCCATTTATCCCAAATTCTCCTTCTTCTTTTAGGCTACTAGGCTGTAGTTTGTCTTGATTACCAATTTTACAATTGATGAGATCGTTAGTGATTAATATGTATAATCAAATGGTTTGTTAACTTATTATAAAATCAATTGAAGGTTATGACTCGGTCTAGATTGAAGTTTTCGGTAGGAAATATAAACGGAGATATTCTATTGATGATAGTTTTTTTTTTATAAATACAAATATACAATAGAGACAATCTATATTTATAGGCAAATATTAGACATAACGCTTGGAATACACATGTTATTGAAGGTTGGTTGCTTACATTCAAACTCATAACAATGTTTCATGAAATATATTGTAGGGTATCTAAGGGAAAAAGAACGTAATTATTATTGCAAATTTCCAGCCAAAAGTAACATGAATAATAGTACAACAAGAGGGTTAAATAATCAACTATTTTGATTCTCCTACAGGCTACAGGCTACAGGCTACAACCATTCCCTTTGAACATTATTTGAACAATCCATTAAATAATCAACTACATTTGAGTAACAGGTGCATATTAGACATTTGCGGCGACAGGTTTTCCTGGTTTGTTTAAATCTAGACGACCTTTCGCCAATTCATGGGACTTCGTTGAGTTGGACCAGAATTACGAGGCTCTAGACTTATTCCATTCGACCACTTCCCTTGGGCGCCATTCTCCTGCCTATGAACTTCCTGCTCCCTTGAATATATTCTGAGGTTTGATTGCGGTGATTCCTTTGGTTCTGGCCTGTCGTGAGGAAGTGGTCGAAGACCTTGCAAATCAGGTTCTGGAGCATATCCAACAGGTCTCTTGGATTCGTCCATCCTACGGAACGTAATTGAAATCCTGAATATGCAAATAACTCCATTAGATAAAATCGCATGTCTGTTGAGAAAACAAAATGCACACCAATATTACCTTTTGGTGGGGACAGATGGTACACAATGTTTAGCAACATCGGCACCATTTCCTTTTAAAACGAGAACAGATCTGCAGAAAAAGCAGGCGAATAATATTAGTATATATTTAAATTCTTGGGAATACTAGACCAAGTAAAAGCATAATGACGAAGCTCCACGAATGACACATACCCTACTGGCAAGGGAATCGCAGAAGCACCAGTGAACACACCAGCATCAACAATTTTCAGCTTTGTTCCAAACACTATGTTGCATTCACTAAGAAATGACACGGTGCAAAATGGGCGCACAAACTCATGATTGTCAATATGTGGTGGTATGCAATCCCCTTCATCATATATATTGACGATACAACTGTCAGGAACACAAGTTGGAGGCAGGACATGCCATCTAACCAATCTTTTGATCATCTCTTTGAAAAGTTGTGGTAGAGGATCCACAAACTCATTCCTAAGGATACCAGGTGGATTACCCTTCATGTCCTGCAAATAAATGATCCAAAACATAAAGATCGTGTGTAAGCAAGAAACTACTTTGATGGTGTCGAGAAAGTTACAACATGACGTTCATTCATCAGCTCACAATAAGTAAAGTAACAATGTTGACAGGTACAAAAGGGACTTACTGTCGCATAATTGTAACAACAACCGAATTGAAGGGTTACACGCCCCTTTCCTTTCATCCACTTCTGCGGTGCAGTATAAGTGCGTGCTGAAAATGTAAGATTCACCAATAAGTTAACAATTTTAGAAACTATAGAAACACATGCATATTATGATTAAAGATTTAACAAAAAAGTTATAGTGTTTAATTTGAACACAGACTTGATAAGTGAATTAAGTAATGGAGTATTCCAAGGATAAAAAGTTGGACAAGGGTGATCTTATCTCATATTTTTATGAGTCTCAATCTAGAGAAGATACAGAAAAAATCATCTATACGATTATCCATGAGGCTCGGAATGGAAAAGACACATTCGCCTCAGAAGAATATAAGTTGGCATTAAGATACCACAGATATTCTGGATCATAGACAGGTCATATGGGAAACAAATGCGCGGAAGAAGAAACAAATGCACGGAGGAAGAAACAAACATCTTATTATCGATATTGTATAACATTCAATGTTGGAAACTTGAGCATAAAGATACTTTATGAGTATAAAATACAAACCAATATTTAAAGAAATAATTCATTTTATTTATATCAAAATAACTTAAAAAGAAAGTGAAGAATCTTTAGAATATAGATGCCATCACCATTTACACCTTGTCCTAATCCCTCTCTAATACAGCATTATGCAAAGGGAAAAGGAATGTCTACAAGTTGCCTTTCCTGACAATTTCAAGGGAAATAAAAAATGACACAGCTAATGAGAATTCTTGAACTTACAGGACATGAAGAGCTTAAAGTCGAAAGATACAACACTACGCATATAGGAAGAACACTACTAGGGCTGAGTTTTAAGGGTTTATAATTTAATAGTAATATAAATTCCACAATGCAATATTATACCACAAGTTGTCGACGGTTTCAAAGACCTATTCAATTGCAAAATTTGAGTAGAAATATATATATTTTCATCTGAATTATTAACTTCCGAAACCAGGAAAAAAGGAAAGCATAGAACGACAAGAAAAGGCCACAGCCAGAGTTACTATCTTAACCAATCTGAGAAATGCAATGCTACACAAAATAATGTATTTTCCGGACTGGGACTAAGATGCTATATAAGTTGCTAATATTGGCTAAACATAGGTCGTCAACGATCAACCAAGTGTTTCTAACTAACGGTAAGGTTGACTAGGGAAGTCCTTATGAAGAAGATATATTGAACATCTTAATAATTATATCTTCATTGATAAGAGTTACTTATGTCTTCACTGATAAGATTGCATTATTAGCACATAATAAAGGTCCTATAGGACATACTTAGATAAACGCAATTAGTGTTAGCCTATTAGGGTGTTCTACTAAGAACATAGCAGCTCAACTCTAAAGCACAAAACAAACATTCGAGGCTATTAATTGGTAATAAAATCAACTACTAAAGTCAACTACTAGAGAGACCAGATTCTTAGCAAAAAGAAACACAATGGAAAGGAAAAGTTGCAGTGGGATTAGTGGAGAATACATTTAACTGAAGGAGAGCACAAATTTCTATGCTGTATAAAAAAGTTCACCTAATTTAATGGTAATTAATTCAACTGACCTCGTAATTGCCCATCTTCCCCCATTTCCTGAAGCTCTTCCACAAAGTTGACTATCCTCTTCTGCTCAGCAGCATTAAAGATACCGGTGTGTAACTCCAAACCCTTAAGTATGTTCACTTGCTTCCCGTTTACCCTCTCAAAGCAAACAAAATCTTTCTTCCTCTTAATATTACAAAACCTTAGCCGCTCTCTGTGCTCCTTCGGTAACTGAGTCTTTGACTTATCTTCCTTTGTATCTGACCTTCCCATAGAGGAAAAATTCCCCTTCCATATGTGACTACTAAGTTCACACTCTAATTCATCTCCAAGATCATCCTCCTGATCCATATCAGCAGATGACATTTGCAAGCTTGTGCTTCCCTTAAAGGCCGATGAACTGGATGTGTCACTTGTAGATGCATCAGAAACTGCCTTTGTCTGTTTCTCCTTTCCTGCATTTTTCCAACTTCCCAACGAAGGAAAATCCACATTATCAATCATATTCTTGTTACCTTTACCATTTCCAAGATAGTTTATCTCGCAATGATTATGCTCCCGGTGATAGTCCTCAACAGCTGAATCATTTAGCCTCAAACCAGAAATACCATCAAGTGCTCGAGATACATCAACATTAACGTTACTCTCTACAGATATTGAAAAAAAATCCAGTGTCAAAAGCCAACTTATAGTCAACCAACAAATAGATAAATAAGACCCCATAATAGTTAAAATCAGCTCGCATACATGTCTACTAATTTATATCGTAGTAACAACCCAAACTTTTCACTTGTATTTTGGAATCAAATTTCAAATATACAACTTGTAACCTATAATTAAATGTCTATCAGCAGATACTAATCATCCCGGCCCCACAGTAACTAACCCAAACAGTACCTCCGTCAAAAAACGTTTATCAAATTTGTTTTTCAATCATCAAAACTTACAAACAATGTACCACATTAACCCACATAACTTTGATCGGATCAAACTTATCATGATAATAGAAAAATACATTAAAAATTCTATCTTTCAACACTTATTTCACCAAATACTATTCTAGCATAATATTCAACCTTCAAAATTGTACAATATTTTCAGACGACGTTGTCATTTTTCGTCAAAATTAACAAACTTTGTATCACAACTTACCACATACTTTGATTTAAATCAAACTCGTCAGGATAATAAGAAACTATATTAAAAACCTATTTTCATCACATTGTTTACCAAAATTTTCAAGTTAATAGCAAATTAGTGAATTACAATGGAAATCCGCCCCAAAAGATTATCCACTATTTTTCATTGAAAAATTTAACAAACCTCGATAGTTTAATTGACTCACAACTTTATTTGAATCATCATCATCATCATAATGTTAATACTAAAACAAGGAAAAAATACCATATTTTGACATCTTTCACTCGAATTATACAATGCAAGTATTTTAAAACAAAAAATTAAGCCTAGCATAACCATCAACAAAACACAAAGAATATACAACACATTAAAAGATTTTCAAATAAGAATCCAAAAAGTCAGACACATAATTAGAGATTGGACAAATTGTTACAGATGGACCGTGTTATTTAACATATACAAGAGATACTTTTATTAGTGTAAGCTCAGTGAGCATGGCACATCAATAATCTTAATGAGTCGGCACAAGCAATAACAAGGTCGACCTTTAAAAAAAAAGAAAAATCAATTCAAGAAACATATAAATTTAAAAACTCAGACACAAAATTAAATATTGAACAATCTTTTACAAACAGAGGGTCTTATATTTTCACTGACATATTTCAATAACAATAAGAGCTGAACACGAGATATTACTCATGATGAAAATTCCAAATTCTTGTAATGAGACGTTCGACTTTCTAAAATCGAAAAATCAAGAAACATATAAATTTACAAACTCAGACACATCATTAGAAATTGGACACTCTTTTACGGCTGGAGGGTATTATTTAACATGGTCATTAAGCATCGGTTAATATATATTTAGTTGAACATAGACAGAAGTAAGCGAGCAAACACCAGAAAAGAACATCTAATTAATATTTTGTACATTAAAGGGCACCTAAGTATACATATCAATTCCAAGATTTAATTAACAATAGGATAGTGAACACGAGATATTACTAATGGACGACTTTTTTAAAGAATCAAGACCTCTGGTTCGAAACTTGCTAAGAATTAAAAAGGTCAAAACTAGAGGATCTTTACCAGCATAAATATTTACCTGTTTGAAGAGAAAGGATGCGGTGGGAGAGAGTTTGGGAGCAGGAGGAACAGAGACCATGGGAGAGAAAGGGGGCCCAATTCGAGAGAAGTTCGGCGGCAGCATTGCGCTCTGTTTGGTTGTACTTTCGTAAGAAGAATTCATCCATGTTATTATTTGGATTCACTAATGAATAGGGTCAGAAGTTAAATTGGTTATAACAAGAAAGTACGAGAATAATTAATGTCTGAAATCTGAATATAGATAGAGAGGTTCTTTTATGATGACGACAAGAAGATAGGTTGTAGGAGTACTACTGTAATACGGAGTAGGGCTGTGAATGAGCCCGAAAGCTCGAAAAGTTCGCTCGTATTCGATTCGAAAAGTTCGGCTCATAGCTCGATTCGAGAAATCAAACATAGAATCGAGCCTTAATTCTTGGTATTTGGTCAAACGAGCCGAATAGCTCGAATAGCTCGATTCGATTGCTAAAATATTAATTTAAATATATAATAATAATTAATATATTAATATGAATATATGATAATATTTATAGTAATAATTAATATAAATATGGACCATGTCCATTTATTAGTCTCTCAAGTTTCTCAAAATCTATAAAAATCTCTCTAGTACTCCTCAAAAACTCTCTCTACTGTTTATTTTTTTCAAGGGGCGATTTTCCCGTCTCTAATATTAAGCGTAAAATGCCCTAAAAAAAAAAAGAATGATCGAGTTCGAATACGAATCGAACAGTTCGAATACGAATCGAACAGTTCGAATTTTCGAATACGAATTCGAGCAGTGATATTTGAGATTTGGTCAATTCGAATCGAATCGAATAAAGTTCGAATATTTTCGAATAGAATACAAATATTACACTGTTCGGTAGTATTCGGCTCGTTTACAGCCCTAATACGGAGTGTCTAATCTTTCTTTTTGTTAGCAAGTGATTTGTATTAAAATAAGTTGAGAAATAGGACTACAAGATACACTAAAACTTCTATAGATTAATATTTTATAAATCGATGAATTCCTAAGATAATAAATTTGTCCAGCTTCGACTTGGGTCAGTTAAAAATTAACAAAAATCGATAAAATAATAAGACAATAATTTTCTTTAAAAGTCATTTATAATATAAGGTCCTACGAAAATTATAAATTAATAATCCTTACAAATTGAAATAATAAAATTACAATTTATTTAAAATATGTCTATATAGTAGTTTGTTTTTTGTTAAAGTTCATCTATAATTTTTATTATTGATTCAATTAGTTTATGTGTTGTGTTTTCAAAATATATATATATATATATATATATATATATATATATAGTACTATAATTTTGAATCAATTATAAAAGGATTCTTTGTTTACAATCTATTAGCGCCTTGATTGCTTATCGGGCAACAAAAGTGGATAGTAATGGAGGTAGGAGCAGGGTTGTTAGGCCAATTCAGTTGTACGACATAATGGTATGTATAATTATCTTTTTATTTGATTATGTATATGACTATATCCATTTATTTTATATAAGCTTCAGTTATTTGATTATGTATATGGCTCTATAAATTTATTTTATACAAACTTCTGTTGTGCTTTAGGATTCCGTGTTGCAATCTGAGTGTATATAAAGTTCAGGATTCTTTGATATGTTTTTCATTTTTTGTTGTTGTTTTGCAGTGCCCAAAGCAGGATACCGAAAGAGGTTATTGCGCATACTACATCTGTTTATTTATTGAAGATATCTTACAGTCGGGGACAACTAATACTCCGGCCGCGGTTAGTAACCACATCTTACTTAGAAGATCACAATAATAAATTTCACAAGTACAAACTAACTTAGTTATTTTGTTGTTTTTCTTATTTTTCAGTATTTTAAGAAACGACGTTGTGATACATTACCTGATGATCGAATTGAGCATGTCCAAAAGGAATGGTGTGGCTACTTCTATAATATGTTTCTGAAGGATAAAGCAGTCTGTCGTAAGTAGCTAGATATGCTTATGTTGGTTACATTATCACTTAATAATTTTCTTCAATATACATTGTTTTTGAATGTATGAATAGTTTTATGTTAAATTAAATGTGAACCCTTCGATTGAAAAATGTGAATGAATATTTTATTTTAATGTAAATGGTAATTTTGGTTTCTCGATATGGATATCGTTTCGTGAATGAATTGTGTATAATACTGGAAAACAAGGGTTTTCGTGAATGAATTGTGTATAAAACAGAAAACATGGTGGTTTTGGCTGAAATAAAATAAAAAATTAATTTTTAAAAAAAGAGCTTAGACAGCGCTCATTTTGGCTCCGTCTAAGACTTAGACGGCGCTCAGCGGGAGCGTCGTCTAAGGCATTTTCACTTAGACAACATCATTCTTAACGACGTTTTTTGTGCCGTTTAAGGCCTTTTTTTAGCGTTGTCTAAGCTCTTTTTTGTACTAGTGATATACTCTCTCCGTCCCTAAAAGATTGCTACATTTTGACTTTCACGATCAACAAACCAATCTAAAACGTAAATATTTCTTATTTTACATGCGAAAAAATTATAATAAGTTGATATTTCAAAAATATATATTGAGACGAATCTAACAAGATCCCACATGACTATATTTTATCTTACCGTTTAATGAGAATTCTTGATCAAACTTTCTAAAGTTCGACCACAAAAGGCAAAATGTATCAATCTTTTAGGCACGGAAGGAGTAGTATTTTATTAATTAATCCATAAAATATATTAATGGACAAATGACATCAAAGATCACTAGCGTTTGTTAAGAGATAACAATAAGTATTGGAATCATAACAAATACAAAGGAAGGCCTCACATGAATATAAAGAAAACATTGAGAATTGAGATAAGTTCCTGAATCATCATACTTGGTATTATCCCATTTAACTCCGTGCATACAATTAGGCTTTTACATATGCATAATCTAATACATGGAAGTGGAAAATGCACTACAATAACATGACTAATCGGTTAAACGACCACCTGGTATACTAGTTGTGCGTGCAAATCGCAGCCGCCTGGAACATTCTAAACTCACAACTTCAAGAAGTTAGACATTGTCGCCAAATATGGTCGGAACCATCAACACAAGCTTTCAGTTCAGGCTAGGCCATCAAGGGGCATGGTTCGACCGACATGATTACCAGGATAATGTTCCAAGAGGACGACTTTAAGCTTGATCGCTAACAGGTTTTAAGTTATGACCAACTTGGGCCGCTGCTGAGTTTAGAATCTGCATCCCTTCCTCACCCATCTGCTGAACTTCTGCAGGTGATAGAATTCTGATGCAGTGAACACAGCCAACAAACTCTCTACAAAATCATAAAAAAATATTTTGGGTTACTTTCCAGTTGATGCGATGCATTTAGAATGTGTCAATAGGTTATCACACACAAAATCTAAGTAATTGCTGGGAATTGGAACATATCAATTGCAGCAAATACGACATTAGATCATCGAACCCCATGCCAATAACATAATTTTTTAGTTCTTTCTCGCTTGTTAAGAACATATAAGCACACCTATTTGAATACTAAAATAGCATAACCGTAACTGAAAAATATGATTGACATAACTTGTAATTGATTTTATACGAAAGAGTGATTGTAGACGACTTACTCCCAAGGATCATCTCCAACAAGTAGAACGTCATTCTCGAAATCAACATAGACTAACTTCCATCCTGACCATTTTGAGTCATTAAGGAGCCCCTCAAGTCCAAACATCCGCTCAATAGCAGAACATAACTCTTCGTAGTTCTTGAAACTTGACACATCAATAGATCTTCCAACAGAACCAGTCTTTTGAATCTGTTAACAAATTCAAGCTACATAGTTAAATTAGGTGAAACAATAGAGCTACAACTTGCAGCAGGCACAACAAAGCCTTTTATTCTTTAAGTTCATATCAATATTTTAATAAATCGTAGAGACATCTGAGAGTTAAAATTTTCAGGAAGCAAGATCTTCGAGAACAAATTTGTGATAGCTTCAAATTCTTTATATATTAGTGAAAAAAAAGTTATCACCAAATAGGCATTCCTATTTACCTTTGTATAGGTTCGAACACGTGGAGCGACTTGTTGCCATGAGTTGTTCTGCAATAGCTTGTTGTCACTGAAATCACCATTGCTTGAACATGCACCCCCCGAGTTGTCGGCAAAGTCTTGCAGTGAAAAGGCCTGGGAATCTGGTATGCTAGTTGATGTGATCTGAGAAACATCTTGGCTTGAACAGAAACTACCCAACAAATAATCTGAAGGTCTTTGAAAATCAACGTTCTTCAATGTGCCGAAATCATCTAACACTGTACTTGAGACGGAAGGATCAATTACAGTACTTCCGCCATCAAAATTCAGACAACCATATAAGTCACCTTGGTTAGGAATTTCCTGTGCCAAGTCTTTCATGCCAAATGAGTTACATATGAAATTATTGTTAGATGGGTCTTGCTGAGTCAGAGAAACTAATTTGCCTGTTTGATTCAAACACTTTGTAGTGTTCAATTGATCATTCCATAGATCTTGGTTTGTCGAGGGTAGCAGAGGATTTTCAGATCCTGGCAAGACAACAAGATTATCACTACTTTTTAGCATAGGAGACAACCCTTGGGGCCTCATATATCCATCTTGAGGTTGTTGGTTTGAAGGGCTTAAGTTCCAATCATTTTGGTTATTGAATGGGAGAAACCCACTAGAACTAACAGAATCGAATTGGAGTCCATCAATTTGGTGTGAATGGAAACCATGCATGTCCAACTGTGACTGCGTGAGCCAAGGCGTTGAAATCGGAGGAAGTGATCCATTTTCTGAGTTCAGAATTATAGGGTTACTTGAAGCAGCATGCATAGGATTTGCGTTGACCATATCATTACTGCAGTACCTCGATGAAGGAGATTGGTTCAACTGGTCCATCACTGTCTCAGATTCTAATTTGGCCACCTCATTATTAGGCTCCTTTGATGTTTGATTGCTAAGTTGGTTAGATTCTTCTGCTTTCCCTGGAACAGTTGTGTGCTGTGAATTGCTTTGATCAATGTCAGATGCGTGGTCGAGCTGGCCTTGCAGTTCATTATTGCTCTGGGGAGTTATCTGTTTAAGTGGAGTATTTTCTTGTTGCTGCTTACTTGAAGGCTGCATCACCAGTGCTTCTGGGTGAGTGTCAATCTTAATGGCAGTCTCTTGAAATGTAGGTACCGAACTTCCTGGAAAATTTCCACTTGTAGGTTTTACCAACATTTTCATAAGTTGTTCTGACCACAGATTTGAGGGGGAGGAATTTTGAATATCTCCATTGATGTTTCCCGGATATCGAACAAAAGGTCGGTTCATCACATTTTCCCATTCATTTTGTGCTCCTGCATCAACAGAAAGAGAAAGCCAGGGAGGAGTTAATCTTTTGGAGATGATATCATCAGGTGAAAACCATAGAAGACCTTGAAAAACAAGGATATGACCACAGATGACATCTATAGAGACTAACCGAAAAAGGCAGACTGAAATGGCCTTTTAAGACCCGAAGTCAGCGAAGGAAAGATGAAGAGACTTTCAGGTGTCTCAATCTCCCAGGGGCAAACTCTACTCTGCTTGTCACCACATCCAGGCTCATCCCACTCCACCTGTATATAATGAATGGAACCATCACTATAACAACAATGAACGAAGCTATTTGGGGAGGTATTGTGCTTGTGGGATGGAATCACCGAACTATGATAAAAATCCGGAAGTATAAAATTCAGCTTACTGCTTAGTGCTTACCTGAAGACAACGCCATTTGGAACCAGGCCACCTCAGTGGATCCAAGTCACTTATGCCAACAATAGTCCCCATGTATCTGCATGAGACAAGGCAACTCAATGTGATGTGGGAGAACATGAAGAGTCTTATACTGTTTCACCACCCAGGGAAATACCTACCTGCGTTTTCCAGAATCCTCCGTTTCAAACATCATTCCAAACCTCATCCCAGATGAAAGTTGAGAACCGTAGATAGATTTGCGAAATTTGGTCAGCGGAATGACAAAATCTGAAGGGCATGCTCTGAGGAAAGTAGACCATAAGTAAGCTCAAGCATAGATAAACAGCTCAAACAAACACAAATTCAACAGGAGCATTAAAGTCATTAAAATTGAACAGCTTACACCAATGCAACAAAAAAGGATTAAAGATTAAACATGAAGCCAAGTTTTCCAAGTAGTGGGTGCAAACTGTGAACGTACCATACACACCTAGAACAAAAGAAACTATAAACATACCTAGGGTTGTAGAAAATGGTGAATGGACTTCTATTAGCAGCAGCATGAGCCGCAGCTGCAAGGACCCCAATGTGCATACTATCAGCAGATAGAACAGATGAGGGTAAGGTAGTTTGTTGCCGGTTCGCACGCCTCACTCCCAGCATTAGTTGTGATTTTTCATCTCTGGTACCAATACATAAGCTTACAATTTTGAGTATTATACTTCACAAAATTGATGGAGACTTAAATCCAATTACTGATGAAATATTTAACATAATGTTTCCTCACTCGCAGAGAATTTTAAATAAATCCTGTGAAGCTTAAGTAGTTATTGAGTACCCAAAATTGTCAATGCAATTCATGAACAGATTTATTTCAAATTAATATAAGAAGACAAGAAACATCTTCCTTCATGCAAAAGTGCCTAGAGAGAAAGGAAGATAAAATGATGTCCAATCAAATTATTGTTGCTAGTCATTACGCCATCTCAATTCATCATCAAAGACAATTAGCAGCTTCTCACAAGTAGTGACATTTTGAAAGTGTTATAACCACATATTACCGGATAAAAAGAACAGAATCTCCCGCTCGGAGCCTTTTAGCCCCAACAAACATACTCCAGCCAGTGGTAAGAAGGTGCCTTTTTGGCTGCCCTAAATAACAGAAAACAATACATATATGCTTTAACACTGAATATTAGGTAGGTAGTATATAGATATAGGGGTGAGTACAAGGATAACAAGATCCCGATAGTATATACCGCGGTATATGTGCCGAAATGTCCAGGTGTTATCATGCAAATCTCGAACAACGAGCTCTTGAGTAGGAGGTTGCATAGAATAGTCCTGAAAACATACATTAGAGAAAATTATATCATTCAACCTTCTTTATGTTTTAATTAGGAGACTTAACTTTTCTGATGTTCTATTTTGGCTATTTTTTACTCCTACTATATTACTCTTTCTAATGTATTTCTTAAATTTTTTGAAAAAAGGCAGAACGGGCAATATAATTGGGGAAAGCATTAACAAAGTAAATGGCTCACCAACTGTGGGAAGAGCTTCTCAGCTGCTCTCCGAGGAACTGAGAAACCTCCATGTGTGCTGGTATCACTTGCAGTCAACGTTTTGCAAAAGAATTCGCTGGGATGCTTACTAGGCCTTAGACCATAGTCTGGAACCGGTATGACATCTTTTTCCTGGTCCAAGTATTTATTTGTTAAAGCTAGAAAATATTGGCGTTTGGAAAATGTAGGAGAAAATCAGTTTACTGTTATTTATTCTGATTATATGTACCGCTGTTGCAACAAATTACAGTATAAATAATTGGATGTGGTGTTGGAGCTTACAGAGATGACAGGTTGTAGGCTCATCTGGGCGTATATCTCATCGGTATCTTTATCTGCCTATACAAGGAAAAGGATCATGACGTAATTAGAGTAATAACGTATACTCTGCGGTGATTAACATGCAAACCAAATTTTTGAAGTTACATACATGAAGTGTCGCATTGTGAACTTGGCACAACAACTGAGAGGGTAGATTTGGGTAGTTGGGAATTTGTGAGGTTGCCGCCCTATTAGTCGAAACTGCAACCTGTAAAGTAAACAAATAATTAGCGCTATTGCTAATTCACATCCAAGGAATTGATGCATTGGATTAGATTGGTAAGTTAGTGGAAGACACGGACTACACAAATTCATTAATATAAGTAGAAAGGCAAAAACTTCTTATGAGCATCGATCCAACATTGAATTAAAAACAAAGTAAACTAGTAGATATAAGAATCTGGACTGCACATGAGTTCATTATAACAGTTTGGACTCTAAGGAGATCACGGAGAGTGGAACCATTTAGAAATGGTAACGATTGTAAACAGCAATGACCTAACATGCTTCCTACCACACCATTATACTCCCATGTATGTAAATTAGTTGTACAATAATCAATAATGTTTTCCCTTTCTTTTTCATCAAGAAGAGGTAAAAGAAACACTTCAAACAGCTAATATACTTGAATCAATTATGCTTTGCTCACTAGTGTTCATTGTCATGAACCGAAGCCGTACAAACATACTATATGAGCTATTCAACTTTGTCAATGCTGGATAAATAACAAAATCCTCTTATTCATAGGACATGAACTAGTATTCGACCTATCTTAACATTAATATGTTTGGTGCAAGAAAGTTACCAAACTTAATGAAAATGTACCTGTTCACTATGGCCTTGAGGGAAATAGTACACAAGGCTTCCAACTTGAGGGAGTGTAACAAGAGGACCAGCGCAAGCATGCCATAGCTCCGAATTTATTGCCTTCTTTATACCTGTATCGAAATATAAGAATCGAACATCATATTCTTGTCACCTTCAATAAATTGAAAATACAATCAAGCTCTCTAATGAATTATACATTTCCTAAATGCCTTCGAAAAGGCTCCTGCTAAGTGGGAGGGTGATACGTCGAAAAACGACGTACATTCAAAGAAGTGAATAACATTAAGAACAACTAACCAGAATGATCCTGCATTTCTTTCATTAACTTCATCTCCTCAAGTAATGTATGTGCACCACTAATCACTCCTCCTGTCTTAAGTTTCTCTTCTGGCAAACCCATATGAATTACTCTAATTTCATTAACATATCAAACTAATTCATGTAAACGAAATCAACTATTACAACCCCCCCTCTGATCCCCTCAATACTTCCACAAAGACCCTTAATTTCAAAGAAGCCAATGAATGAAAGATGAACTCAAACCTATAAAGAACACATTTTTATTCCTAAAACCAACCAATAAAAGTCTAGTCTCACTAGATAACAGATTCTTGAAAAAAACAGAGACAAAAAGGCCAAAAGACAAGAGGAGAGAATCTAATAGTATATGTTAGAAACCAATCTAAATGGACAGAAGAAAAAAAAGCATGCCTCTCTAAATTCCAAAACCAAAGAACAAGAACAACAACATACTGCAAAAAGTGACTGAAAATCTAAGGTGGGGCTTCTCCATCAAAGGGGAACATGGGAAGCAAATAATTGTTTTTATCTTTAAAGAAAACAAAAAAGGGTCAGCTAATCTTGCATCAAAGCACGCGGACCAAAGCATGAGTGCTCTGATTATCAATTACCACTCTACAGTTTCACCCCTTTTTATCAAAATCAAAAAATAGACCTTTCATAACAAAGTGGTCATCATATTTATTCCCCCTTTTTCCCTTTTGCCCTTCATCACAAAAGCAAAAAAGTTCCCAACTTTGCACTTATTCACTCATTTTTTCCAAATAAAATTTACTGCTAGTAATTTATTTATTTTCTTGTTTTCAACTTTCAAGATTGTGTGTTTATGTGTGCATGTTTATGATGTTTATTACTAGTGGTTGTTTTTATTGCAGCTTTTTAATTCTTGAGAAAATCTTAAAGCAAAAAGGAAACACAAAAAATGAAAATAGGTACAACGTATGCAGAAGATGGTTGAGCTAGCACGAAAACGAATTTTTGCAGTTTTTACTTATGTAGTTCAGAAAAGAGTCAGAAAATTGAGTAATCTAGCAATGTTACTTGCTTGGATACGGAGTACTTTTAATAAATATCGCATACATAGACATTAGTACAACTTAACTACTCATCAGTCGGGAGGAATTATATGGTAGTCTTATTCATTTCACGAACTAATAACGTGCTCGGTTTTAGTATCGGATACTTGATTGATCGTTTAGAATAAAATATTTTAAGGTAATTTGTGGACGGTTTATAATTGGCATCTTAAATTGGTAGTCCAATTTGCATTTGGTGCAAGTAAAATTGATTCATTGTATCATGCAAAAGAAAGAGTTAATGGGATTAGAAAGGAATCTAAAATGTTTGAATTTTGCTACGTGGGTTAGTATACACAAAAATGATAATGCACCACAAAAAGGCAATGGGAGAATATTGTTTCAATTTTCATTCTTTTTGACTTCGAGATTAAAGGTGTAGGATCTTCTTCAATTATTTGGTAGTATAATTTTTCTAATGTTATTATGAAAATTGTTTCTAATTGTTATGATTTTATTGACGAATAATTAAAATTAAAATTTTAAATGAAAATATTGAGAAATTGGGAGAAGGGAAGAAAAAAAGAATAGGTATGAAATGACATGGAGAAGCGCATCTTAGCACATGCATTACGAGGAAATAGTAAAAGAGAGTAGTCTTTTCACTAAAGTAGTCGTATTTGATAGAATCAAAATTCAGACTTCGTACTTCGCATTAACTCCTTCCTCCCAAAAATATTTACAATATCAGATTTGTTATTTTTTAAAAAGTAGCCCGGAGTCGTTGATGGTTTTGTAAAAAAATCTTCCTATTTTCTAGGAGTATGACTCTTTAATTTCTTTATTCATGGTTTTGTGTCACTTTTGTTGGTTTGACGAGTTTTATGTTTTAGTTGAATTTTTTTTGTTAGATTGATGGACGAGTATACATAAGTTTGGTCTATGTGCTGATTGTATAGGGTTTGTCAGATAATACGTATACATTCATCAGATCATGTGTAATTTTTCAATCAATAAGTTGTCAGAAATATATTTTTTGGTCTTTGATATAACAAATGAAAAAATAAACAGAGAAAATGAAGTGTAATAATCAATTTTAAAATGTAAAAATGAAAACACTATTCTTTTTGCACATGTCATATTCGTACATATAGGATTCCCATTAATCTAACAATTTTAAAAATTTTAGTGTATTACCTATTTTTCAACCTCGTTAAGTAAGGTGATACAAAATGCTACTACAAAGAGTATTACACTCTTAATCGTGAAAGATTGATTGTTTGTTGAATTGTGTGTGAGTGAGATACCCAAAGTAGGGGGGTAAAATAATTTTCTAAAACGTTCTTGGTGAAAAAATAAAAAATGAAAGATCCCACGGAATTGAACTGTGTCCAAGAATCTAAGAAATAGTGAGAATTATTGATCTCTCTCACTATCTATTTCAATTCGAAAATTCAGGATTTGCTATGATGCCCTTCTTTTAACATTGATTTGCTATGATGCCCTTCTTCTAACATTTATTTTTCCTAAATTGGATTGATTGGATTAATTTATCCTAAAAATTTCAATTCAATTTAATTGGAATTTGGTTATTCACCATATACGATAATTCTACAATGAATATCAAACTTAAAACCAAATATATGATTCTTTCCATTCAAAATTTTAAAAGAGTGTTATTTTCATCAATTTCAAGATTCATTTAGTTCTAGTTTTAAAAAATAAAGAAAACTAACAATTTATAAGATAAAATTTAAATTGGTTAGAACAGCTACAGTTCATTAATCTTCATTAATTAATATATACAACTATTTTCAATTTAAAATTGGTATCCATTACTAAAATATATCATTCTAAGATGCTACAACATAACGTGTTCAAAAAAATGTACCAAAATGATATTATACGCCTATATAGTTTGTGTATCAAAATCTGTTAAAACAAGTTGATACAAATTATTTGAAACGGAAAAGTAAGCTTAGATGATTGACATTAATGAATTTTTTTTGACAAAATGGTACGTATTATCTAAAATGTACCAAAAGAATAAGAAAATACTCCCTCCGTCCCTAAAAGGTTGTCACATTTTGACTTTTGTTGGTCAAGCATTACAAAATTTAACCATGAATCTCATTAAATGATAAGAAATAATACAGTCTTGTGGATCTTGTTAGACTCGTCTCAATATATATTTTTGAAACATCAACTTTTTATAATTTTTTCGCATGTAGAATAAGAGATTTTTACGTTTTGAATCGTGTTTTGTTGATCATGAAAAGTCAAAATGTGTAAATCATTCAGGGATGGAGGGAGTATAATTTAAATGGGTACAATATACAATTTTTATAATTAATGAACCACTAATGAACGTAAAACCTTAATGAACTGTAACTTTCCACCTTGACAGCTCCATGTCATGGATATGATGTCAGACTTATTCGCGGGATGTGTCTCACATCATCAGTGGAATAGAGGTTTGTTTGTTAACCACTTCACAACACAAAGTTTGCTTTAATAGGAATCGATCTCGAGTTGCACAACACGCTCTAGTTACTTATCACTTGAGCTATGCCCCGGAAGCGTAATGGAGGAAGACATGGAATATATACCAAGATGGAGTATAAATGTGGTATTAATATTCTTATTGAGTATGAGTTTGAATTCGAACAACGATTAAACACTTCTACATCCGATTATATTCTTTAGAATTCGTTTGGATTCATATTCACAATAAATAGAGTTTCAATACAAAATTGTTCAGTATATAAGGATTATTATAATTCAAAACTAAAGATATTTTATGGTTGAAATTGAACATTACAAATTTATTTTAGGATGGATTAAATGTTTGAATTTTAGAGATTGATCCAGCTCCTATTCTCACACAAAAATTCAGCATCGGGGTTTGGTATTAGGCTTGGCATCTGATTTGGACCGTACATTACGCGTGCGGCTATTCTCGGACAAAGATATTTTCAGCGCATGTTAGTACTTCTAGACACGTGTCAGCGTCCTGTCACTCTCAGCTAGATATGCAGTAAGTGGGTTGGTTAAAGTAGTTCCTACTATTTTCCTTAATTACGCCAAAACACCTTTCACGACTTAAACCAGAATTAAATACTGTAGTTTTCATATTTAGTGCTCCCTTCGCTTTTTATTAATGTCACTTTAATCATTTTTTTATAGATTAATAATTAAATATTCCCTCCTTCTAATTCTAATTTTATTTTCTATTTCGAAAGTTAAATTTTGATCATAAATTTTAATTAGCCGATAAGAAATAATATAGTCAAGTATTATATTATTAAATTCGTCTCAATTTATATTTTTGAAATATTAACTTCCTATAATTTTTCGTTAATAGTAAAAATTGAACCGAAGTAACAAATTGGGATGTAAGAAGTACAAAATTCTTGTCGTCAATTTAGCTTTTCTTCACACCTCTATGAGTTTTTGACATCTCAATGTTTAATGCTCAAACGATTTACTGGTACGGTTACGTCCCTTTACCATTCCTGACACGTAGGAATGTTTATATTAATGTTGTTTTTGTTTTTTTGGTAAATTAGTAATAGGGGGAGTTTGGGGTGTCTTAAATTCAAAATGTTTTGGTGACTGATAAAAAATAATTTAACTATATTATTCGATTAACTAATTTATAATAACTTTTTAACAATTTGACAAAGATCGCACACCATATAACCGAGTTAAGTGTCAAGAACGAAACTTTCAAATAACGTAGATTAACGTTAGTGTATAATACTCATAAATTCATACGCCGTCCAATCTAAAAATAATATAGTTATAAAAATTTCGCACATATTAAAATACATTTTAATGCATTGAAAATTTAAATTTGTACCTTATAATGGAATCCCTTAAATCATTCCAAGAGTTATTAGTAGCCCATGAAAGATTCTTGATATGTAGTATGAAAATATGAGCTGATGAAGCTCTAAAATTGACTGGTCTACTGTACTATCCATATTCGTCATAGGTTTCTTTGTCTAGTCATTCAAGGCATTCACATTATCGTACAACCATTCCTCAATTTAATAATTCCACAGGTTTATCAAATTTAGTTTCATGACAAAGTTGGGTTCGTCGAGATATTTTATCCTTCCCTCCTCACTTTGGAAAAGAGGATCAAATATAATACTCGTACTCTCTTTATCTCTATATAATTGGTATATTTTTATTTTATTGATCAAAATTTATAAAATTTTGACATAAAATCAGTGGCACATCTAGAAGTATAAAAATGTCTGTTCGAAATTGTCATAATTTTTAAAGTGTTTGTTAAACCACTTAAATATATTCAAATATAATTTTAAATACTAATTTTTACATTAATTTTTGCTTTAAATATTATATATATAATTTTTTCAAAAAAAGTGTCTGTTCGAGTGAACGAGCTGAATTCATATGAGTCCGCCACTGCCTTAAATTCTCATTAAATGATAAGAAATAATATAGTTTTATGAGATTTTGTTCGATTCGTCTCAATATATAAAAGTCAAAATATATCAATCAATTAGAAAATAAAATAGTGGTATTATTAAATCTAACAACTATCACGTTCCTCTATCAAAAGTATAAATTGTAGAGTTAATCGAATAGCCTAGTGGAAAAGGCTCTTGCCAGTGACCAGAAGGTTCTGGGTTCGATACTCACCTCATCGCTAATTTACAAAAAAAAAAAAAAAAAAGTATAAATTGTAGAATACATTACCTAATCACATGATTAGATATTGTTTTCATTAATTATTTCAACACAAGATTCATTCTTTATATCAATCTACAATGGATAATTGTCAAACAAAATTTAACTACTTAACCATTACAACGAATAGTTGAAATTTCAAAAGGTAGATGATATAAATGGTTAGATTATTTTTTGTATTATTATCACATTCTAATTATTTGGAGTAGCAAATAAATTTTTTAATTATACCAAAATTCATTACTTTTTATTTGTACCTTGTTAACGTAGATTGATTCACTTAATTTGGATATTAAAAAAATAAAATTAATTAAGATGGAAGTGTGTAAATTTTTTAAAAACAAAATCATCAGAGTATGTTAAAGTTAAGTGATTGTTCAATATTAGGCGGAGAAATTAGAAAATAATGTGGAGTATTAGGAATTGAAAAAATATAGGTTGAATAACAAAAATTATTGTACATGGTCTTTGGAAAGTCAAATTCACGATACATGAAAAAAGAAATTAGAACAAGTACTTATTTCTTCTAGTTATTTATTAGTTGAGTTCATATAGCTGGTCAATCGGCACCAATAAGTCAATAATATAGACGTGTACATTCTTGTGAAACCGGGTTTGCACTCCATATAATTAAACGTGAACAAATTAAATAAAAAAACCATTCTCATATAAAATGATTTGGTATATATTATTAGTAATTTATTATGGGTGAAGAACTAATAGATGTAAAATATTGAGCAGCCTAAAGGTTAGTGTGAATTCCAGGGGCGGCAACGGGACCGCGGTTAAAATGAAGGCGCGCATGCAAAAGTGTGTGTTTGTATAGAATACATTATATTATCCAAACGGTGGAAAAGTTGGCTAAAAAGAGTCTGCTATTTTAGGTCTCTATTTTGAAGTTTGTGTTGTAATTTGTGAGGCACGCCAACTAGTACCACAAATAATAGGGAGAATTGGAGATATGGTATAGTATATTAGTATGTAGTGTGTACAGTCTCTCAGCCTACTCAGCACACTGTTCCATAACTTTGGAACTTAAACTTGCCCCAATCTACCAACACCCTTCATTATTCTCCCACCTTCTCCCTCATGCTTCAACACTTATATAGTTGGGACTTGGGAGTGTGATCACAAGATGGAGAATTAGATCTTTCAATGAGTTAATCGAATAGTCTATCGAAAAAAGTTGTTGTTAGTGATCAGAAAGTCCTGGGTTCGTACTCAACTCACCGTTAATTTATAAAAAGAAAAAAAAGATCTTTACTATCATTGATTTTTTTGGTCGACATTGCCTGTTATAAGAATTTGTATAGTGTGATTTACCTCCCTTGCGTGGATTACATCTTATTATGGTAGTTCGTGATTTATCTAGTGTGCATTGGCTGAGTAGCACTTGCGAATTTTCCGTTAGATGATTATATAGTTTGATGACAAACAATTATACTATTACATATAATATGTTAAGAATCTATGGGGTTCCACTCTAAAACCAATTGGTGATAGAGGGAGTTACCCAAGTTCTTAGATATTGACTGGGAGGACATCGATATCCGATGTGGGTGTGCATCTTAACATTCCCCCTCACGTGTAACCCAATCATCGGCGGAACATTCCTCGCCGGTATTAACTGCCGGAAACAACATCGGCGGGTTACACGTGCCTCAATAACTCGGGCTTGACTCATGATACCATGTTAAGAGTCTATGGGTTCCACTATAAAACCAATTGGCGATAATAGAGGAATAGCCCAAGATCTTATATATTGTTCCAGGAGGACACCGATATCCGACGTGGGTGTGCATCTTTAACATAATATTCCTTACTATGAGATATTTACTTGCTCTATTCTAAGCTTTAAAGAATTTTTTTTCTTAAATTAAATAATTCATTTTTTATTTATCTTATGTGAGAGAATGATGGAATTCAGGGAAAAGATTAAATGAGACTCCAATCAAGTTTAATTAAAATTCATTATATACAAAAGTTAATATTCCTTATAATTTTTAAATGGAGGACTTATAATACATATGAATTTAATTAATGTCAATACATGTGAATTTAATTAATACTCATATAATACAATTACTCTTAAATGATGGAACCTTCGTTGTTGGAGGAGAGCTAGCTAGGTTTATCATGCAACAAGCTATGCGTAGAAACAGATTGTTCTAATTAATAAGTGAAATATACTCCGTATTGCTTTGAACATATATGTTAAAACTAATTTGATGAGTCTAAAAATGAATAGTTATACTTTTGCAATTTATTACAATCTCCCACATCGGACCATTGTGTAGTCTATATTTTATATATAAGGTGAGAAAGTTTAAATTGTTTGGTAAAATCTATATAGTCATATAAGTTAATCATGTGACATACATACATTCTATTCAATTATCATATTTTCAATTTTGATAACTAATTAATTTAAAAAATAGTTATGTCACTTGTCAAATTATAATAACAAATTTAAATTAAAAAATAGTTACCCACAATTATTATAGAGTAGGTATTAATTTAGCTATATATAATGAATAAGCAAGTATTATCACATTTATATATTAGATTAACATTATTATAATTCACAAGTAATAATTGTGTCAAAAAATATTAGTGTTGTCTAACGTATTGAACATACTTTGAAGAAGTTTAAGTTTAGTGTTATATACTCATGTTATTTAAGTAATTAATTATAATATAAAGATCTAGCACTAAATAATTAAAGTTGAGCTCACTCAACTCCTAGCGTGCTAAATTAGTACTCAAATATGATTTCCCCTTAGCAATTTTCATTACCATATAATCATCTCATATGCTGTTTTACAAGGTGGTAGGGTATGTTTTCATTACTTTATAAAAATTCAACAAATAAATTAATGTGTCCAGGAGCATGTTGAACCCTAGCACCAGATCTAGAAGGTCATCATCAATATGATCTAATTTTGCCCTAATCATTTAATTTTAGTCAATGGAAACAATTATTTTGTTCAGGTAAGTGTTGGTAATAAGTAATTGTTGTACGATGATGGCTCATCATTCTTCCTCCCCAATTATTTTCTCCTATAAGAAGAGGCCATATATAAAGGATATTAAAGCTCTGCAAGAGTCATTTTGACGATATGATGCAAAAGGAGGGAAGATTTTACTCAAAGTAACCCAACTTTTTCTATCATGCTTTCTAATTTGACCCCATTCATTGATCATGTGAGAACGCCACAAACATTTTCGAGCCTTTTAGACTCATAACTATTTCATATACGCACAAAAAAAGTTAAAGATGTACCAGACATGATCAAGTTGGTGGAGTAATAAGTGAGCTTGTGATACAAGGTGATGAGTTCACCTCTCCTACCAAATTTTATTAGTCTCACACGGAGCATGTATAGTATATGTGTAGTTTATCTGAATGATGTGGTAAACTATTGATTCGTGCTAAGGTGTACTCACATGGACGAAACATTTGCATGAACTTTAGAGGCAATCCTATGATTAGACTATGATTATCAGCATTATAATGGTTAACTACAATTAGTGTTAACAAACAACAATAAAATACCCCTAAATAAATAAAACGAGGGTCCACATGAAGAATGGGACTTGGTGAAGGAGAATAGTAAACATGTAAGGAGAAAAGGGAACATTTCTTACGAATATTAATGATTCTCATGAGAATTTTCGAAAAAAGACATTCCTATATATTTTGTCTCAAGCCTAGCTTGTTTTCATTTTGAGATTATATTATTGCTTCATCACATTATTTATTCCATTTGTTCATTCTTTGCTCTATTGTCTATTTTTGTGGTCCTTGAGTAATATCCCTATCAATAATTTAAAGGATTGACTAACATTATTTTAAGAAGAAAATATATGAGTTTCATAACTTTTTTTAAAGCTATGGGCAATTTTTAAAATTTTTCAAAATCTAAATTTCATCCATGTGGACCAACTTTGAAGGCTTTTTGGGCTTTTGGAATAAACAAAAAGGAAGGCACTTTTCCTTCTTATCCCTGTCATTCTACTCATTAACAAACCACTATCAATAGTTGGAAATCAAATCCAAATACTTTCGACATTTTTATCTCTTTTTCGGTCAGTGTTTATTGCTTCAATTAATGGAAACACAACAACCTTAGCTCAATGGACAAATACTATCTTGGTCTAGTGATTATCGACCCAATCTTTATATTAGAGGTTCTAGTTTCGAGTTCTAACAAGACATCCTAATAAAAACAGATGTCTCTGCCCCCATTGCTAGTGTAGGATTTATTTTCAGTATGATATCGTTTGATAAAAAAATGACGAATTTAGAAAGATTTTGATATATAATAGATATTATGATTTTGTTATTTTGATTTAGCTTGTGAATGGTTTTTATTTGTTTAAGTTCATTTATAACTATAAAAGTTTTATATTTTCTTTAAACAATTAAATATTTTTAAACGGAAAAAATAACGGGGTAAACTATATAGGTGTAGTCCTGTAGGCTGTAGCTAGAGCTGTATGAGCCGAGCGAGAATGAGCTCAATAGTTTTTGGCTTGGCTCATCGGTAAACGAGCCTTAGGCTCGGCTTGGCTCTGCGAGCCGAGACATTTCCGAGCCGAGCTCCGAGGTAGCTCACTTATTAGCTCATTTCGAAGTTTCAAGTTCAATCGGATTAACAAAAAACTATTTTACATAAACAATTAACAAACTTACTTAACATGTAACAAGTAATAAAATTAACTAACATGTAACAATATAAATAAAAACAGTAAATTGACTATAAATTGACATTAATCATACTAATTGAAATGACTAACAAAGTATAATATAACTAATTTTATTAAAAATAATATTAACATGTGTACTATCGAGCCGGCTTCCGGAGTTAACTCGCCGAGCTGACGATCCGGGAACCTAGCTCGTGGCTCGGCTCGTTTAGTTACGAGCCGAGCTTCGATCCTCGACTCCCCGAGCCGAGCCGAGCGAGCTGCTCGATTTAGTTCGACTCATGCACAACACTAAGTGTAGCCATCTATGAATGGATCTATATTAATGCCCAATTGGCCCAATAACTAACTATCCAATTTGATTCCAACGTGAGCCCGATGTATAGTAGTTTATTCAGTGAGAATATTTCTAGATCAGCTTAATTTGCCCGTGAAAAGCTTGTAACTTATTACTCTTTTTTTTATGTAAAATATTTTGAAAATATGCTCCTATTTTTCATGATAATATTAGAAGTTTAATAGTCATTTTATTATTTATAATTAAAAAATAATCCAATAACCATCCAAAAAAGACAGGAAGTCCAAGGAACACATAAAAAATAAGTGAATAATTAATGGGGCAAAAGACCAAAAAGCCTTGCCTCTTTTTTTTGTCAAATTATTGCGTTGTCACGTATTAGTTATTACGTACTTTAAATAGTACATCATTTTGAACCTTGTTTTTATTTTGATAAGTTATGTGACTTATATCCTTAGTTGCATAGCTTATCATCTTATCCAAGTGGCTCCAGCTTATTCACAATCTTATCCAAGAAGTATGGAGCCTTATCCAAGAAGTGTGGAGCCTTCCAAGATTTGAGGAGCTTTCATAGTTAGTTAATTAGTTAGTCTAACTAACTAATATAGCCGTTGATTCATTGCTTGTATATATAGATAGTCTGTGTATTGTTCACTTACTTGATTCTTCTTTATTGTATTCCATTTTACATCAAAACACTCTTTAATACAAAGTATTTTTCAGTTGGTTAGATCTCTCAGGCTTTCATCAAACACTTAGTTTCTTTTGCATTCTTCTTCTTCTTCTGATTTCGGTCGAGCTTGTTGGAGATTGGATATTCAATCTTTCTCATGGTATCAGAGCTATGGCGAAGGATCACGAAGAAGGAGAGCAACCCGAACACGATGCAGCAAGTAGCAGCAGTGAAGATTCCAATCGACCACCATTCAACTCTCAAAGCCCATTGTTTCTACACAATTCAGATCACTCCTCTCTGGTTTTAGTTTCAAATCCTCTTACAGAGAAGAACTATATCTCTTGGGCAAGAACAATGAGAGTTGCACTGGAGGCAAGGGACAAGCTGGTCTTCTTGACAGGGGAATTCCCTGAACCCGATGAAACAGATCCAACTCACAAACAATGGCGCAAGGTCAATTCAACTCTGATTTCTTGGATCTTGAATGCTACTACACCAAGTGCAGGTGATGGATTCTTGTTTATAGATAATGCCAAAACTCTATGGGATGAGATCCGAGAAGGTTTTGGGGGCAGCTATGGCCCAAGAATTTACAAAATTAGAAGGGAAATATACAGAATTAAGCAAGGAAGTGATTCAGTCCCCATCTACTACAATAAGTTTCGAAGGATGTGGGATGAATTGAAGGTTATTGATCCAGAGGCTGCAAGTAAAAGTGATAGTGAAAAGGTGATGCAGTTCCTTATGGGACTTAATGATTGTTATGATCAAACAAGACATAACATCTTGGTCATGGAACCTATGCCAAAATTATCTAAGGTTTATGGTATTATTAATGATCAAGAAGTACAAAGAAATGTAAAGGAGGGAAGTTTGGTGATCCAAGAAAACATGGGTATGAATGCAAGAGCTCCTATTGAGGCCAGAAATCAATTCCAGAACACTAGGAATGATCCAAAGAGAAGGGAAGCTGGGAACAGTACTCACAAAATGGACAAGGCCAACCTCAAATGTGACTACTGTGGTAAAAAGGGCCACCAGAAATCTGATTGTTTCCAATTAAATGGATATCCAGATTGGTGGAATGTTAAAGGACAAACACAAGCTATGGGAGGAAAACTAAGGCCCAGATTTCAGGCAAACATGATGCAGACAGAAGGCACAATGGATACACCCTTACAGCTGAGGAATGACAACAATGATCTTGGAGCAATGCAGACAATGATGGCCAGCATGGTGCAATTAGAGGTAGGCAGAGCTATGCAGGAAAGAGGGAAAGGCAGTGAAAGTCCTGCTGGACAGAATGTTAACCTCTCCTGGAGCTCAGATTTCACAGGTAACATTATGTGTCACAATTTAAGCTCCAAGATTATTGGAGAAGGGACCTGGATAGTGGATAGTGGGGCATCTTCACATATGTGCAAAGATGCTCAATTATTCAGCTATTCACATGCTCCCCTAGTATTAACTCCAGTTCATTTGCCTGATAAATCTACAAAATATGTAGAACTGATTGGAGAAATCAGGATGACTGAGAGTTTTGTCTTGCAAGAATGCCTTTATATTTCTTCATTCCAGTATAACCTCTTGTCTGTGAATAGAATCTGCAAAGATGCTCAACTATATGTGACCTTTTATCCCTCTTGCTGTGTTTTCCAAGATCTTAGAACAGAAACTATTGTTTGCATAGCTAAGGAAGAAAAGGGATTGTATCTCTTAAATAGGACCTCTTTTGATGATAGCCATTTTCCCCAATTTGTTTCTGTTTTAAACAATAGGATTGTTCCCAGACATACAGCCAATAAAGTGGAGTCAAAGGACATTTCACTGTGGCATTTGAGGCTAGGACATGTTCCTAAGATAGTCATTAAACATTGTATTCATAGCTTGGATATTGAAAGCTTTCCTGATAAACTGTGTATGATTTGCCCCTTGTCTAAGCAACATAGACTTCCTTTTGAGCATAGCACTTCTGTTAGCAGCAGCTTATTTCAACTCATTCACTTAGACCTATGGGGGCCTTATAAAACTGCTTCTAGAACAGGAGGCAAATATTTTATGACTGTAGTGGAGGATAAAAGTAGAGTTACCTGGATTTTTATGATGACTTCTAAGGATCAGGCTAGCATTTTGATGGCACAATACATATCTTTAGTTAAAACTCAATTCCAGAGCAGTATAAAAACTGTTAGAACAGATAATGGTTCAGAATTTGTCAGCTTTGAGTTTCAGAAAGTACTGCTTGCCTCTGGCATAATACATCAGAGAACCTGCCCTTATACACCACAACAGAATGGTGTTGTTGAAAGGAAACATCAACACCTTCTGCAAGTGGCTAGGTCCCTAATGTTTCAGTCAGGATTACCTATGCAATTCTGGTCAGATGCAGTTATAACTTCTGCATATTTGATCAACAGAATTCCCACTCCTCTCCTAGATTGGAAATCTCCTATTGAATTGCTATATGACAAAGCTCCTTCATATGATCATTTAAAGGTCTTTGGCTGTCTATGCTTCATTTCTAATGTGATGCCCTATAAAGATAAGTTTGAACCTAGGGCCAAACCAGCTGTGTTTATAGGATATCCTAGCAATCAGAAGGGATATAAGCTGTTTGAGTTTCTTACTGATAAAGTTCATATATGCAGAGATGTTATTTTCCATGAGGGCATTTTTCCATTCAAAACTAAATCCTTACAAGCCTTTCTGCATTATGATTCTGCCACCAATGATCCCAGCTATTTTCCTAGCTTACCTATACACATTGAATTAGAAGATGATGTTCAAGCCAGTGATCAACAGTTTGTAGATGAATTCTCTGATAACCTTGTTAATTCTCCTGCAATCACTAATCCTAGTCAGACTTCTAGTAGTTCTGATAGTGTTCCTAGGTCTGATCATAATCCATCTAATCCTAGTTCCTTAAACAATATTGATCATTCTAGGCACTCTGCTAGACTTAGACAACCCTCCAAATGGTTAAGTGATTATGTTACTAACCAAGCTAACACTCAAGCCTTACCTACTTTATCCAAAGAATATGCTTTGTTTCTTGGCAACATTTTAAGTGTGCAGGAGCCACATACTTTTAGGCAGGCAAGCAAGGAAGTCCACTGGCAGAAGGCAATGCAGCAAGAATTGGCAGCATTGGAGGAAAACAGAACTTGGATAATGGTAGACTTACCTACAACTCATAAGCCTATAGGTTGCAGGTGGGTTTATAAGATTAAATACAAGCCTGATGGTTCAGTGGACAAGTTTAAAGCAAGGTTAGTTGCAAAAGGGTACAACCAGATTGAGGGAGTGGACTACTATGACTCCTTTTCTCCTGTGGCTAAGGTTGTAACAGTCAGAATCATGTTGGCACTTGTATCTTTGAATGGCTGGCTATTACATCAACTTGATATCAATAATGCCTTTCTCCATGGGTATTTGGAGGAAGACATCTACATGACACCCCCAGAGGGCTATGCACATACTCCTGGACAAGTGTGTAAACTTGTTAGATCCCTCTATGGCCTTAAGCAGGCTTCCAGGCAGTGGAACCTGGAACTCACAGAGCATCTTCTGAAATATGGCTTCTTACAGTCCTCCTTTGATCATTGTTTGTTCACTCTGATCAACAACACTGGCTTCCTGGCACTTGTGGTCTATGTAGATGATATCTTAGTGCTGGGCAATGTAGAGGAAAGCATAGTTCATGTTAAGAAGTTTTTGCACTCACAGTTCACAATTAAGGATATGGGGCCTGCTAGATATTTTTTAGGCATTGAGATTTCCAGATCAGCTTCAGGTCTCTTTGTCACACAGAGGAAGTATATTTCAGATCTTATTTTGGATATGGATTTACAGGACTGTAAATCTGTCAGCACTCCCTTGGTCATGGATTGGCAAGCTCATGATGATTCTCCTTTAATGCCTGATCCTTCTATGTACAGAAGATTAGTTGGCAGGTTGTTATACCTCAACTTTACAAGACCAGACCTCACATTTGCAGTCCAGAGTTTGAGTCAGTTCTTGCAGCAACCAACAGTTTCACACTATAAAGCTGCATTGCACATAGTAAAATATCTCAAAGGGACAGCATCTTATGGCTTGTACTATCCAGTGGAATCCAGTTTACAGCTTGAAGCCTTTTGTGATTCTGACTGGGCTAAATGTCCTCTTACTAGAAGGTCAATCACAGGCTATTGTATTTTTCTGGGGAAAGCATTGATTTCCTGGAAGTCCAAGAAACAGAATACTGTTTCTAGATCTTCTGCAGAAGCAGAATACAGAAGTGCAGCCTCTACCTCTAGTGAATTAAAGTGGATCAGCTATATTCTTGGAGATTTGCACCTACAAGTTCCTTTGCCAATTGCTTTACATTGTGATAATAAGTCTGCCCTACATATTATTCAAAATCCTGTCTTCCATGAGAGGACTAAGCATATAGAAATAGACTGTCATGTGGTCAGGGATTACTACAAGGAAGGCTTCTTATTGCCCCAGTATCTGCCTACAAAACAACAACTTGCAGACCTTCTTACCAAATGTTTGCCTGGTCCAATTTTCAATCTGCTTTTGTCCAAGATGAACTTTCAGCCTACTAGTTCATCTTGAGGGGGGAATGATAAGTTATGTGACTTATATCCTTAGTTGCATAGCTTATCATCTTATCCAAGTGGCTCCAGCTTATTCACAATCTTATCCAAGAAGTATGGAGCCTTATCCAAGAAGTGTGGAGCCTTCCAAGATTTGAGGAGCTTTCATAGTTAGTTAATTAGTTAGTCTAACTAACTAATATAGCCGTTGATTCATTGCTTGTATATATAGATAGTCTGTGTATTGTTCACTTACTTGATTCTTCTTTATTGTATTCCATTTTACATCAAAACACTCTTTAATACAAAGTATTTTTCAGTTGGTTAGTTCTCTCAGGCTTTCATCAAACACTTAGTTTCTTTTGCATTCTTCTTCTTCTGATTTCAGTCGAGCTTGTTGGAGATTGGATATTCAATCTTTCTCATATTTTAGTAATTACTTCCATTATAGATATATTGTATAATTTAATTTTGATTTTTGTGTGTATATATTTTGTTTTATTGGTAAAATATCTTAAAGATCACATTTTTAACATGTTTTGCTATTACCTCCTAATCAATTTATCACTCTCAAATGTAATACCTTAGTTGAGTTTATTTTAGTTTTGAGTTTTGTAGATTATATTGGTTGAAAGGTATTTATTATTGTATTTCCTGATGAAGTTGATATAATTAGGTGGTGGTGTGAGTATGTGTTGTGCTCGGGTTGGGTAATGGAGGTGGTGAAGGTGTTTTCTTTTTTTAATATTTTAATTTAGTTTCATTAAAAGATGTATCAATTTTTATATCATAATAAAATAAAAATACTTTAAAAAATAAACATAGTCATTTGTATGTAATTGAGTTAAGCTGGGGATGAAAGCAGTAGTTAGAATACTTTTCAAAATAAAGGCGATCATTTGTATGTAATTGAGTTAATGTGAGTGTTGAGACAAAAATTAATGTAAAATGACAAATAATAAACTATATACAGTAAAACGTCTATAAATTAATATTCTATAAACTAATAATCTCTCTAAGATAATAAATTTGTCCGGTCCGGAGCCGTGTGCCGAGTGCGCCCGGAGCCGTGTGCCGAGTGCTAGTTAAAAAAATTAACGAAATCGATAAAATAATAAGATAATACTCTTTTTAAAAAATTTCTTTATAATATAAGGTCCCACGAAATTTATAAATTAATAATCCTTAGAAATTGAAATAATATAGTTACAATTTATTTAAAATATGACTATAGTAGTTTGTTTTTTTCATAAAGTTCAAATCACATTGGAGTTCCTCTCTAATTTTTCTTATTGTATTCATTAGTTTCGGTGTTGTTTTTCGAATTGTAACATAAATTTGTGAAGAGTTCTAGACGCCAAAAGTGTTTCCTTTCGGGTAACAAGTTCCGAAGACACGGTATCATCTTTATCATTAACATTGTTCTCAATGATAGTAGTAATATCATTAAACTCTTCATGTCATTAAACTCTACATATATTTATGCAAAAACTCTTTAAATTAATAAATTATTTATTTATAGATAAATTAATAACGCTCTAAATTAATAAATTTGACCGGTTCCAACATTATTAATTTATAGACGTTGTACTGTAGATTCTAATTGGGTGTAAAGGAAAAACATTCACAATAGTTCGAAATTATGAAACCAACCTCTTTTAAGAACTATTTTAGCTTGAATGACTTATGTTGAGCATTTAATATAAGGGTAATCGTGTAACATATGGGTAACTTTAATAGTTTTTTTTTTTTTTTTTGTAAATTAGCGATGAGGTGAGTATCGAACCCAGGAACTTCTGGTCACTAGCGAGATTCTTTTCCACTAGCCTATTTGATATTCTAATATGACATAACTTTGAATTTATTTGGTTTATGACTTGAACTCATGAACGATATGAATATATGATTAGAGAATAAAGGTAGATAACAATGTAATCTCCAAAAAATACTACTCCCTCCATCACTAATAATAGAAATATTTTGACTTTTTAAATAAATTTTTTAAAACTTAGACCATGAATTCTCATCCGCATATAATCATGTGAGATTTATTTTATTAAGATTTTTGAAATATCAAATTTTTATGCATGTAAAACTAAAGATATTTAGGTTTTAAGTCGTGCGTCGATGATCGTGAAATGTCATTTTGACCCTATCATTTATGAATGAATGTAATAATTAGGCACGAAAAATAAAGCTAATTTTCATGAGGCTCCTTAAACTATTGACAATCGTTGAAGGACTGATTTTTTTTTTTTTTTTTTTTTTGTAAATTAGTGATGAGGTGAGTTTCGAACCCATCAGGATCTTCTGGTCACGAGCAAGAGCCTTTTCCACTAGGCTATTCGATTAACTCTTGAGGACTGAATATATGAATAAGTTAATTTGCATTATGAAGAACCTTTTTAGATTAGTTTGCATCGTGAACAATTATTTTGTATCAGTTTACCCCGTGAACAATTATTTTAGATCAGTTGCCTCATGTTGTGATTTTTCATTAAGGGTAAAATAAAGATCTCCCAAGTATTTAAAGTGTTTGACAATTTCACAAAATTTTAAAATTTGTTAAAGTCCCGATTTACCATTCATGAAAAATTACGACAAAAGACAAACTGATATAAAATAATTGTTTAAGGAGCAACTTCTCTAAAATAATTGTCCAATAAATAAAGTAATTTATTCAGAAGTATAATCCCCGAAACGAACGATTGAGAATATTTCACGGACGTTACCCTTTTTTTTTTCTTCTGGTAAACAAGTTCATTTAATTGATCCATCCTAGCCCAGGCCGTCCAATAGCCTATAAGCCTTGCGAGTTGACAATTATGATATTTTAAGGAATGAAACCCTCTGTTGTTTGAGAATCCGAGCAGCCACCAGCCACCAGCCACTAGCCACCAGGTTTAATATGTTTAATTTTCCGATTAAATAAGAAAAATTTAACTTTAACGTTTCCAAATTTCAGTGGTTGGCTTCGCCAGTGGTATAGATATGAAAGTAACATATTGGTTTTGTGATACCCAGAAGGAATGGAAGCTTTGAAAGTGGCAAATGCCAATTTGGTGGTTCGTGTGCACCCTTCCAAGTCTCACAAAGTCACTGAGGCAGTGCTTTCGGAACTCAGCTCTCTTCTCTTCAAGTAAAGACTTCTACTTTAGAGTGTCAAATATTGTTATGTATGTTTATGCATTAATACGCCCCAATGCCTTTGAAGAGACTCTCGCCTAAGCGGGGTAGGGGAGGGGAGGGGAGGGGAGGGTTGGTTCGGATGCAGCCTTACCGCTGTGATAACACGGATGTTGTTTACGAATTTATCCAAGAGTGGAGTGAAATCACTGACAAGCTTAGGTAGTGCAATCAACTATTTGGAATTTATTGTTGACAAATAATCTGTTACATCTTGTTGCAGGTTTAATGAGACATTTGACGGTGTCGTATTGGCTTATGATCCTAGTAATTGGTCTACTACAGCCAGGATTCTACCAGGACTTCACCCTTATCTTGGTGTGGGATTAAGTGCCAAATTGTTGCTTTTTAGTCCAAAGCCTAATATGTTAGTAGGTAAATCTTAGTCCTTTTATGCTAGTTTAGATTTTGAAAGGTATGTATATTTCAGCATTTTAGCATGTTTAACTTTTCTCCCGTTTTATATTGAGGCATTATACCAGATTTCCCATATATATGCTTGGAAATCGTAACATACGTCCCTTGATACTTAAGTTCGGACCAATACATATGAAAATGGTAGTCATATTATGATTTACAAGCTAGTTAGAGAACAATTTCAAAATGGGGATGCTATCCTTTTAACCGGCTGGTAACGGGATTTTTGTTTCAGAAGGAGAGGTGATAAAAATTAGCCAGCAATCAATACATCTTATTGTTCTGGGCTTTTCATCCGCTGTAATTGTGGAGGAAGATTTGCGAGACGAATTCAAATATAAATTTGTAAGCTCTGCTAATTGATACAAATTGTTTATTGTGTGTCTCTTTTTTTGGCTGGTCATGCTCAAACTCAGGTGTTTTTTCTTTATAATTTCAGAAAGATGGCAAGGAAATCTTTATCAGCAAACAACACAAGAAGCATAAAATAGAAAATGGAGCTATTCTTCGCTTCACATTGAAGAGGTGAAGTTGACTACCCTGCGTCCTTTTTCTCTGAAATTTTGTATTTTCAAATAGGTTTATGAATTTGACTTTTGTGCAATTATCTTCGGATTTACATATTTACACTGGAACTGTTAGCACGTTGCTTGTTTTCTCGGGTAAGGGAGGAGTGCAACTTGTGAAATCCAATGGTTGTGGACTACACTGCCATATGTGATGGCAAGACCATGGCCTGTTTCACGATACCGGCTCATGGAACATTGCTTCTTATTTTACTTTGGATATAGGTTGAGATATATGGATCTTAATCCTTAGTTTTTGCTTGTTTCCGATGCCATTATGTTCAAAAAAATAACTGGGATGACTTCTATACGAGTGTCGCATATGGTTTTGTAGTTTTTATTTATCGGGTCAGTTAATTTAATTGGTAGCTGACCAATGGTTTATGTAGCTTTATGCGTATTAAAAGTTTCCTATGCTCTGGTGTCGATAGCAGTTCATATACTAGGACTATTCAATATGGAACACTGTCAGCGTATTCTAGAATAAATACTTCCACTTGAGAAAAGAATTACTATTTGCACCTTTCTGTACTTCATCTAATGTTTCTTTGCAACAAGATGTTTAGCGATCTAAGAACATCGCTGGGAGGAATTACTTACTAATATGTTGCTCTCATTGTAGTTTTAACGAGGAGATTCTCCACATCTCCGGGTCGTTAGAACCTGCTTATACTGGAAATGTTCAATGGTTAGAGAAGAATTCAGAAAAATGGTCGCAAACTGAAAGCAGCAGAGGCAAGACCAGATAGTATCATGGATATCTTCAGCTCCAAATGTTGTATTGTTACTTAGTGTTATAGGTAATGGCATTTGAATTGTGCCAGAATATTCATTACTTGATCATTTGAGACAAAGGTGTCGTCCTCTTTTCCTCTTTGGTGTGCTTCAGGGAAGGGGTGTGTGGAGATCTTTAGCATGACGGTCTCGTCCTTTTTTTATATAACAAAGGTGAAATGTAAAATTACTTCCTACACGCAAAAAAATTAGGTGGAGAAAAGCAATAGATACTTGGCTAAATTTCACATTGCCCCCTAAACTATTGTCAACTGTTCAAATGAGGGACTAAACTTTTGAGTAGATCAGTTTGCCCCTTGAACAATTTTCTAGATCAGTTGGCCCCCTAAACAATTGTTTTAGACCAATTCGACTCCCGCGTAATTTTTCATTAAGGATAAAATTGAATTTTTACATATATCAAACTTTTGGGCCTAATTTTAAAAAAGAAAAAATATGAGTTCCTTTAACAATATCAATTTAAATAAATGAAACAAACAATAAATAAACCCCTTCCCTTGTCATCTTCAACCCATCCTTACCATCTACCACCATCACCAAAACCCCATCCCTGCAAATCTGTAACAACATTAATACCCTCGTCCTCCACACAATCATCATATTTAAATCACATGTAATTTGAAAACTTAATTAGTTGTTGGAAATTTAAGAAAACATTAGACATATTTGAAAATTAATTTTTTTTAAAGTTAGTGCGAATGATAGGAAAGCTGTTAAAGTATATACAGTAGATGAAATATGAACACCAAAAATAAAAAAATGACGATTAAAAATATATTTTAAAAATGATTATAGAGGGACTGATGTAAATGCTATAAAGTCTAAACAAAACTCAAATATGGATTTAGACATTTAGTTTTTGCCGTAAAAAGGCCTACCCTATTAAAAGCCCAAATTATCTCAATCGCCTGATCCGCATATTCTAATATAATATCCACCGTATATACTTCTTTCCCGAAAACACCCCTCCCAATTTCCGACACTGTCCCAAAATCAATGTCCACTTACTCTTTTCTCAACACTCAGAATCACCTTGTACACAATTAGTTACTGGACAATCATTTTGGGACAACAATGGGAGTGCCGGCGTTTTACAGGTGGCTAGCGGAGAAGTATCCAATGGTTGTGGTGGATGTGGTGGAGGAAGAAGCTGTGGTTATTGACGGCGTCGCAATTCCGGTTGATACAAGTAAACCGAACCCTAACAATCTCGAATACGATAATTTGTATCTCGATATGAATGGGATTATTCATCCTTGTTTTCATCCTGAAGATCGAGTAAGTTCTTTTTAATAATTTTATATTGATAGTTGTATGTAATTTTGATTTTTTTGTGTGGAAATTTTATTACTCGGGATACTTAGATTGTCTATAGTTTTGATTTTTAGAGGAAGTTAGTTACTTGGGTATATTTAAGTTTACATAGTTTTGATCATTTGGAGAAAGTTAATTGCTTGGATATACTTATGATATTTTGCTGTAAGTTTGTGTTTTCTATTGGTTATTGTTCAGTTTTGCTCATTATTTTGTTATGGTTTAAGTTGAATTTGATAATGATGAAGATGGCCTAATTGATATTTTTTGTATGTAATTTTGATTTTGTAGTGGTATATTTCGATTTCTTTTGAAAGTTAGTTACTTGGATATACTTAGGTTGTATATTTTTCTGATATTATGTTGTAATTGTGTATTTGTTTTGTTTATTGTTCATTTTTGCTCATTCGTAGATATGATTTTAGTTGAACTTGATAATGATGTAGATGGTTTGATTGATAGTTGGATTTTTGGAACTTTTGGGTGATTGAAAGTGTTTAAGTATGGCATAGTTGTGCTAATGTTACGTTCTTAATGCAAATTTATGCTGAATTGGTATGAATATTGATAGTTTAGGTAAATGCATATAATTACTCAAACAACAATTATGAGATTACTATGGTTTTGCCTAATTGTTATCTCAATTTTCTTTGCGAATGTAGTCTAATTCACTTGATTTTTTTGTGAAGGCTCAATCTTTATGGTGATTGATGTGAATTTGTTAGTTTAGTTAACTATTAGTAATTACCAAACTATAATGGCAAGATTACTATGGTTTATCTAATTGGTATCTCAATATCAAGGCGAATGTAGTCTATTTGTAAACTCAATCTTTATGGTGATTGGTGTGAATTTATTAGTTTAGGTAACAATCAGTAACTACCGAACTATAATGGCGAGATTACTATGGTTTATCTAATTGGTATCTCAATATCAAGGCGAATGTAGTCTATTTCACTTAATTGTATGTAAAGACTAAAGACTGAATCATTATGCTGAGTCTGTGTGAATTCAATACTTTAGATAACTGTAAATAATTAACAAACTATAATTGTGAGATTACTCTGGCTTATCTAACTGGTATATAAATTTTCTAAGTGAACTTCTAGTCTAATTCACTTTGTCTATGCAACTGCCTTTTCCTTTAAATAATCATTTGCAGTGATTTTGTAGTTTTATCAGTGTTACGGTGATTGTATTTCTATCTGTTTGTTGTAATAGCATGTCCATAAGGATGGAACAGAAGTTCTTAGGTGAAATAGATGCAGTATGCAGTATTATTTGCACATTTGACTTTCAAAGCTGCAGATATTTGTCTCATGTTGAAGGCCTCCCAATGATTCGTGTCATGAGTTATGAATAACTAGTTCATTTTTTTATGTGTTTGTACGCCTACTTTCTACCAGCTTTTTGGTTCCAGGTTTTAATTGTATTTATTCAATGGTTTGTAGCCCTCTCCAACTTCATTTGATGAGGTGTTCAAGTGCATCTTTGATTATATAGATAGGCTGTTTGTGATGGTTCGGCCTCGAAAGATTCTTTACATGGCTATAGGTGAGTGACAAAGGGAAGTTATTGGTAACTTGTTGCATCCTATCGTCACTCTTTTTTAGCCTAAGTTAAATTACTTGCCTGAAATGGTTTATAGATGGAGTTGCCCCAAGAGCAAAAATGAATCAGCAGCGTTCTAGGCGTTTTAGAGCTGCTAAAGATGCAGCAGATGCGGTATGAATGCTCTCACATGTTTGTCTAGATCATTTAAAAGTGTGTGTTGATATCTGATTTTTGGACTTAAGTTAGATTTTGTTTTGGCAATTTCTTTTGTAGGCGGCTGAAGAGGACAGGTTGCGTGCTGAATTTGAGCGAGAAGGCCGGAAGCTTCCTCCTAAACAGCAGTCACAACTTTTTGATTCTAACATCATCACCCCAGGGACTGAATTCATGGCTGTCTTATCAGTTGCTCTACAGTACTACGTTCATACTAGGCTGAATAATGACCCTGGGTGGAAAAATGTCAAGGTACTTCTGCCGTTAACCCTACGATACATCACCATTTACCTATCAGAAATCTCACCTCTGCATGCTAAGTAGTTTTTGCAAATGATTTGAAATAGTGCTCTGAACTTGATGCTTTATCAATATGTGTTCCTGCAGGTTATTCTTTCTGATGCTAATGTACCTGGTGAAGGCGAGCACAAAATTATGTCATATATACGACTGCAGAGGAATCTTCCTGGTTTTGATCCAAATACCCGCCACTGCCTGTATGGTTTGGTATGCTTATCTTATTATGCTCGTCGTGGATACAAGTATTACATTTTCTCCATTGTATCAGTCATTGATTTGTTGTTTTGGCCTATGTTTCATTCACAGGATGCTGATCTGATTATGTTGGCTTTAGCTACTCATGAAGTCCATTTCTCGATTCTTAGAGAGGTTTATGTCATACTCCATTCTTAGAGCATGAGACTTTTATGTGTAATACTTACAGATGCCTTATGGTTTTGTTTGTCCTCTTCAGGTTGTATATACTCCTGGTCAACAGGACAAGTGCTTCATTTGTGGTCAAATGGGTCATATGGCTGCCAACTGCGAAGGAAAGGCAAAGAGAAAGTCAGGGGAATTTGATGAGAAAGGTGATGCAGAAGCGGTGCCTAAAAAACCCTATCAGGTTTATATTTCCCATGACTAGTCTTTCTGTTCTATCACCATAGAAGAATTCCTTCGAGTGACTATGGTCTGAGTTTTATTGCAGTTTCTCCACATTTGGATTCTTCGAGAATATCTAGAATATGATCTAAGAATACCGAATCCTCCCTTCAAGATTGACTTGGAGTGTATTATTGATGACTTCATCTTCATATGTTTCTTCGTTGGCAATGATTTTTTGCCACATATGCCTACACTCGAGATTCGTGAGGTGTGTACCATAATGTTTTCATCAGCTTACTTTTGTATTCAATTTTTGTTCATGCTCTTTCTCTCCTAGACAGGGACCAGATTAGCTTTTATTATTTGTAGCTTGCTTGTAATTGCTAAAGTTTGTATATTGTTTTCAATTGTAAGGGTGCAATTAATTTGCTGATGGCTGTTTACAAAAAAGAATTTAAGTCCATGGGGGGATATCTGACCAACTCAAGCACGGTATGACATTAAACCACGAGCCTTTTTAAGAATGCTGTTTGTGATTTATGTAGACTATCTTAAATTATTATATGATACCCTGTTGTCGCCTCTTCAAATTTTGCAGCCAAATCTGAGCAAGGTGGAACACTTTATCCAGGCTGTCGGGTCATATGAGGACCGTATTTTTCAGAAGAGGGCACGGCTGCATCAGGTTTGCATGATCATAGCTTTTATGCCACTCATTTGATCAGTTTATTTATTGGTTCTGGATGACTATTTCATCCATGAAACATACGTGAAAAGTTTTTTACTGTAGATATGAAAAGGCTTCTTATCTAGTCAAATAGCCGACGTGATCCTGTGCTTCCTTTGACATGTCTTAGAATCCTTGTAAAACTGGACGATATTACCTATATGCTAATTTAGGTTACAAATTTTGCAACATGTAGTTTCTTTGTTCATCTGATTTCATGTATTCGTGATATTCCGTAGGCATGAGGAGGGAAGAGTTTAAGAAAATGCACTTTTGTTGCACCCTTGTGTGAAAACATGCCCAAAGAATAGCAGACTTATATCTTCATATCTATCTGGATGTTCAAGCATCAGTGGATTTACTGGTCAATAATTAAAAGCCAAATTGAACTGCATATGATTTGTTTTGTGTATAATTATCTATTTGTATTTATATGTTCCATGTAGTCTTTTTATTTGCCCATCTTGTAGTTTTCCCTTTGGTACTTATATATTTCATTCATACTTCTCAGAGACAATCAGAGAGAATTAAGCGTGGAAAGGCTCAAGCTAAAAGAGGAGATGACTTGGAACCTAAATTTCAGCCTGAATCTTTGGTTCCAGTTGCCCGTTTCCATGGTTCCCGTCTAGCTTCTGGTCCTTCAGCTGCACCCTTCAGAGACGAAGGTTCTTCTGGCTCATCTATTGGTAAACAGATACACACCCCACCCCAAAAGATGGCACGTTTGAGTTCTGGAGCTAGCATAGGGGCTGCCATTGTTGAAGCAGAGAGTAATCTTGAAATTGATGTATGTTTTCCTGCTTCAGGAGAGGCAATTTAATGTAATTCTTACTACTGTCATTCTTAGTAAATGTTCATTTTCATGTTTTACTGCCATGCAATGACTCAATTGTCAATACTTACTTAGTAACTTCATATTCACAGTATTCATGATAGTTTTTCTGCTAATATTTTGTAATTGCTAGAAGTTTTTTTGACAAATACCTCAGCCTTTGTATGCTTATAATATGTGATTTGCATATGATCTAGGCACAAGATAACAAGGAAGAATTGAAAGCCAAGTTAAAGGAAGCTCTCCGTGAGAAGTCTGATGTTTTTAATCTTGATGATGCAGAGGAAGATAAGGTATGCACAATTATTTTAGGCTTTTAAGCCTGTGTTAGGTTTATATGTGGTCTCATACTTCACACATATTTGTTAGTATAATATTAAAGGCAAGATACCTTGCATATTGTTGCACAATTCACATTCTTTGATAATAAAGAAGATCAATATCACAACACAATAGAAAATGGTCACATTTTTTGTGAAGCACAATACCTCCCGTTGCCTTCCAATTTGTGAAGACTTATTTTGATCATGTGTAGTGTAATGCATCAATTTTTTTCCGAACCCTCAGCAAATGAGGTGTCAAGTCTTTTTGCCTCCTGTTTACGTCCCCTCCTCTTTTACACTTAGCACACAATCTAAATTACATGTGTTCCAGTTTATATTGTTGCCTCCAAAATAATTCATTGCATGTCATAAGTGATGAAATCTTTATAAAGGTGAATTAGGTAGAAGTTGAATGTTCATCTTTAGACATTACCTAAGCTGAGTGACTAAGCTGAAAAGTGCGAGTGCAAACTGTACTCAGCATCATATGTAAGTCATTCCTATGTAATAATTTCTGCTATAAATTTCAGAAGATGAAGCCTGAAGGTACATTTTATTATCACCTTTGATGAGATCTCTTTGAAGGACATAAAAGCTTTATTAACTAAAAATCAAGATCCTGCTTGGACAGCTAGTTATGAAGTAAAATCTATCAGGACACTTAACAATATAGCATTATGTATTCATTGACACCGCACTTTCTGTCAATTGATTTCTCTCACTAGGAGCACAGATAGATTTCAATGATCGTCTCATCTCTCATAAGTAGGTATTCTTATATACCTGACTTTTGTTTGCCTAAGTTTCTCTAAGGACACTGGGATCGTAGCTTTCAACATTTGACAGAAGAAAACATGCCTACTATTATGATTGCAAACTTATTAGCTCTCTCTCTCTCTCTCTCATGCTTACTATTATGACTGCAAACTTATCCAGCTGAGTAGGTTGTGCAATGTAGAGCAGTATTTAGAAGATTGTCCTTGGCTAATATGTTTGTGTAATAACTAGGTCAAACTAGGAGAGCCGGGATGGAAAGATAGGTATTATGAAGAGAAGTTCTCTTGTAAAACTCCTGAAGAACGTGATGAAATTCGAAGAGATGTGGTAAGTAAAAAGTCAAGAGATTTTTCGCTGAGTAACTGGTATAGAATTGTCTTTAATGGAAGTTAATTTGAAAATTCAAAGAATGCAGGTTTTATTAAAATTGTCTTTTTCAGGACCATGTTAATATGTAGTCCTAATATATATAGATATTTATATGCATGTATAATGTAATATATGGATTTTATGTGTGTTTATATATCAGAGAACATGTTTCGAAAAGGCAAACCCTTGGTTAATCTAACAACTACAAAAGTTTCTCACATTAAATTCTGATACTGACTCATAAGTATAGTTATCCATAATCTTTGATGTAAATTGTTCATTATTAAAAACTCTCACATTAAATGCTCATACTGATCAATATTAATATTACAATTCTCCATATCCTGTTGTTCCATCTATAAACTAAAAATGTCCCAATTTTTTTGTAGGTTAGAAAATATACAGAAGGTTTGTGTTGGGTCATGCGCTATTACTATGAAGGAGTTTGCTCATGGCAGTGGTATCTATCTTTAAATGCTCTTTTTCTTCTTTCAGGAGTCAACTTTATATTGACTGTCATTGTTGTTTTCCCCTGTAAACCTTATTGGTTATCTTGCAGGTTTTATCCTTACCATTATGCACCATTTGCTTCAGACCTTAAGGATCTTGAACAATTGAACATATGCTTTGAATTAGGTTCCCCGTTCAAACCTTTCAATCAACTTCTAGGGGTTTTTCCAGCAGCCAGGTTAGACTTGTTACGTTCTAAATCGTAGTATCACATGATTCTTTATAAGACTAACTGAACATATCATGCAGTTCCCATGCACTTCCTGAGCAATACCGGAAATTGATGACTGATCCGAACTCCCCCATTATTGATTTCTATCCACTTGGTACTGTTCAATGAAGTTACCAATTTATATGGGTGATCTATTTGTTATGGGCACTTTTAATTTCATCATTATGTGTAACAGATTTTGAAGTTGACATGAATGGGAAGCGGTTTTCTTGGCAGGTGGTTTGCTCTTTCTTAAGAATTAGTTGCATTTGATATGAACCAATTTTATAGCTTCTTGGAACTTTCTTATGGCTAGGGTATAGCGAAGTTGCCTTTTATTGATGAAGAGCGTCTCCTCTCTGAGGTTGCAAAACTTGAACATACATTAACGGTATGCTTCCGACTTCTTATTTTTAGCTTCATATCTGACCAGTGTAGTCTGGCTGGCTGATTTCAAATATTCTAACAGGAGGAAGAAGCAAGGAGAAACAGTGTCATGTGTGATATGCTTTTCATCGGGCAGTCGCACCCGCTTTCTCCATACATATTTTCTCTTGATGACCGTTGCAAACAGCTGGCTGAAAAAGATCGAGTAGAAATTAAGGAAAAAATTGATCCTGGGGCCAGGTTTGGACTTCAATGCTTAGGCCCATTTCTTTCTTACTCAAGGAATTGTTGTCTAGGATTTTTTATTATCATAATCTCGTTTTACTATCATGAGAACTTTTAATTGTTTGTGTGTACTTCTTAGACTGGCATTGCATCAAACCAGAACAGTAATGACTTTAAATCATTCCAAAAAACAAATTAGGGCACTGAAAACCTAATTAATGTCCACCCTTCTTAAGGGAAAGGCGGGTCTATCCCCCCCAATGTAAGGGACATTTATACTTTTGCACCAATTTTAATGTAAAACTCACTCACAAAAAAGTCAAAACAGCAATGTAATTTGGGATCGCTATTTTAGGCAAAAAAGCCCCTAACAGATACGGATGGGGGGGGGAGTATTTTTATATATTGTCATGTATTCAATCATTATAACAGCTGGGGATCACTTTTTTCCCTACCTTGCAGTGTTTAGCATTTAAATGGGGTATTTCTGACTTGTAACAATTTGAGGACTTAGAAGCAGTTTATGGCCGAATTCCATCCACTGCTTAACTTTAGTTGACAAGTTTTTTATTCTTAAATTATTTGTATCTATTGCAGTATCTTATATCTTTCTAGCTCTGCTACTATATATTTTCTGGCCTGACAGCTTGTTCGCTTGCTTGTCATTATCTTTTGCGGGGAGAATTTCTTATTTTAATTGTGACATTTTAGAGGTCCCATTTTAGAATCTTCTAATTTGTCTTTGGCTGCATGCAGTGGTGGTATGAATGGTTATATGTGTCTCTGTGCTGGAGATCCTTGCCCTCCCATATTCAGATCACCTGTCCAAGGCTTGGAAGATGTAATGGACAATCAAGTTCTGTAAGAACCTCAACATTTCATTAGAGTGCTTAGTCTACAGGGGTGACTAATCCTTCCATTGAATATTCATCTTTGCCCTATATGAAATTTCAGATGTGCAATATACATGCTTCCAGATGCCCATGAACATATTGCCCGACCACCTCCCGGCGTTACTTTCCCTAAGAAGGTTAGTGCCATACTCATTTTATTTTTTCCGTCAGTTCCCTTGAACTCTGATCTCACACTTATGTTGTGAACTCTTGTCAACGTCAGTCTCTGTTTTGCTTGTGTTGACTGATAGTTCAAATCAAATTGAAGGATGTATGACGTTAGAACTGAGGCCTGCAACAAAAAATATCCCCAATTAATCAATTCTATGTTTTAAGTTACGAATGTTGTTTTTATATCTGTACGAATGATGAGGGATGCTTGCTTACCTGATTATATGTTAGGCTTGTTGTTCTTAACAATATTTGCTCATGCAGATTGTAACCCTGGGTGATATGCAACCAGACCCTGTGTTATGGCATGAAGATTCTGGAAGACGACCATCAGAAAATGGAAGGTCTGAACTAGAATGATAATATACTTTGTCAAATGGGATTCTATATATGTTGGATAAATTAAAACCAGATATTGTCTTTGGCATTTTTATGACAGGCACAATCAATACCCCTCTAGAGCAGTTTCTGGTCATCAGCTTGGAGATGCTGCTCATCGCCTTGTGGCTAATAGTTTGCAGATAAGGACAGGCCGGGATGGCTATGTTGATCAACAGCATAACCGCCCACCATCTTATGCTACAAATGCTGGACCAGGATATCAGTCCTATCCTAACAGATACAACGTTCATGGGAATCTCGCTGTACATCCTACTTCAGGCTATCCTGCTCAGCAGCCTCATCACCGGTATCCAGCTTCAGCAGCTGCACATGATCATCGCAGTCACAATTATGGTCATACACCCACTCAGCCTGTTCATGAACCATACAGACATCAGTACGGTAGACATGGATACAATCATCCAGGTCCTCAACACAATGGTGGTCGCAGTTACCCAGTGCTCCCTCCTCAGCATGTGTTGGAACCTCCAATTATTCCTGGTGCTCATCAGTATCAACAGACAGCATACAGTGGTTATGCTACTAATACGCAAAACCCACCCGTCAGCTTTAATCCTCAGACAGGAGGCTGGGTGCCCCAGGTCAGCCCAAATGCCGGACGAGGGTACAATCCTTCGCGCCAGTCAGGAAATCAATACTCTGCTTTAGATAGGCGACCAAGTAGAAGACCCCCACCTTCTTGATATCTCCTGGATGGTAATGTTTTTTATCTTTTCAATCCCGATAATCCATATAGCGCTGGCAATGTTGTATAACAGAGGCATTAAAGTAACCTGATTATTTTTCCTATTTGATAGTATAGCTGCATCAAGCCAATCTGATTTTGTAGTGTACATCTGATTAGTTTTAGCTGTCACTAGGTATCAATTGCAACGACTGGATTTATAGGACAAGATGTAGTAGGTAAGGCAATTCGGTGTAGTATTTTATCGATTCGAAATAGCATTGTACTTTGATCGATAAACTGGTGATGTCTCGTGTAATGTTTGCTTGAATAAAATTCAGACGATTTTTCAGTGTAATACAATTGGTTATGCTTTGTTTGGATTTCACCTTTTCATAATTTTGCAAGTCATAGAATAGTAAATGTTTCCCGTTAAGTGGTCTTCTATATGATAATCTAAATTTGGATGTAGTATATACTAAAATGTAAAGACTATTATGTTTAAGGTAAAAAAATGTGACAACACATAAAAAACCCTGGAATTGTATTGGAAAAATATGTTTATATGTGAAACCCTTTCATATTTGCACAAATGATGTTGGTAGATTACATATTTGAATATGAATGAGTTAGGGGTATATAAATTCAAGGACAAAACGAAGTGAACTAAACAAATAAGTCAACAAAATTTCTGAGAGCCATCCAATTCAAAGGCAAATTGCTGTCTTTGAAGTGATTTTTAGTCATCATCTTTGAATTCTCTGCAAAAGTGCAATCAAAATAGACAAAATCAGTAAACGAAGAAGATGTTTATGACAGTGCTTTTGGTTTGGGCATGAAAGGGCACTAGATGAAAATGCGTTATGATCTTCAACTAGGAAAGGATATTCCGAATCGTAGAACTCTAATGAATTATACGATCCGACCATTTTCTCGATGCGTTGTTGTGAATAAAAGGTGGTTTTAGGATGAAACCTCAGGAAGTCTTATTATAGTGGCATATCAGATATGCCGCAGAATGTTATCGCATGGAGCTTCAGGTAATCGCTCAATTAAATTACCTTTAAATTCCCTTTCTAACAAATTGTTTACAGATGGAGATACGCTGCAAGATCAATATATTTCCGAAACAAACTCACCTGCGATCAAGATATCGGGGTTGGATGCCGCTACCTTGACAAGTGGTGCAGGTCAAGGAACCGAGTCCATCACAGTTTATGCATCGAGACACTTCTGTTTCATTGCCACCAAGCTCTACGGTCACATTGCCACTACCCGTGCAAAATCTGCACTTCTCTGCAGAAAGTTAGCTAATATGCATTAGAATATGAGATCCATAAGAGATAAAAAAGGTTATGTACTATCCAACCTCTCCTTATCTTGCTAAGTCGAGAGCCGCTTCAAACCCGTAGGTGCATTGGTGTATGTTAATATAATGATAATCTAAGCGAGCCAAAAAGTGCAAAAGGAAAAGTTAACACAAATGCTCTTATAGTATAGACATGGTAGACTTACGAGCACCGGAGCCATTGCAGGGAAAACAAGGTTGTGTATTATCCCTTTTCGACTGCAATTTAACCAACAAATTATTCAGAAGCAGATTATTTGAAGACAAATATAGAGAATCAAGAACAAGAGATTTACATACAGCTTGGTCAATTTGGGTCTCGTAGAACACTGGAATACCAATGCCAACAGCAACACTCACCACCCCAACTGATATTGCAATTATCTGAAAGACCCCATCAAAACCAAACCAATTTACATTTGAAAGGACATTAAACAAAATTATGACATCCGTTCCTAAAAGATTGTCTAGTTTGTTTTCCAATCCTCGAAACTAATAAACTTCACGGTATCATGCTAAGAGTCAGTTTCTTGAAAATGCTATATTTTACATATTTTAACCGAATAGCAAATAATGTATACAGAAATAACCAAGTTCAAAATATAAAAAGTGGGCCATCGGAATTCAAAACCAGACAATCTTTTACCGACTGAGGAAATAGAATGCAAGAGTTGTGAGGAATTAAACCGTGTTTTGGTCGAGATCAACAGCTCTAACAAGTGGATAATGATGGCCTGGTGACTTGTGGTTTCTTGATGAATTGATGGATACAGAGGATAAAGAATTGGTGGGATTTCTGAGGGGGCAACATAGGAATGGAGAATTGAGTCGAGAAATCGAAGGAGTTAAGGACATTGCAATATTTGATTTAGTTAATGTTGTTTAGTGTGAGTGTGTGACAAGTGATGAGAAAAAAGAGGATGTCTGAAAATCAGAAAATCTTGATAGAAAATGGATTCAGAGGGAACTATTAGCTCAGTGGTGGACTCTGGATTATGTGGGGCCAGATTTAATGTTAGCCAGATACAATTTTGTTTCTTAATTTCATTTTCAATGGCAAATTGGCATTATGGGATGCTTACAGTCTTCCACGTAGTGTTTGTTGAGTCTAAAAAACTGGGGTGTTATATGCACACCCAAATAGTGACCCCCCTATAACAATATGTCCCCCCTATTTGAAAAACAATTGTTGAGGGATTGACACATGTCAAAAAAACACTATTTGGGTGTGCATATAGTGTTGCCTAAAAAATGTTTTTGAAAATGGATCGGATAAATAAGATTTCGAGCAAGTGTTAAGATTTTTTTTTATCCCAAAGAAACAGCTTATCAAAAGAATGAGTTGTAATTGATGTTGATAAAATTTTGTTATTAATTTTATTTCTAACAAATTTAGTATGCACATTGTATGATGATGTACACAAATTTAGTAATTTTTTTAGAAAGTTACTGTGCACATTGTATGATGTTGTACACAAAATTAAAAAAATGTCAACACATTTAGAATTGGTAAATTATGACATTGTACACATTTTACGTGTCAGTTCAAACGATCCAAATAATCAATCTCCAATTAATTGAACTCATGTCAAATAAAGTTAAAAGAAAATCATTGTGTAACATAGTTAACGTTTATGCAAATCATTATTTTATTTAGTTAATTTTTCTTTTTTATAAAATGTTATGGCCACAATAAATTTATACAATAATTTAAATTAGAGCAACAATAAATCCAAGTTATTAATAAATTTAATAAATTTCATCTAGAGTACATGTAAAAACGCATTTTATATATCAATTTGATGAACCGGCCACTTAAGAGTAACCGAAATAGACAAAATAATATGAATAGTAGCTGATTTAATAACTGGACTAAAAGTATCGGAAAAATCAATACCTTCTACCTGATGATTGCCTTTTGCCACTAAGCGCGCTCGACGACGCGTAATGGTGCCATTCGAATCCCGCTTGAGCCTAAACACCTATCGACACCCCACAACATTCATCCACGAAGTAGGAGGAACAAGGGTCCAAGTATTAGTGCGAACCATATCATTAATATCTTTACACATCGCTTGTCGTCATAGGGGGCATTTATTGGCTTGGGTAAAACAGGTGGGTTCGGTGGCAAGTGGCGTTACAACCAAGGCATATAGATGGGATTCAAGCTTTTTGCGTGAAGGTTTTGGATTTGGGCGGAGGCGCATATGGTGTGGGTGAGGTGGGGGGAAGGATGAGGCTGGTGGGGATGGGGGACAGGTAGCAGGGGACGATAAGGGAGAGGGTGAAGACAGTGGAGTAGTGGACAGAGGGGAAGGGTGCGGGAGGGGCAGTGGGGAAGGGGGGTCGGATGGTGGGGAAGAAGGGTATGAGGTCGAAATTGGACTGGTGCAGGTGCTGCTGGGAACAGTAGGCACGGGGGAAGGGTGCTGATGGCAGTCAGGTGCGGGGGGTGGGTGGGGAGCTGGGTAGGACGAGGGGGCTGCAGGAGAGGCTGTAGGAGGAGCTATTACGGAGCCACTAAGGTAGGAAGGATGGGGGACGAGCACAACAGGAGGGGAAGATAAAGGTGGTTTATAGGGAAAGATTTCTTCAAAGAACTTAACAAATTTGGCGATATAGATGCGTCGAGACGCAATGTCCATACAACGGTAGCCATTATGCGATGGACTATAACCCAAGAAGAAAGAGGGAGAAGAGCGGAAATAGAATTTGTGCGAGTGATAGGGGCGTAAGTACGAGTAACACAGACATCCAAAACTTCGCAGGAACATGTAATCAGGGGGACGCCTAAATAATAACTCAAAGGGAGATACGTCTTGATTTGTCAATGTTGGCAACCGATTGATCAGAAACACGGCGGTTTCAAATGCATAATGCCAATATGACAAGTCAAGATGAAAATGGGAAAGAAGAGTAAGACCCTATCAACTATGTGTCGATGACGCCGTTCCACACGACCCATTTGTTCGTGAGTGTGTGGGCAGGACACTCGATGACTAATACCAACTTCGGTAAAATATTTATGACAAGAACGATATTCACCACCCAATCAGTTTGCAGAGTTTTAATTTTAAGGTTAAAGTGACGTTCAATCGAAGCAACGATTAGTAACAAAGTACAATTAATCGACTCTCTAAACATATAGAGGTCTTACATCACAACTCTACATACTTATCAAGAACTAAATCTTATATTAAGATAATTATCGCGAGCTAACCGAAGTATTCAAACTTTAGTACTCCATAGAACAATATTTGATGTGTTGATAAAAATTTGAATTTTTACTAGTGACGTTGAACCGACACTAGTGCAGTTGTTATCTTCACCGTCATAGCAACGGTCACCGTCATTATTGGTGGCGCCGCCGCTTCAGCCGTGGTACATTACCTCTTACTCTATATAAATTTGCTTTCGATTACAGATGCTTTTTTTGTTGGATTCCAGATGATTAATATTCATTCGTGAACTGTAGAATCTGTGATATACTCCAATAAGAATATTCACGTCAATTAAAGCTTGGATTCAACTTTTGCTGTGTAATGTGATTTACTTTCATAATTTTAGCTGCATTTTACTTACTTTGGAGCATTACATTTGATTGATTTTAGGATTTCATCTAAGGGTACTCCAGCTAGCTTTTGCTCTTGCTTTATCCATTTGCTCTCCGCTCGATATGTTGTGAAGTAGTAGATAGTGTTTTCACTGCATTTTTGGATCAAATCAGAAAAGACCTCCTTGCTATCACAGTAGTACACCCCTCGCTTTGAAGGTGTTTTTGAAAAAGGCTTGAGTAACATTGTTACAGAGCCATGTGTGTGGCAACTACATCTTGATTTGCATATATATATATTTAAGTAGGCGTAGAGAGATAAATTTGAGTGATTGTTGTACTTTGAGGTACTTGGATTTTGGTAACATTCTGTTGAGAATTGAGTATCATTTGTGCTAGTTATGGAACACCACTAAACCTTTTTTATTCGCATTGCTCTAGGAAAGATGATTGGTTCATTTATGACAAGAGGACTTGTGTAAGTTTCAGTTTTAACTATGTTGTTCAATCTATTATAGACTTTCTTCATATGAATCATTTCATGTGTTGAATTCACGATCCTCGCTTGTGCAGGATGGTTTTCGGTTATGCTTATCCTGCTTATGAGTGTTTTAAAACGGTTGAAAAGAATAAGCCTGATATTGAGCTACTTCGCTTCTGGTGCCAGTACTGGTATTTTCAATTTGTATTTTTTTTTGCTTTTGAAGCCGTGGGATGCATAACACACTTATGAGTTAATGGTAACTGTTTGCTCGATTCAGGATCTTAGTTGCTTTGCTGACAGTTTCTGAAAGGATGGGAGATGCTTTTATCTCTTGGTAATATCGCTTTTGCTAGTTGAAATCTCCTTCGAAGGCTTTTAGCTCTAAGTATCATCGTTGCTTATATGTAGATCTCTCTTCTTTCATTTTCTTGTATGTGAAAGGGTTCCCATGTACAGTGAAGCAAAATTGGCTTTCTTTCTTTACCTATGGTGGCCCAAAACAAAGGTCTGCATCCGTTTCACTGAGATATTGTTTTTTGTATTGTTAATAGCACTATCTTATTCGACTAATTGTTGTGTCCTTTCCACTTTCAGGGTGCAACATATGTTTACGATTGCTTTTTCAAACCATTTATCTCAAACCACGAGGCAGAAATTGATCGTGGTCTGCTCGAATTGAGGATCAGAGCAGAAAATATGGCTGTTTCATATTCACGGAGAGCTGCTAGCTATATCAAAACAAGAACAGTTGACATATTTCAATATGTTGCTGTACTGTCAACTCCCACACTACCTGCCCAAGTATGTACATGAAAGTAGACAATGTACTCTACATTCTTTTCTTTTGTTTGCAACAAGTAAATTTTGATTGTCTGTTTGTTATGCTGAAGATGAGTTCGAAACTCTGCAGTGAGATCTCATTTGGCCAAAGGTCATATGTATAAAGCTTCTATTTGATACTATTTTCTACTTGTATGTAACCACTCTAGAACTACCTGTAAATGTTATCTTCTCATTATTGTGCATATGTGGATTACAGCAGGTGCAGCAAGCTGCTAAAGTGGGTCAGCCCCCAGCACCAGCAGCTCGTAAATCGCCTTTGGCAAAACAGCAAACTGGTCAATCACCTTCCCCTGCTTCCGGTTCATCTTCGAGCCAGAACCCCGTGGGTACAGAAGGAGAGGCAGTAGGACCTTCAGAATCACAGCGAGAGGAGGCATCTGCCAGTGTCTCAAACACACATAAACTATCAAAACCCGAAGCCCTTGTTCGGTCCTCAAAGTCTTTAGAAACAAGTCGGGTGGAAGCAATTCAGATTGATTCAGCATCATCCAAGGAGATGATTACGAAGGACGATGTTCGAGTTCCTCGTCCCAGGGCAAGGAGAACACATTCTGCACCAAACCGTAAATATTACGCTTAAAACTCTATTAGAAAGAATTTCCCTACCTAATTAATGTTGATATACATTTTCCCATTAAATCTTGCACTGTCAAAACTAGCACTTCAAGTCTTCAGCACTGTCATTTACAGTAATTTTTTCCTGTTCTTTCTTCTTCTTAGCTGATGTTATGCAATAAAACTAGGTCTACTATCTGTCTTTGCCAAACTAATGGATGGTTAAAGATACATAACACATTTTCTCAACGTCGTTTAAGCTATCCTTTCAGAGCACCTATCAACATGAATAACGTGTCAAGAAGAAAAGCTTACTTCGAGCCTAATAAATAACTTTTGTGTGTAAAACAATAGTATTATAAATAAGAAATACTCCCTCCAATTCAAGTTTTATGTCGTTGAGAATGTTTTCACTTTATCCAAAATAAGTGTCATTCATCAATACCAATGTAAATTATACAATTAAACATTTCTGTCCTTACATTGTATAATGTGCTACAAATATTCCTCATTGCTTTTTTTTATTTTTTTATATTCACACTCAATGATTAATGCATTAGAGGTGGCTAGCATAGTAATTTGACTACATTTCTTAATACCAGTGCGATAGTCTTAAACGACCTAGAAAGTGATTTGGAGGGAGTATAGCTAACTAATAGACCGCTAAAAGAGTAGAGGCGAATACAAATTTTTTTAACTAATACTGTTACAGAAGGTGCCGATTAATAAAGAGTTAAAATAAAAGCAGCGTCGTAGATTGTATGCAATGTCACAGTGATGAAGTATTAACAAAATTCATGATCAACCTTTTTCATGTATCAATATATATTGATCTGGATTTCTATAGATGTTCTGGTAATTCAACAGAAAGTGTGCAAGGATACAGGACCATTAAGTATCAATCGGAGCATAAATCCACAACAACGGATCACATCTCTATGTTGTATCTACATTAGGAACGATTGAAAGAATCAATCAAGATCACAACGATTTCACATGAAGTCTAATTTATAAAAGAGATGGTTTGTGTTTCTAAAACTACTGATTTCAAAGCAACTGCAGCGCTGGTTGTATAGAATCAGGATGGCATCGCCCGCTTCCTTGGAAATCATAGTGCAAATGAGACTGACCTTGAACTCTTGAAGGAGGAAGCAACAGTGTAGACATAGTACTGGGCTGCTGCTGTTGCTGCCTCAGTGCATGGGTTTGACCGAAAACTCCTATAGAAGAACGTGAATGTGAGGAAAGTGGAGCAAACTGAAGAAGAGATTGACCATCAGGGACTCCATTTTGCCAGTTTGGAATATTGGATGCAGTTATTTGACTAGCTTTCCAGTGCTCTTTAAGTTGATCACACCAGTTCTGTTGCACCCTAGGCTGCCATGTCTGCTGCTTTGGTATGGCTGTAACACCACTTGTTGGTGGGGCATAATTTCTGCCGCACTGATATGAAGGCAATAGGATCTGGAATTGAATAATATAATGAGTAAATTGAAGAGGTAACAGAATCAAAACTTCAAATGTTCTGATAAGTAAAAACCAAGAAGCTAATTGTCTCAATCAAGTTTAACCGAAGTCGGAAGAATGCCCTACATCCTTGAAGGTTGTCTCATAGAGATTACAAGAAGAGACCCGAGAGTATACCTTCTGGGCTACAGCTGTGCCTCCAGCAGAAGAGCAGTCCTTTGAATAATAATTAGGTGGTATCAAAAAAGGAATTGTATGTTGATTCTTGGAATGTGGGTATGGAAGGTGGAGTTGTGCACCAGGCCCCCATCGCTGATCAACGTTAGCTCTGCCATGACTGCTTTCTCCTCTAGCACCTGTAGCCGGCAGAGGAAAGAAATCCAGATTCTGCTATAATGGATCAAGAATTTAAGAGATTATTTATTATTATAACAAAGGAGCAAGAATTAAATAGATAAAAATTTATCAAGGTTTAAATTCTCACCAAATTCTGTAAGGTGAAAATTTGAGTTGTTGACATGGTATGTTGCTGATCTTGATCTTGAAGGAGTCTCTTATGAAGAAAAACAGCATTTCCGATTTCATCTGAACTAGTTTCAGCAGCTGAGGAAACAGCATTGCTAGTTGAGACCAGCGGGAACACATTAATAGTTTTATCGGTTGAGTTATGTGAAGTTATGAAAGCTCCTCTGTGCAGTTCTTCGAAGTGTGCTGCTTGAGTGGGCTGCATTTGTAGTGTATTTGCTTTCTTCAACTCACTAATAAGGTTACTGATATGAACATGTATGCAGCAATTCTTCCAAGGTTTCTTTGAAACAACCTGAAACAATGAACCCTGTTTATTAAAAAGCAAGTATTAGAATCATATCAGTTACCTAAAACACTTCAGGTATCTAAGGTCTGAACATTCCACAGAAGTTGTCAAAGACTAACCTTTTTAGGGGTGACGGCTTTCTCCAAATGTCGCGGATGTGAGATGGCTGAAAATTTGGAAGTGGAAGACCTGAAGTCATTTAGACCTGTTGAGGGAGGATCTGCTTTAGGTTCTTGCTCATGAATCTTGAAGGACGAGTTCGTGACAACGGACTTTATCCATGAACCATCTTTTGAAGACTGAATTTGAAAACCTTCAGCTGATCCTTCGACATTAGATGATTGACTGTTGGCGTTAGTTCCAGCACTGGTGATTGGCCTAACTTCTCTTTCTTTTTCCAGAACTACTGCATCATCAAATAGACTCATGATAAGATGAAGGTGACCAATTGAAGGAAATTCACAAAGCATAAAATATTAAAAGATAAGAGGATATCTCTCATATTTTTACCTCCAGATTCCGGTATTTCCATGTTAGAGAAGGCCTCTGATTCTAATTTTGAAGGTTCACCACTCAGTTCAGTCTGGTCCTTGGCGGCCACAGGAAACATGTCAGCTAATGAATTCAAAGTTTCTGCCACTTCTTCCTCATCTTTAGTAATATTGCTACCAAAAACATGCCTTTCTAGTCTAACCGAGATTCCCTGTTCCTGTAAAGGCAACCTCATCGTCAATCGTCATAGTGAAATTCTATTCCCGTTCTGCCTATTACTAACTCGGTAACATCATTATCCATCAACAACACAAGTACATAATTCATCTACATGTCAATAGGATATTAGGAGAAGGAACACATAAAAAAATGATAGATCCTTGAGAAATTTAGCAGATTAGCACTATTTGGAGGTCTTTTTTAATTTAGAGCACACACCTCTTTTTTTTGCAAAGCACTAGCACCTTATCTCATAAAAAGACTATTTTGCCCTTAAATTAAATACAAACTACATCTATACCCTTTTTTTTCTCCTCAACACTCCATCTTCTTCCCATCATCTCTTCTTTTTCTTTTTCTTCACCACCATAACCACCACCTTCACAAACTCATCACCACCTTCACAAACTCATCACCACCAACAATCTCAATTTCGAAACCACCACCATTATTATATCTTTCTTCCGATATCTTCTTTTTCACAAACCCAACACCACCAACAACCTCACACCCACAAAATTCGAAACTCCACCCCCACCCCATCATAATTTCGGAACCTCACAAGATTTTGGGGGATAAACGCGACTTCACATGGGGTTTAGGGGGAGGGGCCGATTTCATAAGGGCTTGGGGGGAGGGGGGCGATTTCACAGCGGGTTTTGGGGGGGGGGTGACTTCAGCGGGTTTGGGGAGGGGGGAGGCGCGATTTGTTGTGGGTAGGGTGGTTATGGGTGGGGGTGGTTGGTGGTGATGTTGTTGGTGAGGTAGGTGGAGGTGGTGGAAATGATGTGATAGTTGGTGGGTTTGTGAAGAAGAAGAAGAAGAAGATGATAGTAGGTTTGTGAAGAAGGAGGAAGAAAAGGTTTCGAATTTGATATTGTTGGTGATGGTGAGCTTGTAAAGGTGGTGATGGTGGTGGTGGTTGGTAAAGAAAAAGTTTGGTGGTTGTGGAATGGTGAAGAAGAAGATGTTGAAAAAGTTTGGTGGTGGTGGAATGGTGAAGAAGAAGATGTTGATTTATGAAGTAAGGGCAAAATAGTATTTTCATAAGGGATGGTGCTAGTGATTTGCAAAAAAGAAGTGTGGGTGCTCTAAGTTAAAAAAGACTTCTTAATAGTGCTAATCTGCCAAATTTCTCTAAATTACTAACCATGCTTAATTTGAGTTTCTTCAGGCCACTGTTTCCAGACAGTTCGTCCCCATTTACCACACGATTGTGCTTCTTGCAATTAACCAATTGCGGAGATACTGAACCAGAACTTCGTTTCTTCACTGCTGGATTATTACACCCCGCCCATTAGATGTTTGAAATTTCTCAAGAAAATAGTTTAAGTAAAAGCTAATGTGGATTAGATTGAAAAAGACTTTGTATTTAACATAAAAGAAAAGAACAGTTTTCACAAGGAAAATGGCAGCTCTAGTTTAACGAATCTCCAGTAGAACAAAAGCAGTAGTCTGTCGAAACTTAAACAACAGAGCACAAGAATAAAAAGAGAAATACATTGGTTTGCATAAACTTAAAACCCACAACCACAAAGAACAAAGGCTTTCAAGACTAGGTAATCTCCACGTAAACACTAAAATATCAGCATCTCCAACCCAAAACCAGAAAGCTTTGAATAAACAAGACGAAACTTGAAATTGCTATTAAGGAAATTTACTATGCCCATCAGCAAATGAGTTCAGAACTAACATACCTGACCGTAGCTTCCTTGGAACTAAAGCATAATCAACTGGTATAAAATCATCAGAAAACTGCAAAATTCATAATACCCCAAAACAAAGAACAATTAGATTACATTAAACAAAAGACCCTCTAATCATTTCAGTTGTTTTAATAACATGTATCTTACCTTTTTGGGCATCTTGAGCCTCTTACTGATACAAGAATTCCCCCTCAGTTCTTCTTCCCAATCCGACGACCCCACGGACGCCATTTTTTAAACTCCTCGTATAATTATCTTCAACAACTGCACCAAATTTTCTTAATTTATCTCAAGGAGAATTTAAAAAGTAGCGATATCTTCGCAACAAACACACATGACTTAGCAATGCAGAAATAGATATATAATGGCGTGGACAAGCGTTATCTACAAACACATTATCATAAAACAGTCCCCAAAAGAACAAAAACAAGAATCCTAGTGGAGCAATGGGCTTATGCAGATAAAGACAACAGATTATTATTGGGTTTTTTTGTTTCCTGCAATATTTCTAAATTCTGGTCACACATATCTAAATTCATTGTTACTTACATATCTACAAGATAATAATGACTTGCCACTTGTACTCATCTACCATCATCAGTTTCTGCATATCATATAATCATCATCAACAACATTAATCCATAGCTTCATCAAATTAAATGCAAAAAAAGGAAGGAAAAAAAAACTCAATCCCAAATCAGACCTTTTACCATTTTTCTTCCATATGTAATATAGAGACTTAGAAAAAACAGATACCCAGAAACCAAAATACTATTTTAGAAACATGGTCTGGTTTTTTTCAATGATAGCAATTAACAACTTTCAGAATTTAAGTCAACCCCCATAACTTTGATTCGAATCAAAATTATAAGCGCTAATTAGTAAAATAGCTTTGATATGTGTTTCACAAAATATTTTCCAATATTGACATGAAAGCATTTAATGCAAAGTAATTGAATGGTGAAACTGCTTACAAGTAATTAATAATGAAAGAAACAGATGAACAAAGGCTGTTTGTGGGGTAAAAAGTGGGAAAAAGCTAAAAAGAGAAGCTCAAAATGAAAAAGTGAATATGTGTGGGTACTGTGTGTGTACTTTGTTGCTCAGAGAATCAGGTTCCTCAACCAAAAAACGTGTCTTTCTTTAATCATTAATCTTCGTCTAAATCAGAAAAACACAGTACAAACTGTTGGAAATCATCATCGATTTCGTGCTGGAAATTGCTCGCTTCAGTGCCTACATTTAATTATCAACGAAGTTTTTTCCCAGAAATTGAGCAAAAAAAATCAAGAAAAAAGCTGAAACATGTAAAAAACTGGATTTTTTTTTACCAATCTTGTTCGAAACCAGAGCAAGAAAAAAGCAGCACTGAACCAACTTCATAGTAATTAGTGAAGTTTTTTCCCACAAAAAAAATGGAGAAATTGAGCAAAAGTATAAAGACAAAAGCTGAAAAGATTACCCCTTTATCAATCTTGTTCGAAATCAGAGCAAGAGAAATAAAACAAAATAAACAATTTCATCATCATTGATGAAGTTTTAGTGGTTTGAAGCTACTAAAAACTACCCTTAAATCAAACAAATATGAAGTCAGTAGAGCTTAATCATGATAATAAAAAGGGTCGAGTTCGAGTTATTGTAAATATAAATGCCAAAAACAAAAAAACAAAAAGAGTTTAATCATGAAGAAAATGCACAAAAAGGCATCTAATATTGATGGAAGATTGAAAAAGAAACATACATTTCACCAAACTCTCTCTCTCTCTCTCTCTAACAGAAGGGAGAGAAAAACCAAGTATTTGGGTATGCAAGAATCGCGTTTAAGGTGGTGATAAGTGTTGTCTAGAACAGTACTATATACTCATTAATGTACGGACTAACCGATTTTCCAAGTGGATCAAAATTGTAAATAACAAAAACAAAAATCAGCATGCCAACGTGTCATCTTTCCACATCACACAGACACACACCCATGCAGTTTTTTACTTTCTATTTTTGTTATTTTAAAAACTCATCATTTACCTTTTCTTTTATAGATAATTATAAGAACTCATCATTTACTTTTGCTTCAACTGTTACAGATAATTGGGTTACTTTAATGGTGGCTTATTTCTTATGGCCCCCAACTATTCAAATATTTTTTATTGAACCATGAAATTATTCATCTTTTTAAATAATAAATTGCAACATATATCTTTTTGATAGGAAATTAAATATTTGTATATATTTCAAATAACCCTGAGTTACATTTTTTCAAAGGACATATTCGGAAACAAATTAAAAAGGGTGAAATTTTTATTTTTATTTTATTGATTAACCCTCATCTTCAGTTATTAAAAAACTTGTCCAAAATCAATTTTGAAATGCCTAAACCATAAGAAGTTGCATTTCTCTTCTTGATATCTTCAATCATGTCTTAACATTCATTTGTCCTTTGAACTATTTTGAAATGCCTAGACCATATCTACAATTCACTTTTATTTTATCTCAGTTTTTGTGATAAAATACGAAATAGAAGCAATTTAAGAAGTAGAATAGTTCAGTCTCTAAAACTATCGATTGTTTTAAACACTCAAGTTATAATATTTCAAATAATAATACTATACCAATCAAACTTATGAGCTTGAAATTTGATGACCAACTGTATATATTGAGAAATTTTGAAGAATACCACACTTTGAGTACACTATTTGCCAAAATAGACAAAACTTTTTTTATTAAGAAACTACCACATTTTTGCAGTGAACTGACTAAATTACCCTTCATTAAATCTATCATAAATATATATCTCTACACTTTTTCATTTCACTTCCTTCCTCTCACTCTCTCTCTACATCTCACTCTATCTCCCTTTCTCTCTTATTCTCACTTCAACTTCGCCGGAAACTTCATCTTCGCCGGAATCTTCATCTTCGCCGGAATTTTCATCTTCACTTTTCTCCTTATCGTTTGTTTTTGCTTCTTTAAAGTTGGTTTCTTTTACAAAAGTTTGAATCTTTTTCAATTTAGTTGAGTAAAAATCCCGTTTTGTAATATAGTTGATTCAAAATCACGTTTTTCAATTAGTTATATATTTTATGTGTATTGTCTTTTTGTTATTTGAAGGTTTTTCAACAAAAGTTTCAATCTTTTTCAATTTAGTAGACTCAAAATCACGTTTTTCAATTTTGTTGAGTTAAAATCATGTTTTTAATTAATTTTATACTTTATATGTATTGTGTTTATGTTATTTGAAGGTTTTTGAACAAAAGTTTGAATCTTTTCTAAGATTTTTATGAATATGTGGGTTAATTTGTAATAAAAAGTATTAATATATGTGTAAAGTTTGTTATTTTGGTACTTTAATGTTGATTTTTGCATAAAATTTGAATCTTTTTAAGTTGAACACAGATTTTGAGTTTAAATAATGTTTAAAGTATAAATTTATGTTTTGTGTGTGTTATATGTATGTAATTTGAGGATTTGATGTAATTTTATAATAAAAGTTCGAATCTTGCGGTATTATGTTGATATAGTCTCGTTTTTTTGATAAGAATAATACTGTATAATTACGTATAATCGATTATAATGAAGTATAATGAAAGTCTTTCATGCCTAAAAAACACGTCAAACGAACTACCACATTGACAATACTGTATAATTACGTATAATCGGTTATAATGAAGTATAATGAAAGACTCTCTTGCATTTTGGAGTAAAGCACGGGATTTTTACAAAATGAATGTAGGCATGAGGTATAGTGGTATGCCATCTATATGCAGTCTCATACAACAAGTAACAGTGTTCACGCTAAACCATTAAAAATTGTGAATGAATTGGGCATGCAAGATACAAACTTTCAATTTAATCGACTCCAAGATGATCAAAATTGCTTCACTGGAAATTTGACTTTTAAATCACCAAGATGATTATGATAGTTATTGTAATAGTCATTATACTCTATTTAATCGACTCCAAGAATTATTCTAGAAACGATTGTGTGTTAGCTCGTTTAAATCTTTTAAATCACAAATTCGGCAAACGCACCATAATACGTTGTATGATTTAAATCCATTCTAAGAGATTATAATAGTTATTATAATAGTTATTATAATAGTCATTATACTCCATTTGCTGAGGCATTGTCGTTATAATAGATTATAATAGTCTTTAGACATGAGATTCTTTCATTATACTTTATTATACGTCATTATAATCGATATACGTAATTATACAGTATTATCCTTATAACAAATGAGACTATATCAACATAATACCCCAAGATTCGAACTTTTATTATAAAACTACATCAAATCCTCAAATTACAAACATAAAGTCATAGTTTAAACATTATTTAAACTCAAAATCTTGTGGTCAACTTAAAAAGATTCAAATTTTATGCAAAAAACAACATTAAAGTACCAAAATAACAAACTTTACACATATATCAATACTTTTTAGTACAAATTTACCCACATATTCATAATAATCTTACAAAAGATTCAAACTTTTGTATAAAAACCTTCAAATAACATAAACACAATACATATAAATTATAAAATTAATTAAAAACATGATTTTAACTCAACAAAATTGAAAAACGTGATTTTGAGTCTACTAAATTGAAAAAGATTGAAACTTTTGTTGAAAACCCTTCAAATAACAAAAAGGCAATACATATGAAATATATAACTAATTGAAAAACGTGATTTTGAATCAACTATATTACAAAACGGGATTTTTACTCAACTAAATTGAAAAAGATTCAAACTTTTGTAAAAGAAACCAACTTTAAAGAAGCAAAAACAAACGATAAGGAGAAAAGTGAAGATGAAGATTACGGCGAAGATGAAGTTTCCGGCGAAGATGAAGATTCCGGCGAAGTTGAAGTGAGAATAAGAGAGAAAGGGAGATAGAGTGAGATGTAGAGAGAGAGTGAGAGGAAGGAAGTGAAATGAAAAAAGTGTAGAGATATATATTTATGATAGATTTAATAAAGGGCAATTTAGTCAGTTCACTACAAAAGTATGGTATTTTCTTAATTAAAAAAGTTATGTCCATTCTAACAAATAGGGTCCCCAAAGTGTGGTAATCTGCCAAATTTCTCGTATATATTAGACAAATCAAGTATAGAGTAATATCACTAATTAATATGGTATGCTCATGAAACATGTCTTTACATCAGTTTCACAAGAAAAAGGTTTGCGTGCTCTTTAAGTTAAGGTAATTGATTACATGTCGCAAATAATTCATAGTCCTCATGCAACCACATTTACTATTGTATCACCTTATTATATTATGTCTAATATCTCAACTATAGTTTCGGATTAGGCTCAATTTCATTTCAAGCCAATCTCGAGTTGGCTACAGATTGAAATGGAGCTATGCCTTAAGCTACAATGGAACTGATGAACTGTGCTCGATAGATCATTAAGCATAGGTGTCGCCTGTGACTGAGCATGAATGACTAACGTTGCAGTTGAAGGATTATCATTGTTGGTACAGTTGAGGGTAGCGGTCGTGAGAACAACTGAACAAGCGTTAGTATTTTCTCTGCAAAACTAACTGATCGATGTATACATTTGGTTTAAGTTCGTACGTAAACTTAGTGAGCTAATGAATGTAAAAGTACGTGTGTAGAATTCTTTTCCCTACAGGCTACAACATACATATAACAGTATATCGGTATTACAACGAAGGATGATTTGCCCAAGAACCTACTTGATAGCCAAGACGAATGCCAGCCATGGAAACTTCATATCCAAGAAGCCATTTAAAGCAAAGATCAGTGCCAAAACTGCGATCTATGTATCTGATGTGGAGTCGATCCTGGATTTCTTTGAACGTTGTTAAACTATACTACTCCTGAAGGAAGACGCAACGCAGAATGCCCTTCTATGAGGCTGCAAGACGGAGAACAACTTTAAGACTCCTCAAATGTAGAAGGAAATTACTCTATCTACATGAGAATAGTTATGATTAGTCACCTACCTTTTCACGTAGTAGTAGCAAAAATCTGCTAGTATAAATGTCTGGACAAATTCAGAGAGGAGGACCATGGAAGGCCATAATCCATAGCCTAAAGCAGTCAATAAACGCCCTCGAGTATCCAATACCTGCATATATTATGGCAAAAGTCCAGTAGATTTGTTATAGCATCATCAACAGGTTTAAAGCATAAATAAATAAATTCTTGAATTAGAGAAATTACACACTAAAATGGGGTGTGGGAGGCCATGGTGGAAAGAGTTATACGCCTTTATACTAAGATACTTTGACGATGTTACAAAAAGATGTGTACCTCAAAATTCAAATAAATGATCAAGTGAATTTAAATAGGATACTATTGTACTAATAACATCTACGTACGTAAATCAATATGGAAAAGGGTACAGATGATGCCACATTTCCTCAAAGTATTTATTCGATGAACTATTTTTTGAAAGATACCAATTCTTATGTCCGTTATTTCCAAAAGTGTCTCTTTAAAACATATGTCCAATTTAACAGTTAACTCAAGCTTGCTGTCAAAACAAATAACTGAGTCCGAATAAGAGAAATTCAGTATCAGAAAGTACAATTAAGGTCATTAACATTCGGAAAGGCCAACATCCCAACACCTTGGCACACGTAAATATCTTATCGTTATCAAGAGCATCCTCGACACATCAGACTGGAACCTTCTATGTTTACCTTTAAAACCTTTATATAGCATAATCATACCTGCAGAATCCAATGGGCGCAACTAAAAAACCTTGCAACTCCCAGAGCAAAAACATAATGAGCAGTGAAAGGTTCGACAATCTACAGAAGTGAAACAGATCCAAATAAAGCTTAATCTTGTACCTCCATACTCAAGAAATGTATTGATTATGCCAGTCAAGATAAACTATTTGAGATTGTGTTGGAAATTACCTTGCTCTGCTGCATCATATGTAGTTGTGGGAGCACAGAGACAGCTTCCAAGTAGACACAGAAGCCCCAACAAATACGATTAAATATGTGATGATGTGTCGATGGATGTACAAGAATAGCCAATACAAGACAAGGTAAAACCTGTTTCAATAAATAACAGATGATTTCAAACCAAAGTTCGAGCATGGAGTACTAACTATCTAATAGATCTCCCACCAGTATGAAGGAAACATATTGAGGTTACTAGTGCTTTGCTAAAGAAAATAATTCATACTCCATCCATATCATATCTAAATAACACTTTAAGGTTGTGAAATATTAAGGTATGTGGTTGAAATAATATCGATTCATTTGCCTTCACTCGAATGTACAATTATACTTGGAAGAATGTTGAAGATGCAGTTGGGTTTGATGGTGCACATTCTTGGTAATAAATTAGACTAGAGGATGAACATAAAAAGTATTTATAAATAAAGGAAGTAGTTAATTTTATTGGTACACAACATGAAGTAAAATGATTATTCAAATGTAAACGAAGGGATTATTAGTTATTTGCAAGTATACGAGAAGAAGGGATACGTGCAAGTATACAATTTTAAATAATGAACTAATAATGAGATAGTGACAATATTGTAAATCACTCACAACGTAGTAATGTGGAAGTTTATCTTTATCCTCCATGTATGTTGAAGTTAACTGCAATCGCATCATGTAGATAACCCAAACAGTTGTGGCAAGGGTTGCTAAATCAAGTAGTGTATGGATGTCATATTCCATGACAAAGCTGCAGTATAGTCTAACCGCTAAAAACATAGCTGTTAGTTCTTGCGATTTGAGTGAAAGCCCTGTGAAATTTAATGTCTTATTTAAGTGGTTACAAACATAAATATAAGATAACAACTAGATACATAACCATCACCCTTTACATAAACTTTTTTATACATAAACAGTGCTTCATTAGAACTTAGATACATTATGCATAGAGGCAACATATTGTTGGATGAGACTTAGGAGGTGGAATAAACTGGTCTATTTATATCCTCTCTTGATCAAAGTAAATACCAAGTTTGTAGTATTTCGAAATGTCAATTATAACTGATTATTTTCTTTCGTTAGTAACTGAGAATAAACGCAAATATTTGAGAAAAATAACTGTTACAAAAACAGGTCTGATAAGATATTTAAATATTCATCCTTTATTAACAGTGAAGAGGAAAGTGAGACATGAGAAGCTCATTGATCACTTAGCAAAGAAAGAAAGTAATGCTCAATAATCGGCTGTGTGTTCCACAACACCACCTACCTAATTGTCCAAATGATATGTTACAGCTAATTTGAATAGCTTTCTAGGCTGCATGATATGCAAATGCTAATTATCTTGCAGACATATATTCTAGAATAGTTTAAATACTATATACTGCAGTGATTGTTCTATATTTCAGCTCCATCTCCCCCTTCCGAACTTTTAACTAATAGCCATACGATCAAGAGTAAACGCCAATATACTTAATTAACCGTACTTGACAATTCTATTCCAAATTCATAGTATAAAGACATAATTTTTTCTGTTACTTACAACTTTCCAAGTAGTAAAGCACAACAAAAGAGATTGGAAACGTTTCGGAAACCTCAAGAAACATTATGGAAACGCTGTAACATCTGATCAATAAAATGTAACATATATGTGTTCAATATGGTTTCCAAACACCCATGTTTTAATTCTTAATATTCACATCTAACTACCCGATTCTATCACCATTGTCCTTGCTTAATATGTTTTATTTTACAGTATTTGCATTTTTAACTTGCAAATACATATATATAGCATTTTGAACATGTTCATTTGTGAAATTAAAAGAATTAATTGTTGCATTAACCAATCCTATTATAAGTATTCGCAGAGATTAGATTGTGGATTTTGCCTAAATAGCTAGTAATTATAATTATGTATAGTATGAGATTGAAATGAGTACCAGCACAAGTGTCTTCCTTGATGAGTTTGTAAATGAGGACAGAAATACCGATAGAGTGGACAGCTTCGGCGGCGACGAAGAGGTTGTCGTGATCTTCCACCACGAGGCGGAGGAGGAAGATCACGAAAATGGCAGTCGTGATCGCCACCACCGCCTTCACATTCGGCGGTTGCGCCTTCAACCACGTCACCCCCGCCTTGATCTGTCTCTTTGGCACCTTCATTTTATTGATTGATGGATTGCTTTTTTAGGAAGTGGATCAATGTCGAATGTGTTGTTTGATGTTTTTAGGAAAGTTTTTGAGGTTATGGTTTTGGTAATAAAATACACTTATTATCTTCATCGTATAATAATTGTTAATTTCATTTTTTTTTATATAAATTTTATTATTTGATCTATTTTTAGTTTTTTACCTACATTTCTTAGAATAAAATTTACTTTAATTAGTTATTTCTTAAATTTTGTAAAAGATTAAAAATTAAATAATTTTTATGAAATGAACGAAGTATTAGCTAAATAAGAATGTTGAATTATAAATGATGTATGATTAATGGCAATTTTGTTGGGAACATGTACTAAATCCTCTTAAAATTGCAAGTAGTCAATCTTAATGAAAGAACTTATTCGTCTCCATCGACTCCATTCTCCTCACCATCTTTTGCGGCTACCGCTTGCCGGAATTCTGACAGAGACACAGCAGCGTGTTAATGTTAATGTTGAGCGAATAGGCGGAACTCCACACGTAGCCTTTGATGATTGATCCATAAGCAGATGTAGCATAATAATTTTGTTGAGACAGTATCTTGGTTTAGTGTTCCAATATTTTGTTGAATCAATTTAGTAAACTACTACTTATAGTGAAACATTTGTAATTTTGTACCTCGTTCATAAACAAGGGCACCCAAAGGCACACATAAGTAGAGTTGCAAAATAACCACCCCATCAAGTTCGTTCAATTCTAGATTTAACATTAAGATTTTTTGTAAACTATCGTACTCAATAATCTCAAGAAAACAAATGAATACATTCTTTTCAATATCTAATATCAAAGTTTGAAATCTGGAACTCGATTAGTAGCAATATTGCATCACTTCTTTAGCTCAATCTAAGTTGAAGTTCTCCATTGAATCTCCACCTGAAGCCGGCCATTCTTCGAGTCAATCAGGTGATACCTCTCGTTAATCCTCTTGTTCTCCACAACATCTGAAAGATGAATATCGACATAGCCCAAAGTTTCCTGCACAAAAGAACATACGTCATTTTGAAACTCAAGTTATATGTATAATGTATTCTAGAGTTAAGAACATTGAATGACTCACTGAGAAATGATCACTGCTAATACTTGATGTTCGAATTCTGATTTGATTTCAAAAGCAAGACTTAGGGAGCAAGAGGTTCTGTACCTTGGGATATCGAAGACCAATTCTCGACGAAGTGCTAACAACTTCCACATGTATTCTATCACCAGTAGGTGGCTCTTCCAATATGAACTGAAACTCTTCATCCCATCTTGGATCTCTGTTTTTCTTTATCGTCTATGATAAATATCCAATGTAGATGTCAGATTTTGATTTTTCTTGCCAGAAGTATACCATCGTATAATACAATAGGAATTGTAAAGGTGCATCAAGGAACAGATATTGTACCTTTGTTCTTCTTTCTTCCCCTTTTAAAATCATCCGCACGGAAGGATTTGTGTGGTGCTTCCCTTCTAGATCTTGAGCTTCATGAACAATGACTACGAGCAATCCACCACCCTCTGGTGTTCCTGCAGGAGCTTTTTGAATCACACTGGAATCTTCAAGATCGCTTTGTAATTGATCCCCTTCGAAAGGCTTGTAAGTCACTTCAACAACCATCTGTCCACGCGATTTTTCATTTTGAGCATCATCTGGATTGAGATTTTTCAGGAGATCAAGAGTCATGACTTTGGTCTCCTCGGCAGTGAGATCCTTCAATGGGACGATATTTAATCCCATCTTGTCATGGGAACCAACCTAAGGGTGAAGAAGACATCTTAAATATTACCGAACAGCTACATTTGAATAATGAAATAAAGAATGTAAGAGGATATTAATGATGCCAACCCCTCTTAAGGATACCCAATAATCATTGTAGTTGATAATCAATCCCAAGAGAAGAAGAAGAAGAAGTCATTTGTAGGCTACTTAACCTTCGTTCGACTATGACCTTTAACGAGTATCTCTCATTATAGATAGAATTTGAATATACAATTAAGTTGGGGAGGGTGTACCTTTTCCCAATCATACATAGTTAAATGAAGAATTTGAGTCTCTGGATCCTTTACGACAAGGGTAAACTCCTCATTCCATTCGGGATCCAAGTTCTTTTGCTTCACAGTGGTTTTCTTTGATGGGAGTTTGTCATCGCTAAGCTTTAATTTCACATAAGGATCTGAAGATCCAATTAGATCTTTTTTCTTAAGCTTCATCGCCCTTACGACCTTCACATGCAGTGTTCCAACTGGTCTCTTCATGGCTCTATTAGTTGGGATTTCGAATATAGTTAGCATATAAATGTTACTATAATATGATTGAAGAGCCTAAGAAGGGAAAAGTGTAGAGGATTGAGACATGGACAACTTACTTTACAGGATCCATTATTTGCACTTCAAGTCGTTTAGGCCAAAGGTACATGTTTGCGACCTGTTCTTTGATAAGATCCTAAAGTTGCGAGAATTTATTAGAATCAAACTAAACCGTTCAATCCTCAATATAACATGAGGAGTTGGATAGAATATGCCAGTTCAACAGAGGAGAAGAAAACCGATTCAGAGATAATCTCACCTGGACAAAACTGTACAAGCCTGGAATGGACATAGCATCAACTCCTAAAAGTTTTAATCCGAAATCAACATGAGGCTGCACATAAGAGATGAAATGCCAAATTATTGAATTTAATCACTCCGCAAGCTTAGAGTAGGTTGAATGATGTTACAGGACTTGTCCGAGGTTTACCTTCTCCATGAAGGATACTTGTATTTTGCAAAAGCAAGGAAATGAAGGAACCAACGGCTTCAATGTTATACGTACAAAAGCAAATACTTGCAAGTCAACCACCTGATGCAGTGAGAATTAAGGGAGACTTGCAGTGATGATTGCTAGAACGTTACAACGAATTTTGCTAAGCTTCAGTTTGAACAATCCAAATACTAAAGAAACTGGTAGAAGCTGATCAGATTATCAGAATGAAAAAACTCAATAACCAGAAGTAAGTAGTACAATCTTCTCTGTCATCCATACCTGAACGGTAGGCTTTAACCCAAATGCCTTTACTGCAACATGGACATTAGGATTGCCTGCCCACTTGAGGGTTAATTCCATGATCAATTCTTTTTCCTCAGTGTTGTAGACTTTCATCCCTGACACGATGAGGCCAACATTTTATTATTCTTGCAGCCGTATAAACAATACAAAATGGTTACATTAGAAGATAAATTTTTCTTATCAACATTTTCTTTTTTGTGTACCTCTGTACTACTATAAACTAAGTCTGTAGCGAAGCTCAGGTTCGTAGTATCCAAAAGGATATTACTTCTCAACTCCAACATAATGAAAAGTCAGGTATTTCTTTTCTGAGGTTCACATTAAGATCAAATTACCATCAACCAACCACACTATCTTAAAAAGAATTACTTAGCATTGGTTAAGTATATCTTTTTTGAGTTCGTAACCTATGAAAGAGAAGCATAGTACTAAATAACTTGACTCAATATACATCATCACCCGCGGTGACATGTATCTCATTAATACATATTAACATCCAGGTATGTGATTGTTGGGAATAAATGAAAGAAGATGAACCTTGAAAAGTAGGTGGCAGGGAACCCAGAGTCAGTGCTTCAAACTCAACTGCTTCGATTTTGAACTTCGGAATTTGTTCAGCGATGATAGGCTTTGTCATTTCTTTAACCATCTTGCATATTGCCTGCACGATAGTGATTGGCAATATGCGCAATAAAATGGAGGAAAATAGGGAGATATATCAAATAAATCATACCTTATCCAAATAAGGCCACATTGTTTCAATAAATTTGTTCAGCCAATCCATCTGCAAGTGAGTTCAATAAGCCATGCTAACTTATTACTAGTAACAAAGAATTTATTATCTATGAATTCATTGTTATATCAATATAAAGATATAAATTAGAATGTAAAGCATACACGATCATAATCAGGATTTTTCACCCAAAGGGGTATCTCCGGAAGGAGCCGCCCGAGGCTTTCTTGATCTCGTTCAGCCAGAGGTTGGATATCAGGATCCTGCAGTTAAATTGGAAATTAAATAAAGCTTATGTTAGCCGAGGTCTACCACCAAGCACGCCACGGGTAGCGGATGATGTCCCCGTTAAGAGAAAGTAAATTAAATAAGCAGCATTACATGTGTTGTATTTCTCCAAAACTTGTTCAAATACAATATTAAACAACATCTAAGAGCAAAGATGGAGCCAAAACAAAACAACATGTTGAATAACAAGGATGAGAAACTTTTGAGGGATCAAATAGTACCTTAACATCTGATGAATCAGAAAAAATGAACAAGAAATATCCTACAATCAATCCAGCTGATATTCCCAATCCAAAACCAAAAGTACCCAATATAGTACTAATGATTCCCATCTTCTTCAATTTACTTGAAATCTCCACAATTTCAGGAAGGTATAACCAAAATGCCTCAAAGGGTATATTTTGCAAAATCAAGAATTCAATTTAATCACAATAGTTATAAGTATCAATATGTTTTGAAGGTAAAAACCAACAAATTTAAGAAAATATCTTTTAGTGATGATGATATTACATTTCAAAATCTGCAAATGTAGGAAGTTGTGAAAGCAGGGTGTAATAAATGTCTTCTATTGTTTACATGTTGACAATTGGTAACGTAACCCTCATGCAATAATGGTGAAGAATGGTGAACGATTATGATCACATATAGCTCATTGGATCAAACTACATGAAAAAAATGGATCAAAATTCACAATAGGGTTCTCAACATTACTCATTACCATTTGTGATTTGTAACTCTTATGTAACGGGACCAAGAGCTACTCGTTTAATCTAGATAGACGTTGGCTAAACGAGCTCCATGTGACATCCTCGATTAAGAATAAACGAGCTTCATGTGACATTCTCGATTAAGAATAAGGTAGGTACATTTCTTTATCAAGAATAGTTGGTACCTAAATAGTGTGACAAAATTGGGATCTATTAGCTTTAACACAAAGGTTCTAATACATTTCACATGTAAAGTATGTTTTACCAAATTTCGTAAAACAAATCAATTAATATATGCGATTTCTATAAAAGTAAAAAATCTCTTAGATCAAGAGATGCAAGAATTTGTCTTACCAAACAACTTATACTTGAACATTTCATTTTATCCGACTTCATTATCCCACTTTTAATAATCACTTAATATCTTGTCTAATTATACACTAATAGAATCATTTCAATCGACTTTTTAAATATCATGTATGTAACGAGTTACTACTTACTAACTCGAGTCTCAAATGAGTCGAAAATTTAGCTAAAGCACCCGACCCGAACATTGTACTCATTACCCGACTCGATAGAGCCCAAAACCACCTAATCCATTGACTCACCGAGGCCGAGTCCTCTCTCTGGACTCTCAGCTCACCCGTCATTTTGCTTAATCCGAGCTCATGATGTACCTTAACTCCTTAATTCACATTTAATCTAAATTTTCTTATTTTTATCAGCTTGATTAGCAAATAAATCAACTTGGACTTTTAACATATTTAGGTGTAAATTTCGATTTATTATTTGAGAAATGGAACAATTTAAGGGATTCGTTAATGACATCTTTCATTGGCACGAGAAATCCAACCGCCGTAATCCGGTACGCTTTCTCTGATTTCTGTATTTTGCAGTTTATTTTCGGGTTTTGCGAATGTTGTTAAATTGAGCCGAGTCGAGCCTCGAACTGCCTCCGGGCTCGTTAGCTTGGTAATATAATTGTTATTAAGATTTGTTATAATTTATTAAATTTTAATATCTCGTTATTATAATATTATGCATTTTTTTGGTTAATGTTAATGGCTATTGGAATATGATGATTTTGGTTGTCTTGTTAAATGTTAATTAATTTTATTAATTATGTAAGTAAGCTGAATTTATGTTAATGCGATTGAATTGAAATTTTGAATTAAGTGAGCTTGGCTTGGCCTGGCTCGATGAAAGCTCGTCTGAGCTAAAAAAGTTTTAGCTCAGGGCTCTGGTCGGCCCATGTACAACTCTAGTGTGAAGTGGGGAAGAGGGTAGATGTTGTTTTATGTTGTTGATGAGTGTTGTTTTGTTTCAAATGTTCTCAAAATCAATTGGATATTGCTTGTGTATAATTACCCAAAAAAGAAAGAGAAAGAAAAAGGAAATTGATATGTGATTGTGCCATTATACTACATATGGTGTTTTCACTCTAATCTTGGGTCAATTAGGAAACAGGCTCCTGGTTATTACAAGGTAAAGTTGCATACCATGCGACCCCTCCCTCCCTTACCCTGTCTAAGCAGGAGCCTCTTTGCATCAGTGGCATGCTAATGTGTTGTGCCATTAAAGCTGTTGATTTTTTAGAAAATGTGTGTGAAGAGTGATGGGAATGTTAATTGTTGAAGTTTGCATTGAGCAATTGATTATGCATTGGTATATTGGCATTGGGTAATGAATGATATATACCCTGTCCATTTCAAAACATTATTCAGTTTCGTCTTTTTTTATTGTTGGCTTTTGTCAATTTGAACTTTAAGTATTTTTATGTAGATTTTATGGTATTTGGTGAAGAATATATCAAATGACATGGTAATTTCATATTTAGTTAAAGTTGTGTATCAGTTGATTATTCAAAGTTCGTTAAATCTAGTGTAATTAGACTGGTGGGTATGGTGAGAAACTTAAACTTACTAAGGCTATTAATTTTGTGGTTCACTGAATTTTTCTCATCAAAAGGTAATTTTTAGTACACATATGGTGTAATTCGCTGGAGAAAATACAGCAAGAATTTGGAAAAGTTAGAATTGGAGAGTCAATCTGTGTGTTCATTGGTGTTACGTTGTAGTTGTATCATCGTAATTTGACATTTGGATGCTGTCATAGGTAGCAACAAGCTGTATGATGGAGCTTTACAACTCTTCCAATGATATAATTTTCAGATCGAAATCTTGAAGCGGTTGCAACGAGAAGCATTTTCGGATATAATGAAACTTAGGGACAGACAAGAAAAAGTGGAAAGGATGCTTACATTTTATAAAACTTCGAAAGGCAATCCGTTTCAGAACTACAGCACCAATGTACGAGGAGAAATTGATGTGGCAGGGGCAATCTTGGTAATGAACAACATTGATCAACAACAATATGACACAGTTCAGAAAGCTGGTCTTAGAACTGGAGTTAATTCTAGGCTTACTTTTGAGACCACCATTAGGCAGAAAGATACACTTGTGACAGAGATCGTTGGAAGGGAAAATGTGCAAGGTGATATCAGTGCCAACTCGCTTTCACTCACAAAGGTTCTTTATGCTGCAAATGTTAGTGAATGGTTTTCAGCAGTTGCAATACCAGTGGGTGCTCAGTTCAGAGATGTTGGGGTTGGTACATGCAATCCTCATCAGGTATTTATATAAGTTCATGCTTTACTATCATCAAACCTGTTGTGGTGAACTTTTTTTTTCTGTATTTTGAAGTTGTCATTTAGGATGTTTTACATAATTTTTCTAGTGTGTTTGTGTGTTGGTATAATGGTACTCTATTTCACAGTACGTGAGGTTTGTTAAGTTTGAAAATGTGCCAGAAATTTTTTATTTGAAGTATCATATGGAAAGTTACTTGGGGTTGTCATCTAGGGATTATAGACCATTTGCACTTTTTGTAGTTTAAATTCCAAAATAATTAGGATTAAAATCTTTTCTCTTCAAGTTTAGAAACCCTGACAGACTAGGCAAAAATTATCGCCATTGATGGATCATATATTAGAACGTGAAACAAAAGAAAAAGTACTGCAAGAAGTCAAGCCTATTGTGGTTTGTGCATTATTGAACTTGATAAAATAAGGTTGAATGTTGCTACTCCGGCAGCCTATTGGATGTCCTATTGAACAATTTTACTAGGTAATCACTATCATGATAATTCTTCTCTTTTCTATTAGTCATTAATTAAACCCATGGGCCATGGCCACTATAAAAAAATTCATAAGCATTTTTTCACTTGCTTGAAACATAAGCCAAGAATGCACCATGCTGGAGTTCTGAGTTGAATGAGTACATGTGTCTGTTTGGCGTTAGTGCACTAAGTTCATGATATGGATAGGCATCCTGCTCTATGCACATTTTTTTTCGGCATGGGAAATAGGCGTTTGCATAAGCATGCAGAGTAATTGTTCTCATGTCTTACTGGACTGTTTTATTTTCGGATTGTGTTTGGATAAATAACTCTCTATGCATATAATTGATTTTCAGTTATTTTATTTCCTTCTTGGTTGTCTTAGGATAGAGGACTTACAGATTATTCTGGGTTTGGGCCTCCACTGCTTAATGAATACAACGATAGTGCATTTGGAATCATGGTGAAGAATAGAAAAATTGTTGCCTCTTTGGGTCAGTTTGTTTCTAGATTGGGAGCGCAGGCTACTAATTCTGGAATAACCCATTGCTTCAGCACTTTAGGGCAAGTAGTCTGCCAAGTTTCTAAGAGTACAAAGCTCTCCGTCTTAGGTGTGCTTAAAGTGCCTAAATTGTCCCCTGGATCAGTAGGTCTTGGACCAATGACCACCTCAATTTGGATATCAAGGCAAAATGAACATACAGAGACCTTTTCAGAGGGGGACAACAGCCCTCAAGCTGCAACATATTGGGGCGGAACTAATCTGGATGGATCGGTTGCATTCACACTGGAATCAGAACTTGATGACAGTTCAAGAATAGGAGGTTGGATTGAGATGAAGAGATCAAATCCCAGCCATGTTCAATGGGCTGTTGGAATATCTGACACTCCTGAAGATGAATTAGGATGGGGATTGAGCTTGGGAGGATTGGTGAAGAATGCTAACCATTTGGATCACTTTCAGGCAGAAGCTTTTCTGAAATATCATCTTGGTAAGAATTTCAGTTTGCAGCCAGCTCTGGTGTATGTATTGGATGGGTCAAACCGAGTTCCAGCTCTTATGTGTCGGTCTAGTTGGTCCATCTAATGTTCTTCTTACTTTTTCTTGGAACCACAATTCTTATCAACATAGCACTACCATACATGTTTGATTGCATTCAGTTTTCTAGTTAAGTGATGCCAATTTTGCAGTCGCTAGTAGATTAATTATGGCCCTTCTCTGTTTGAATGATCATTTGGAATTTTGAATAAAAGGCCGGCTATTAGAAGTACTACTTTTAACAAGGTTTTTATCTCAAAGTCTCCTCGACTTTTTGCCTGTTTTTTCGATTTGCCTTTCTCAATTCCTTTTTTCTAACACTTTCTCTTACTCCATCTTTTTAACCCTTCCATCAAGAATGTTCACGACCTTAACCCTCTAAAGCCTCCTATCAAGTTCATATTGAGATGAGCTCCATTTGATACTCGAGTCACTCGAGCTTGTGGTAAGGCAATCTATCCTCGCCATTTCAATTAATTGACGTTTAATTTTTTATTTAATATTGAGCCTTTAAAAGTCCTCAGATTCCATTATAAAAAAATACCATGATACTTTCTTGATTGAGTTTAAATTAATCATAAAAAATGATGTATACATTTTTATTAAGTAACATGTAAATTGTTTAATACTATTTCAACCGAACACTCATTTATTAGTAGGGGAAATGTCAAGTTCATCATAATGTTTTACATAAATTTGTAACACATTTCGAATTTCTTGCAATACAAATAATTCCACTAGTTTTTTTTTATATAAAGTAGCGATGAGGTGAGGTTCAAATCTAAAATCTTCTAGTCACTGCCAAGAACCTTTCCACTAGACTATTTGATTAACTCAATCCTACTAGCTTTTAAGTAGATATTATGAAATAAATTATGGATACTTTTTTTCTTATAGATAATAGCAGGCCATACAAAATTTAAAGTTCACCAGACAACAAATTCTCAAACATTTGGAGACTTATGTAAAAAATAGTAAACATAAGATAAAGGAAAGATAGGTGGTGACAACAACTAATTGCAGTGTCATCAAGTGCAAGTAGCTTGCTCGGGTCCCAAATACTCCTCAAATGGACTAATTGATTTATTAACTTGTGAGAGAATTGTACTTGTGCCCATGAGCTAAGAAACTGTTTAAGAAAATTATTGTGGTGATTGAGAAACACCAAAAGTAACCAGTTGGATAACCGTTTTAGACATGAGCAGACGAGAGGATGTATCTCGTGGTCGGTGTCCCGGAAAGTCCAACAATTTTAATGTCGATATTTTGATGACACTACAACCGTTTTAGACATAAGATTCCCACTCTTTTTACTCCTTCGACTAATTTATGTGTTAACTCTGTTGATAAAATGGCTTGTGTTTTGGACAATTATAACTGCTTTAAGAAATTATTGATGGTACACTTAATTTTTAGTAATTTTTCTACTAAGAATACTTTTTTCAATCGACTAAAAAAATGATGGATATTAAATGTAAGCTTTAATTGTAACAATCTTTTTCTAGCTAAAAGGTAGGATGATTTATTCTCCCAAGTTTGGTACTTTCAATTCAGTTCTATGTAATTCTACTCCATGTAATGATCATGAAACCACTAGAGATGCTATTTTCGTTTAATTTTATGAATTATTTATAAAAAAAGGTAGGATAATGCTTTACAATTTTAATTCCCTTAATTGTAACAATAATTGTAACAGTCACCAATCGTTTTATTAGTATCCAAAACCAAAATCGAAAAGGAAAGAAAAAAATTGTAATTCAAGGCACCGACCCCCCATCTCCCCCCCTATATATACACCCCAAACCATAGACCAATTCACAAATTTCCTAACCCCCCCTCTCCCCCAAATTATCCCAAAAGCCCCTAGGGTTTGCTCCCCCAATTTCCCAAAAAGATGTCCACTACTGAGAAGAAGATTACCCTCAAGTCTTCCGATGGCGAAGACTTCGAGATCGATGAGTCCGTTGCTCTCCAATCGCAGACAATAAAGCACATGATTGAAGACGATTGCGTCGATAATTCGATCCCGTTGCCTAATGTCACCAGCAAGATCTTGTCCAAGGTTATCGAGTACTGCAAGAAGCACGTCGAGTCGACCGCCTCCGATTCTGCTACTCCTGCAGCTACTACTACTACTACTAATACTGCTGATGATGAGTTGAAGGCCTTTGATACTGATTTCGTTAAAGTTGACCAGGCTACTCTCTTTGACCTTATTTTGGTATGTGATATTCTTTTTTATGTAATACTTACTTCGTACCAAAATTATTGGCCCAATTTCGAGTTCTATTGAGTTGACTTTTTTAATTTGGAACTCAATTTTTATACTATATTGAACTCGATGCTGATTAGTCAAAGTTGACCAGGTTTCTCCGTTCCTGCTATCTTGATTGTATGATGATCTCTTTGTGCCAAAAAGTTGTCCAGTGTTGAATTATGATGAGTTGACTTTGTTATTTGGACTCAAATATTTCTTTTAATATGTTAGTATAATATTTAGATAAATATATCTGCTTTAATTTTGTGAAATTCGAAATAAAGTGTTCGTTCTTATGTTGTTATTGATGTTTTCTTCGTATGATGTTTTCTGATTACTTTCTAGGATATGACTTCCTATATATTGGCTAGGGTTCGTTAGAGATTCGAGTATTGGGGAAGTTTGTTGCTTTTGTGCATAGTGTAATTCTATGTTTTACTATGTGAAGCTATGTTTCTGGAATGGTGTTTTACACTCCCCTCCAGTCTTGAAAAGATTGCCTGACTTCTGAGTGAGTTTTGATTGTTGAGCTTTGAGAATAAGTATAGGTTAACACATAATTCTAGATTGGCTTATTTTTGGGATACTTGCTTAGGTATTGGCTATTTGGTAAAGTGATATGAACCTAATAGTGTTAGGAGTTGATGGTTTGTGATAATTCGTCATGCTATAGTTTCTTGGTGTTGGCTGAGCTCTTTTGATGTTTTCTTCATATGATATTTCCTGATTACTTTCTTTGATATGACTGCCTATGTATATTGGCTAGGGTTCACTAGAGACTTGAGTATTGGGGAAGTTTATTGCTTTTGTGCCTAGTGTATCTGTATGTTTTACTATGTGATGCTATGTTGCTGGAATGGTGTTTTATACTCCCCTCCAGTCTCAAAAAGATTGCTGACTTCTGAGTGAGTTTTGATTGTTGAGCTTTTTGTATTGATGGAGAATAAGTATAGGCTAACACATAACTCTAGATTGGCTTATTTTTGGGGTACTTTGTTAGGTATTGGCTATTTGGTAAAGTGATATCAACTTAGTAATGTTAGGACTTGATGGTTTGTGATAATTTGTCATGCTATAGTTTCTTGGTGTTGGCTGAGCTCTTTCAATTCTTGGTGCATTATACATTCATGCTTTCTAACAATAATCATACACTACTTGAAATTAAAACATGATCTTTAGATTAGCCCACTATGTGCTATGAGTAAACAAACCGTCTACCGAATTATGGTTTTATTTATTGATGTTGGTTCTGATTGTGATGGATAACCGTATCCAGTTTCATGGTGAAGGATTTGCTGGAGGTATTTTGTCTAATCTGACCCTTTTATCTGTCATTGCTAGGCTGCCAACTACTTGAATATCAAGAGTCTTTTGGATCTGACCTGCCAAACAGTTGCTGACATGATCAAAGGAAAAACTCCAGAGGAGATCCGCAAGACATTCAACATCAAGAACGACTTCACAGCCGAGGAGGAAGAGGAGATCCGCAGGGAGAACCAATGGGCCTTCGAGTAGTGTAGTTTTAGTTTGCTACCCTTTCATGTTCTCAATGGGAGAGGGTTGCTGACGTTCCGGCCTACTTAAATTAAAGCTCGTCCTCTGTTGTCGATGGTGAACCGAATGGTTGTAGTAATTCTAAATTGGAGTCTTATCCATATGACAATCTATTAGTATATCTTAATGTCTATATCGGTATTTTGCATCTGTGTGTGTTTCATTGTATTTTCTTGCCTTGCTTATTGGTGTTCCCTTGGTTTAATGAACAATAGCTCATCTTCCATGATTATGCATACTGACATTAGAGACTTAAGTCATCATAAAAGAAATGCTCTTTTTCATTTAGTCACAATAACTTTCGTGAACCTTTTAAATGCCACATATTCATCATTTCAAATAGTCAACTCAAATATATTTTTGACACCATGAACGATTAACGAGATAATTTTGAACCTTTTACTCCACTCCTACCCGTTACTCCGACCCGCACCGCTTATATCCTCCTCCACCATTCCCACCATCTTCGGTACCCATAAAAGCAAAAAAATAGATAACTGTTGTGTTTTTGTATCAAATATTAAACATAACCATCTGCTAATTATATTAATAATCTATTGCCAATATTAGCTGACTAGTGTTATCTTTAAAGTTCACATAATCAAGTAATACTCACTTTTGGGCCTTCTTGTGTAAGATTTGATGAACTAATGTGTCTGTGTGCAAGGGAAACGCCTGCAACTTATTGAACCATACTATCGCTCATAGAAAGATCATTTTTCATAGCCTTGCAATGATTCATAGCCAATTGCCAACTAGCCTTACGGGCAGGGCAGAGAGGGGGTGAGTGCCGAGTGGTGATGGTAGGAGTGGGAGGGTGAACGCGATGTTTTTATTTTTTATTTCATACATTAAAACTAATTATTGAAATTGACCAAATGAAATGTTTGTTTTTAAAAAAAGACTCATAAAGTGTAATTTGTACATTTTGTCCTCAGAAAAAATACTTGTTAAATTGAAGTTAGGATGGCAAAGATACATTTAAGGTGCATACTTGAAAGGTCGAATACTTTAGGTGGTGATTTGAAAAGTTTGTCAAAGTTTAAATGTGAAATAAATTTGTCTTCAACAGAGTGTTGGGACAGATGCCACTATACTATCAAACCACCAACAAAAGATTGAATACATTAGGTGGTAATTTTTGAAAACTGGTCATAATTCTGGTGCTTAGATGAAAAAAGTCTAAAAATAACAAGTGTTAAATCATTAGTCCTCTACTCCTATATAGTTCCAAATGGATTATGGAGTAGTTATTAAATACTAAATAGGATGCTGAAATTCATAAATTACCTGCTACTTTCTCATCAATTACCACAAATTTGATAAACTTTTGTCTTCATTTGTAACAACTTAAAGAGTTGATATTTTTTCTATAATAGTGACTGAATTTGATAGTTTAATTTATGGTTTCTTGAGGAGTATCATTGTTCTCGATGGTACTTAAGAACATTCATAAGTAGTTAAAAGATGATACAATATAGAATCTTCCATCTATAGTATTATAGAGGTAGACGTGGCCAAAGAACCAGGCATACCGGGCTATTCATGGGTCTGGCCCGGTTGTCTGGCCATGTTCAACCTGGTCCTTCACAGGCTCATTATTCGGCCCCTGCTCGTTTAAGAGGGGACCGAATAGGGGCCTAGGTTTCAGCCCCTAGCCCGGTTTGAGCCAACTTGGTCCTTCACAGGCTCATTAAAGACCCGCACCATTGATTTCTAAAATTGTCGGTATATATTAAATGCACCTCATGTTTTATGTTTTCAAGGAAAATTTTCCTATTCGTCTTTAGAGGGAGTGCATTTAGGTTTTACTTATTTAATTAGTTACGGATCCTCAACATTGATTTCTAATAAATCACCACTTGAACTTCTCTTTAATAAATCTCCATAGTATGATGAATTGTGTATGTTTGAGAATTTGTGTTATGCTCATAATAAAAAAATCAAGGGTAACTAATTTCTTAGGGTTTGCAGTGTGTATTTGTTGACTAATTTGTTAGGACCTTCTTTTTATTTCTTGCGATGTTAAGTTGTATGCAACATAAATTTCCGTAGTCGCTTGCTACTCCACCGAGTTCCGTAAGTCCTATTTTGGGGGATGTTGCTCCGGTTTGTGAGGATGACATGTAGAGTACGATAACCCCCAGAAAGGACTGCCTAACCAAATTCGGCTCCTCATAACCACCGATTTCTGGTGATCAATTCCATGTTGAGGAGAAAGGGCCATCCACTGACCAGTTTGGCAGCGCTATTTTATACCGAGCACAAACCGAGAAATAGGTGTCTTTAGTAGTGTTCCAAAAGAGGTTGGATGGGAAAACGATGAACAATTCCTTCTACTAATAAATTACAAGATTATAGTACTAATATAGTGAAGACAATGAACCCGCTATTTTAACACGTTTTGTGCATTGTAATCGATTGTCTTTTGTGCATCTTATAGGCTAAATTGTATTAATCCTAATGTATGTAGAGTTCGTCATCAATAAAATTCAAATGCTTAGTTACAATCTTATCAAATTTAATTAGAACTTATGCATATATTTTCATAAATATCTAAAGTAACACAATTATTTTACACTGTGGATGATGTCTTTTCATAAATCTATTTTCTTGTCAGCTATGTTATATATTAGTAAATGCTAATTTGTTAATTGCAATGTGTAAATTACCTCCAATAGAAACTTAGCATATATCTTTTAGTTTTAGTTGGGCGTCTTCCATTGCATGGACCAAAAATAAATTATACTTCCCGTCTAGTGTAAAGTCGTTGGTATTGGACAAACAATCATATTAAAAGCAAGACTTTTTTTTGTTTGTCTATTTCACGAAGTTGAGTAAAACGAAAATAGGATATCTAAGTCTGAAAAATGTACTTTCATTGAATAAATTTTTTTGTTGCACCATTTTATGTTGATTGCAATGGCATCGTTGGAGTATCCCATTCATTTAGTTCAAATCTTTTTAAAAAGCTAACGAAACAAAAAATTATAAATCATTGATGGAACTTTTTTCTAATAAGGAGTTTAAGTTTTGTATTTTCATAATATTTATACAATATTAAGATGATGTTAATTAAATAAACTTCCTCCAGTTCAAAGTCTATTTTTTCGAGCGATGCCAAAACTTAAATTAGAGCATAAAAAGGAGTCTTTTTGGATTGAAATTTGAAAGTACATTTAATTGATGTGTACGATCTATACACTTAAATAATACGTAAAATCTTTATTCAAATGGTTGTCAGTATTAATTTCTATGGAAATGAGTTTTTAGCAACTTGTTTAGGGAAATTGGTCGATCGAAAGTGTTAAGGTCGAATTTTTGAGGAATTCGAACAGAAGACTAATAGCAAAATACGTTTGTGATGGATCATTATTCAATAATCAACACGTATCATATTGTATACACATTCATTAAATATATTAAAATTTTGACATTGTTCAATAAAAAAACTCCTGAATAGAAGAATCTTCCATTAATTAAAGCTTCAATTCAGTTTTCATATAATATTTCATACCAATATGTGTGACAATTATCGATCTAATTTTAGTGTAAATAATATACTATTATAAATAAATTTTCACATAGGATTCCATCTCATTGAAGAGATCTATTCAATATCATTGTTGATCCTTTTTGTTTTCATTTTCCTCCTAAGGAATTTTTTGATGCCCAATCATTTATGTATTCATAGTTAAAAGACTAATTATGAAAATGAATGACATTATACATAACAATTCATTTAGATAAAAATATATTAAATAATACTTTAGAATTTAGATATTTATTTATGATTAACTAACCCTATTAATTAATTTGTTAATTTGATCCTCTTTTCTTTTCTCAAAATTTAATTATTACACGTATATTATTTTATTTTCAATATATGAATGATAAGTTAGGTATCTATTGAAAGATATGACCTTAAAAGAAAATTAATTGGATGTCATTAATGAGACATTAAATATTACTATCCAACCTACTAGTTTTGGACTATAAGACATTAAAGAACAATATAATTAATGTGAAAATATGAATCTATAATAATAAACCAATCAAAACTTATTGATTATTTGGTTGTTTGACCCACATTTAGTCTTGTTCATTTGTTAATTTGGTCCACTTTTTATTTTTCAAAATTTGATTATTACACGTGTAATGACAAATTAGGTATGTATTGAAAGATATCACATTTAAATGAAATTAATCATTAATGAGACATTACATATTACTATTCAACCTACTATTTTTGGACTATAAGACATTAAATAATAATAAAACTAATGTGAAGATATGAATTTATGATAATAAATCAACCATGACCTTAATTGATCATTTGGTTGTTTGACCCACATTTAGTCTTGTTCATTTCGATAATTTCATATGTATTTTCTTATTTCTAATACATGTAAAGTAATTTATTTGTTTTTATATTAAAATGGCTCATTTATTTGTTTTCATCTGGAAAAAAAAAGAGAAAGTTCATTTGGACTGACATTGGCTCTATTTTTATGCGATGTTATCATGTCTCTCCTATAAATACTGTCCTTCCACAGTCTAAAAACTCACAAGCAAACATAAAGTTATATTTCCTTTATTAAATAGATCGAGAGAAGCTAGTGTGAAACAAAAATACACAATCCTATTTAACTATATATCACACAATCGTAAAATAAATTTAGGGGTGGACTAGTAGTAGTTTTGTAACATAGGTCTAGTTGATCATCAACTATTTCATGATTTTTATAACTAATATATGAGCCCATCTCCGTTCTTTTTCAATTGCCAGTCTACCAAAATACTCGATGATTAATATATCGATGTACTTATACTAACTTCAATAATTAATGAGTCAATACTAATTGATGACATTAATCTTCTAATCATATGAAGTATTTATTATTAGACGTTTTAAAAAATCAAGCTACATTATTCGATAAGAATGAAATAGAAAAGATATACTACTAAAAGTGCATTGAATTGAAATCATTGAATGATAACAAATTTATTTGGAATAGATCTAGAATAACAATTAAATAGAAAAAAGAAGTATATACGTAATCATTTTGAGTTAATTTCTCATTTAGTTCTAGACATTCGGACGTAATTTTACTTTAATTCCAAATATACTTGTCCTTGAAAGTAACGTAATTATAGCAATATGGTCCCTGAAAGTAACATATTTTGTAGTATGATCCCCAAAACATACAAATGAGGATGAATGGGCAATATTTGTCACTTTCGGAGCTATAATGCATCTGTGACTAATAAAGTGTAATTTCGTTCCACTTTCTAGGACTAAATCACTAAATTGACAATTTTTTCTAATATTTTTCTTTAAAATGCACAGAAACCCCTTAAAAATGGGAAGTATAAAAGGCTCTTACTAGCAACCAGAAGGTCCTCAATTCGAAACTTACCTTACCACTAATAATTTACAAACAAAAAAATGGGGTAGTGTTAGTCTTTCTTTATAAAAAGTAGGCAAAAGTACTGTGTCTTATTAATTTTTGAACGAATTATTACCATAATCTAATATTAACACAATTAGGTCGATCGATATTATTCCACAATTCTGGAAACATCTTCTATCAATGTATGTGGATAATGTCTCCTCCAAGATAATAGCATAAGGTTTTGTGTTCCACTTGGCTGCTCACATGCATGCAAAGATAATAAATTGATAGGTGGATAGTGTCTCCTCCAACATAATAGCATAAGTTTCGTGTGCCACTTGTCTACTCACATGCATGCAAAGCTAAATTCATTTGCAGTTTAAACTAATTTCATTTGCATGTAAAACACGTACCAAACTTCATGCATGCAAATTCTCCTATAAATACCAACATCTTTAGCACCAAATATCCACAATTACATACTAAACTATCTTCCCTTCCTCTAATCAATTACGAGCAATTGCAGTGAAAATGGTGATGGAAATCGTTAAGAAGCAAGACGATGAATGGAAAATCGCTCAAGGTATCAATTTCGACATTGATATCGTCTCGGCAACCAAACAACACCTTCACTTTCTTGGTGTTGTTAATCGTGTCAATTTGTTTTCTGAGGATGGCCCTGCTCTACAAAGAGCTATCTACAGGTACACTATTATAGTCATTTAATAATTGTTCTAATTTAAAATACTTTATTATATGTATCCTTGTTAGAGTAAGTATATAGAATATTTTTGTGATATTTGACGAGAACTTGAACTCATTACCACACAAATAAAACTGTAGATAGATGAGTACTACCATAAAACATGCTAATAATCTTAATCAGTACGTATTAGGAACGATTAGTTAATATAATATTACTACTTTAAGTATATATTTTGTAACATTCAATAATATGTTCTCCTCTTATTCGTTGTCTTTGTGAACTACCAATGGAGTTTTGTTATGTTTTCATAAAGTGACAAATAATCTATTATTATATCCTTCTCATAGAAGGACCAATAATAATAATGAAAGTGATGATAACTATAATATTTTCTGATGTAATAATAAAAGTAATTAATTAGTGTTAAAGCTAACATTATAGAATTCTAATGTGATTTGTAGTATTATACTTATCATAAAAACCAATAATATTCGAAGAAATATTCAAGACAAATTAAACATACGGACGGATCTTGTCATGAAATTCATTATGTGTTAAATTGTTGCACTCCACGACAGAACAAAATGAATTTATTATTGGATTTTAGTTTTGTTCAACAATAAATTATGTATAGTAAGAGAAATAAAAATTGAGGGATTAATTTCATCTGGGCATGAAATGATTCCAGAAATCGACATGAAATGATTGATGAAATGTGTGTACCAAAAGATGGGGTAATGTGGTTTTTGGGGCTAATTCAACTATATTACTGTAAGCTCTTAAGTTGGCTTCATTATTTTTCTACTCAGATTCAGATTTAGCGGGATTAAGGAATAATACACCAAATAATACATGCTTTATATATTTATTTTTGTTTGATGTTTTATCGTACTATCAAGTTCAATTAAATTTGTTTAATCTGCTCTTTTCATGTTCATACTATCACGTCAAACAACAGCATAATAAAAATTAAATTGAATAAAATATATATAGGTACAATGAATGCTGGATACCATTGCTCGCAAAGCATACCGAATCTCCCTTGTTTGAAGGGCCATTGGTTGTTCCTCTTGACTGTGAATGGATTTGGCATTGTCACAGACTTAACCCGGTATATTTGTTAAAACTCAATAATAAAAAAGTATATTATGTTATTATATTTTTTTAATTTAATGGTATGTATAAGTAGTTGTTATTCGAATTCGTTTCTCCATCAGATTACCTACAACTCTGACTGTCAAGAAACTTATGGCATGATTCTTGACAATAAGAATGTGGTATCGTCTACTCAAGCTCCTTCAGTGAAGGAAACAAAGGCTATCTGGAAGAAGTTGTACCCAAATGAACCTCTTGGATTGGACCTCAATATTATTGCAAATCAAAGTAATGATGAGGAGGTCGCTCAAGTTGGGAAGTTTACTGGATATGATTTGGTTGCAGCTTCTCAAAGACAATCTTCATTTTATCCTGAGGTATCCAATAATATCATCAATGTTATTAGTCGTCTCTTGTTACAAGAACGGATTTAAGGTCGATTTTATATATCGTGTTGGTCTAATAAATGATATGTAGAGTAAAAATAAAATGATACGATATAAACTCGTCACGTTTGCCTAGTAACGATAGTATGATAAAATTGAAATATTAAGATGTTAACATACATTATGTAATGCGCTTTTAACAGGTATCACACATGGGTAGCGATACTTATCTAGAGGACGCAGCAGCAAGATACAAAGGATTTTTGCATCTAATAAAGAGAAACCTGGAGAATGACATCGATGACTTCTTAGCCCCAACCTTCGACATTGATCTGATTTGGCATACACATCAACTACATCCAGTCTCATATTGCAATGACACAGCAATTGTTCTTGGAATGCTTTTGGGTCATGATGATACTGTCACGGACAGAACCGAAGGAGCGAAGCTCGATGTTGGATTTACAATGACAGTCAACAGTTGGGAAAACATGTATGGTTCTAACATCTCTGATAACCCAAGAAACGGTGAGACTTATACAAGTGCTGCTATTAAGGCAAGAAACAACGAGGTTAATAGCTGCATAATCGAGTTACCTAAGGCAACAAAAAGTGAGGTTAATAGCTGCATAGTCGAGTTACCCAAGGCAAGAAAGAGTGAGGTTAATAGCTGCATAATCGAGTTATCCAAGGCAAGAAAGAGTGAGGTTAATAGCTGCATAATCGAGTTACCCAATGCAAGAAAGAGTGAGGTTAATAGCTGCATAATCGAGTTACCTAAGGAAAGAAAGAGTGTGGTTAATAGCTGCATTATCGAGCTACCTAAGTCTGGGGAAAGTAATAAGGCGAGTGCATGCGTCTGCACCCAGACCAAGCCTAGCCCATGTGGCAAGCCAAGGGAAAGCAATCACGCGAGTGCTTGTGTCTGTGTCCAAACTAAGCCAAGTCCATGTGGCAAGCCAGGGGAAATCAACAAAGCGAGCGCTTGTGTCTGCGTCCAAACTAAGCCTAGCCCATGTGGTAAGCCAAGGGAAACTAATAAGCCTAGTCCATGTGGCAAGCCAGGGGAAAGTAACAAGGCTAGTGCTTGTGATTGTGTCCAAACAAAGTCTAGCCCATGTGGCAAGCCAAAGGAGAATAACATGTCGAGTGCTTGCGTCTGCGTCCAAAGTAATCCAAGTCCATGTGGCAAGCCAGGGGAAAGTAATAAGCCTAGCCCATGTGGCAAGCCAAAGGAGAGTAACAAGACTAGTGCTTGCGTGTGCGTCCAAACTAAACCTAGCCCATGTGGTAAGCCAGGGGAAAGTGTTAAGCCTAGTCCATGTGGCAAACCAGGGGAGAGTAGCAAGGCAAGTGCTTGCGTCTGCGTCCAAATTAAGCCTAGTCCATGTGGCAAGCCAGGGGAGAGCATTAAGCCTAGCCCATGTGGCAAGCCAGGGGAGAGCAACAAGGCGAGTGCTTGCGTTTGTGTTCAAACCAAGCCAAGCCCATGTGGCAAACCAGGGGAGATTAACAAGGCAAGTGCTTGTGTGTGTGTTCAAATTAAGCCTAGCCCATGCGGCAAGCCAGGGGAGAGCAAGAAGCCCAGTCCATGTGGCAAGCCAGGGGTGAGTAAGAAGGCGAGTGCTTGCGTTTGTGTTCAAATTAAGCCAAGTCCATGTGGGAAACCAGGGGAAAGCGACAAACCTAGCCCATGTGGCAAGCCAGGGGAGAGTAAGAAGGCAAGTGCTTGCGTATGTGTCCAAATCAAGCCAAGCCCATGTGGCAAGCCAAGGGAGAGCGACAAACCTAGCCCATGTGGCAAGCCAGGGGAGAGTAAGAAGGCGAGTGCTTGCGTCTGTGTCCAAATCAAGCCAAGCCCATGTGGCAAGCCTGGGGAGAATAACATGGCAAGTGCTTGCGTGTGTGTTCAAACTAAGTCTAGCCCATGTGGCAAGCCAGGGCAGAGCAACAAGCCTAGCCCATGTGGCAAGCCAGGGGTGAGCAACAAGGCGAGTGCTTGTGTCTGCATCCAAACTAAGCCTAGTCCCTGTGGTAAGCCAGGGAAATGTAACAAGGCCAGTGCTTGCGTCTGCGTCCAAGCTAAGCCTAGCCCATGCGGCAAACCAGGAGAAAGTAGGCCTAGTCCATGTGGCAAGCCAAAGAAAAATAACAAGGCTAGTGCTTGTGTGTGCTTTCAAATCAAGCCAAACAACCTGTGCGGCAATCTGTGGGAGGGTATTGAAAATTCTTGCATGGTCCACGAGAGCATTGCTAGTTCTGGTGGTATTTCATGTGCTTAGTTCTTGCTACTCGATTGATTGTGGCTTCTTAAGGTACCACCGCATTTGTTATGTTCTTGAGTTGCCTTAATCAATGAGTCATGTGTCATTCAGTATTTGCAATTGTCTTCTTCTTCCTCCCATGAATAAAGAGAGCAATGTGCTTTCATTAGCATGTCTTCGAATAAGACATTGTAAGAATGTAAATACGGTAAAAAGTAGTGTGCTTTTTATCAGTATGTGTTCGAATAAGGTGGTGGAAGTATGTAACCAAGTTTATTGTTCTTGCTAATCAATGTAATGCTTTCTTGTTGACATGTCTCTTTTATATCTCTTTCGTTACGGTAGATTTTTATTATAGTTTTTTATCCTTTTAATCTTTGTCTGGTTAATTATTCCAAAGTCGATTTTAAAAGATAACTTTGTTCTTTGGTCCATAAATTAGATTGGGAAAGAAAATGAAGTTAAGTGACAAATTCGCACGTTTACCTTTTACTTTAACGAAACTTTTCATAGAGAAGATGTTTCCCACATGAATTTTGAATTTGGATAAGGTAAAAGGAGAGTGTTTTTGAATTACATCATCTTCTTTAATTTTTATATTTTCTAGTTTCCTATGAATACTCGACCGTATCAATATTAAAAGTCATGTTAGCATAGAGTGGATATTGAGAAGGGAAAAAGCAAATATTTAAAAATAATAGAAATATTACATAGCCTATAAAATATAATGCAAAAGTAAATCTAAACTACATTGTACAATATATTTAGTTATGGGACGTGTTCATGTGAGCCATGTTCATTTTTTACCACGTACAATGCACAAACATAATACTCCCTCCGTCCCTAAAAAATTGTCGCATTTTGACTTTTAGTGGTCAACACAACACGATTTAAAATATAAATATTTATTATTCTACATGCGAAAAGATAATAAAAAGTTAATATTTTAATAAATATATATTGAGACGAATCTAACAAGGTCTCACAAGACTATATTATATTTTATCGTTTAATGGGAATTCATGATCAAATTTTGTAATGTTTGACTAACAAAAGTCAAAATGTGACAATCTTTTAGGGACACAGAAAGTACTATTTTTGTTTTTCTTTGAGATATAACAGATTCATGTACCATATAATAATCGTAGACACTTTGAATTAAGTAGAAGAATTTCCCTCATATTCCCAATAAAAAGGAGGATATTAAAAGACACGGCAGGCTAGATTTATGCTTGAAATCATAGTAATGGAGAACAAAAAGTTCCATTGCCGGGAATCGAACCCGGGTCTCCTGGGTGAAAGCCAGATATCCTAACCGCTGGACGACAATGGATTTGCTGTTACTAAATCTGAAGATGAAACTTACATACGGTGTTCAAGTTGTGTACTTCTAACATTTCCTTATGCATCATGTTTAAGAAAGTAAGGCTAAATATTTAACCTAGGTAGTTAATACTACCTCCGTGGCTCCGTCCCTGAAAGATTGTCACATTTTGACTTTTGTTGGTCAAACATGACAAAATTTGATCATGAATTCTCATTAAACGATAAGAAATAATATAACATTGTGAGACCTTGTTGGATTCGTCTCAATATATTTTTGAAATATCAACTTTTTTTACAATTTTTTCGCATGTAGAATAATAGATATTAATGTTTTAAATCGTGTTTTGTTGACAATCAAAAGTCAAAATGTGACAATCATTTAGGGATGGAAGGAGTATTATTTTTTAAGATATCTTGTTTTTACGGGAATTTAAATTTTAAGAAGAAACACTAATCTAATGGCCACACAATTAGGCTCGATGACATGATAGTAGAACAAAAATTTATAAATTCATTTAGAACAAAGTCACATTGATATTTCATATTTTTCACCAAGTTTAGGGAAAAATGAAACTATGAGGTATGCATCTTGTTGCAGCTAATCAATCTTTTCTATCTCATTAGAAAATGTTCATTGTATAAGATTACTGGAAACAAATTACATACATTATGCATATACAAAGACAAACAACTCACTCGAGTTCAAGATCTTCGACAACTTTCTGTCCTTTCGTGTGATAATTATCAATATATTCGACTTATTTTATAAGCGATAAGGACTGGCGGGGCGTTCCAGTAAAACATAGGAAGCAGTCCACTGCCAAATAATCAGAACTTGAATAGCAACTTGAGTTAAAAGTTCATTTTACTAGAAAAAGTCTGTCCAAAGCTCCAGTTCGATGGAACAACGTCGTTGAATGTCTTAGTAACACCATCAGTAGTAGTGATTTTGAAGGATATAGATTGACCATCCAGGTACAAATTTGATTGCCAATTGGCTCCCCAATTTCGTGATGTTTGTGACCACGTGTTTGTTTTCGAGCCTTTGATCTGCACTGATTGGATCGATCCTGCTCCTCCTACATTGCTGATCATCACAAGCTCAAAATAGTCCCTTCCATTGATGGTGAATCGAACTCCTCCCTTTTTAGTAACACATGGAACCCTGCACCATGTTATCAAGTTGAGTCAACAATGAAATTCAGAACTGGACGATCTTTTGAGACGTGGATATTATTATTATTATTTTGGAGTACTATGTTACCTTTGGTAGATTACTGGGACGATTCCTCCTTTATAGATACCTATCTTTTCCCAAGCCGGTTGAGCCATATCGAAGTGTTGGCGTGGAGGGTTACACCAGCCTCCGTTGTTGCTTGGGAGAGCATAATTTGGTGGGCAGAAATTGGTAGCTGTAATTGTGACAGACACTCCTTTCTTGCACCATTTGGGGTCTGCACTATAATCACACTTGATCTTGTAACATTGCCCACATGATGCTCCATCATTGAACAATGCTGTGCTCAATGCGGCTGTCCTTGTCCCATAACCGGTCGAATACAAGTTTCCGTAACCACAAGCACCCCCTATGGTAAGAATGAAGTACACATTAGTACATCCAAGAAGGAAAACAAAGTGCAACATATTGGTAAGACGCTTATCCACTAAGCAAAAGATAAGACGAAAATACATTTATAGATCGAGTGTGGACAAAGTATAGAAGAAGAAAAAAAGATGGTGCATTATGACTGGACCAATGACAGTGACACGAAAAGGCTCGAGGGGATCCCATTCCCAACGACTTACCCATTGTCCCGGAGGCATCACTACCACCGTAGAATGTAGCAGTTGCTTTCATCCATCCTGTAGCAGTGAAACCATTTGCAATGCCAAGAATGTAGCAGAAAGCGACTAAAATCGCTAGTGTAGAAGTGCCAATTTTGCTCATATCTCAAAACGTGACAAGAAAACAGAACAATGCGGGATTGAAGATTTAGAAAATGATTGTGAAGTATCAAGTTTGATTGGTGACTTCAAGAAAGATACCATATAAATAGGAAACAGAGAACTCTGCAATAATCTCACATGGGACTTATTGTAAGAACACAATAAACTTAACATTTTTTAATTGCATTATCTCAGCAGAAACTTGCAATTTTATATATATTTGATTGAATTATTCCCATGTTAGCTACACACTCACATGGTCCGTCCAAGATTAGAGCCGTGAAATGTCCCAAAATTCATGTCCAGTTTGGATTCGTAACAAGAGAATAACATAAGATATATGCATAATAATTTTAATTGCATATTTTATAAATGAGAAATCATTTTATGCACATGGCTCTTTCTTGCATTATTTGCCTTAATATACATTATTCTCCATTTGTGATGCACATGCTTTTACTATCAATCAAAACTAAGTCACATACTTGGGATTTTCATATCTTGAAATGAGAAAGCTTGATCGATTTAATTTTAATAGTAGTATATATTTTTATGTTACTACAGTTTTACATTCAGATTCATCACGAAAATCGAAAACATCAATTTATATATGGATGTAATATGTTCTTAAAATATGTCGTGAAGATCTCATTCAAAGCTTTAAAGTCCAGTTACATGGTTGATTTGAAGATATAGACAACTTTCTCATTCTGCCGTACAATACTTTTTGATAAGTTACGTATGATTTGCTTAATACTCCATATGATGGATGTTATTTTGTAACATGGGAGTGGTGGGCTCGTCCAATAGAGTATTGATAGGGAGAATCGAATTTATGACCTTGCAAACTCACCTACGCCACAAAGTTGGACACCTTTATACATATACAAAATAGATATTCTAGTATTAGGTAGGGTGTATGGAAAAGTCTTCGAAATCCTAATAATGTGTGACTAATTGAGTAAAGTAATTAATAAAATACTACTTAGTACTATGTCCCAACTAACTGCCTAACCGAAGGGCTAATAATAACTAGCCAACTAATAATGTGGTATACAACATTGGTATTATTTATATATGCACTTTACTTTAATATATCAAAATTAATTATTCTAAGATGGTAGTATAACTTAAAAACCAAAATGTAACAAAATTGTTCCGTGCACTGAATTAATATGTGTATAAAAATCCTTTTAAGAAAGTAATGCGAATTACCTAAAATACAAAAATTAACTTATATATAATGGTCATAAATTAATTTTCTTGAGAAATGACATGTATTACCTAAATTGTATCAAAATGACAACAAAAAAACGGTATAACAAGCATTGTTTATTGGCAATAAACCATAAAACAAACAAAAAAGTTGAATCAAGTACTATAACTTTTCACAACAAATATGGCCTTCAAATTATTTGATAAAAAACATTTATTAAGAATATATTTGTAATATGATGGTGAGATTAAAGGTGTCTTTTGAATGATTATCTAATGATTAATATTCATGGGATAGGATAAGAGCTGTAGTTGGCTGGAACCGTACCTATAGGATCATAGAATGTTAACAGCTAACTGTACTACAGACTACTTTACATCGCTTCATGCTTCATCCATATCATTGCTTTTCATCTAATAATTCATCTTATCTTTAATACTCTAAATCACTAAATTATTTTCCTATGGTATTTAAGTATGAACCATACTATATACTCCATTTGCTGCCATCCCGATTTAATGAGTCATTTCTTCCGTTATGAAACGATTCCACATTTTAAACCGAGGAGAAGTTATATATTTGCACTCATCGTCATAAATCATGAGTTATGTTCTTTTGTTCGAAAACTTTGTAGAAGTCCTAGACTAAACGTGCTTAACGTAAGAATTTTTAGGATAAAAACCCTCGGAAAAATTGTTAGAGGGCACGCGAGCAAGGAAAAACAACATACGTTAGATGTTCGCAAGACATTTTGATAATATTGCAACAAGTAACTAATTCCCACATGGAACAACTAGGTTGACGATCCGTACTAAACAGAACAATTATATTAGAATACTAATTCATATCAATCCAAAATAAAAGACTTGAAGATTGGCATCAAGAACGCAAAAGAGAATATATACCACACAAAGCAATTATAGTTGGACAAATTATTTGCATTGTTTAAGCTGTAGTCTAAACAACGTTGTAACTTGTACAACCATAAAATGAAACACCAAAACTTTCTCAACACATAATTAAAAGAATGCACTGCTCAATTTTCCAACTTGCACTTCACCAAGCACCTATATTGTCCTAGAACAAGTAAAAATAACTAGAACAAAAATGCTCAATAAAATATGGCTGTCACGGACAATGACAACAGACTCAACATCCTAAAGCTAGATAGTAAAAGACGATAACCGGTAACATAGAAATGGAGCAGGCATCCGTTCACTTCAACATAATGCAATCCATCAACATCTTGAGCAATTAAGCATCTTCTGCTGCTTGGACCGGTGCATTGGATCTGAAACCACGACCTCTTCCACGACCACGGGATCCCCTTCCGCGCCCACGCCCTGCAAAGAGAAGGTCAGGTAAAAGCAGTCATGAAATGTGACTAGTCATTTGCAAGATAACTCTAAATAATAAGAAGTTGATTTCAATTTTTCAAGAATAATGAACTCTCTCTTTAATTTCCACCACTTTTATCATCTTCATAGATACTAATTACTGGAATGAGAAACACAAGGAGTAGGAACCAAAATTTAACTGCGACATCAAGGGTAGGAACCATAATAGAAATGAAACAAGGAAGAAAAAACTGAAAATTCATGTTCAAGTTTCTTTCATTCTAAAAGAATTACCATCTATCAACTTTCTCTTTAGATATCATTATCTAACTTCTAATTCACCTAGGACCAAACAGATGTGTTTAACAGAACACAAAGCTTGCTGTCAAACACCACATACGGGAATAGTGGAACCAAGATTAGATAAATAGTTTATAGATGTAGTTTAAACCAGTACCTCTTCCCCGAGCAGGTTCCTCATTATTGTAACCTCTTCCCCGAGCAGGTTCCTCATTATTGTAACCTCTTCCCCTAGCAGGTTCCTCATTATTGTAACCTCCCGCATCTTGCATGTTATCCACCTGAGGGTTGTCGTAACCTCCCCTTCCACGTCCACGGAAATTGCGGCCTCTCCCTCGGCCCCTGCCCCGACCATAACTGCGATTGCGATCATACCCTCCATCTTCATAATCATTAGACATGTACCCGTTTCCTGAACATAAATTCAAGGTCGCTCAAAAATCCTTACAGAAGGCTGCCCACCCTTATAAAAATAAAATAAGTAACAAGCTGATCAGCGATAATATATTTCTCTCACTCAACATTCCCATTTTGAGACTTCTCACTGGACTTTTTTTTCTCATTTTCTTATTTTAGTCAGAACGCATCACAAGAGCTGTAAATTATCTTCCAAGGATTCTATTATCGTTTTCTTCTAAAAATGTGCCCCAAGAGCATCTGTTAGATCTTAATGACCTAAAGTATTTAATATAGATCAAAAATTTGATATGGAGAGCTTAGTTTGATGTATTTCTTGTAGGCCTACAGTAGTTATATTTTATTTGCAAATGAACTTCTTAACATGTACCCGAAAGGGCACAAGATTTCCCTTCTCAAAGTCCTATTGAATTGGCATGTTCACATTTAATAAGTTATTTTACATTTTCTATTTCTCTCTTAGATAAACTAATAATTAGGTGATCTATTATTTAACCAGTAAATAAATGGATGGTTTTATTTCCTAAGAAAGCATTATACTTCAGCTCTGCGATATAATCTATTGCCTGAATAGTCAATGGACAGTTTTTCATAAGAGTGCAAAGATTTAACGTTATCTCTAGGTTTCGAAGTAAAATACTCAAATTTAGTCACTCTTCTTCTTTTCAAGTCACTGAAAAGTTCAGCATCCAAATTGGCCCTGATTCTCAAAACCAATATTTATGTCACTGGGACTACATATTACATATAGTATTATTACCAAAAGAATCCTTCAACGAGGAAAACGCGTGCTCAGGCCTATCCATCTATAATTATGTAGGTAGTTATATACTTCTAAACCAATTACTTATACTCCCTAATTTAATGTGGGAAAAAATGGTTCAAATTAGTATTCATACCAGGTGCACCTCTAGATCTTCCCCGGCCTCTACCACCGCGGCCACCTCTCCGGCCACCAGGTGATCCTTCTGCATGATATAAAAATGTAAGGAACTTCTTTGCTGTATATGATCAATTGATGCGTAAAAGTATTGTCTAAAGAGCATATGGTACCTCCTTCATAGTCAAAATCTACAGAAGGCTTCACTTGGTCTGCTGGTAATGGTGGTTGATAGCTGACATGAATATACAAGAAAATTATTAAACAAAAAGAGATAGTTAATCTAGATAGCCGTACAACATCATAAACTCAAGAAAAACACGTGCTTCTTTACACCTCAGATTTAGAAATAATATATGTCATCAATATGCAAATAAATGACACAGCCTATACAACCAGTCAACTATATAGTGCAACACATAATTATTCAGGATATTTTTTTGTTAACTGACTCCCTAACCTAAGAAACCTAACCCACCCGCATGCTCACCGAATAAAAAGACAAAAAGAGGAGATATATGTGAGTATAACAATCACAAGTTTGAAGCCTCACCCTACAGCTGCCTTGTCAAGTTCATTCTTCGATAAAGTAATGGTGATCATTGAAACATGCCTGGTAGTTTCTAGTCTGCAGGGAGTATCGAACAATACCACTAACGCCGGTTAAAATCAGATGCAAACAGCAAGATAAGGAATATTTTTACTGCCAATTAATAAACCAAAAAAGTTTAGAGAGCTCATACGGCAGAAGGCCTTCCTCTAGGGGCTCCCATGTGTCGGTAATGTCAGTGGATTGAATTGATGTGACCTGGTGAAGACCAACAATTCTCCTCTGCAAAACCAGACATTCAGAAATAGAGGGAGGGATAAAATTTGAGACCAGAAGAGACAGATTTGTAAGGAGGTTAAGACCTTGATCAACTCCACCATTGTCACTGTTTTGTTGATAGCCCTACCCATAGCCTTGAACACAATCTCATCCGAGCCTTTCTCCTACATCAAGTTCAAAAGACAAGATTAACATAAACCCATCATCACCGCTACAGCTGTTGGAAGCCCTTCCCTTCTATTCAGAACTCAGTCCCACATAGGTTGATTTAAGACCTTCCGGCTGTATTAATAATATTCTAGGTTTTATCCATCTATAACCAATTCGTTTTACTATGCACCTCCAGATTTTTAACTATATTGAGAACCCAGTCACATGGTAATTAATTCATTAACAAATTTTGAGTAAATTAATAAAGCACTAGGTTCTATCTTATCTATAACATAGTATTAGTTATCGTATGAAGCCGATGGATTCTTAACACCTTAAAAGTAGAAAAACATATCACAAGCATTATTGTATATCTCAAGTAATTCAACACGATGGCCTAGATATAGATGTACCATTTAATGCAAGTAACAACACGGGTGACCATTCATTCATCACACAAATTCGATAATAAAATCCAAATCGCCGTGTATCCAATCAAAGATACATTACCAATTATTCAAAACCCGGCATTATTACACTTCCGCTTATAAACAACAACAGACCATACTTACTAACAGGAATAAATTATTCAAAAGTAACGAAATTCAACCTGAAGCAAAGTCAGGGCATAGCTGATATAGCTTCTCATTCGTCCTTGACTCGTAATCCTGATCTCATTGGCGTCAATTGGTGTCTCCACCTTTGGCTTCTCCACTCTCTGGTACCGATCCATCTACAACACGCACACAGTTCAGTCACTCAATAAAACACCCAATTTAACAAATAAATTATAAATACACAACATGCAAAAACAGATTCACTTCTAAACTAATACTGCCATTTAATTAGTCATACTACCCCGTACAAAAAGAGACTGTCCAATTTGTTCCTCAATCGTCAAAATTAACAAACTTCTCCTTATTAATCCAATAGCATGTATCTTGAACATACTATATTTTATATATTTTCCATGAAATATTATACAATATATTCAAACATATTTCAGCTCAATTTTTGTTAAAAGTCGATCGAAATTTAACAATTAACAATTAAAATTGAAAAGTGGACAACTAAAATTGGACAAATAAATTAGTGAATTAGATCTAACCTGTGAATTGTTGGTTAAAGATAAGATAATGATGCTCCGAAAGCCCTCTTCTCTGGCTGCGTTTGTATTTTCGCCCTAACCGTATTTTTGGGATTCAGGGACTATTTATATTAGCGGTTTTGTTTCGTACCGGTTCGACCGCTTTTTGTTTTGTGATACTTTGGAAGCTCGACCTTATCCAAATCTACGTACTCCCTAGATTGGCCTTATTCGGGTCGAGTTCTTTTTAGTATTTCGTTAGATTTTTTATTTCGAGTAGGGTTGAAATTATATTTTTTAATGTTCGATACCAAAGTTCAGTCAGGTCAACTCGTTCGAAGGCCAAAGATAGCCCCCATGGTATAAGTTTGATTTTTGTTTTCCTTTTACTATTATTTGGAACATAATCATTCCTGAAATGTTCAATTTATTATAAATAGTGAGACGCGCATAAACCGGTGGCCTGGACACCAGCAACATACAACGCAAAAACGGGCTAGTAATCTTGTATGAACAAGTTAGAGTAAAATCTTATATGGACAAAACAAAGTTAATTATTAGCAAACCATATTCTGGCATGCGACTCGACTTCACACAAAGGGCAGATCTGCAGCTTAGAAAGGTGCATTATGGAAGGCCGAAATGTTGCAAGGAGAGCTACATTGTTCATAATTTACAGCATCAGATGCGGAATTTCCTCCGCCTCCATGGTTTCTTCATCTACCAGAGGGTCAATGAATTGTCTCCATCCATTATAACTTATAGCAGAACCAGCATCGGGCAAAGGAAAGCCATTCAGAAAGAAATATGGTGTCCCGTACACTCCCCTTAGGCAGCCATACTGTTATATTGAAAACGAAAGCATGGCTCAGAAACAATGAAAAGGATAAAAACATATCCATATCCCCTCAAAGAGCAAGCGAGCTTAGTGAGTAACAATAGAATCATTTCACGAGCTTTATAAAATAACATTTAGTCCTATTTATAAAGAATATTACTAAGACAACGAGCATCAGTACCTTGAAGGATACCCTGGTTGCTTGGTCAGTTTTACTGTCACTGAATCCTGCTCTAATATCCGACAAATCAGAGTTCCCAGTTGTTTTGCCCGTGAACGTCACAATTTGTTCGATAACAGATGCTCTAGATTTGTTTAAAGTTGCTGCATTGTAAAAGCTCTCCTGTCCAATTATCCAATAGATTAACAATATGTTCATATACTATACACCAATAAATCAATAGTCGTGATGTTGACTTCACTTAAGCTTGACAATCTAATTCATAACAATCATGTTAGTCTTTTACACACATCTTCTACTACAGGTTATGCTGCAAAAATCATTATTAAACTTCACACATAATATGTCAAGTCCCTATCCCTAAAAGTACAGAGTACACTTGCTCCATGACTTACTGCCGTCATTTTTCATTGCTCTCAACCACTACATCATATATGATTTATATGGTATTAATATCTACATATGCAGCTGTAAGAAACAATAGCCTGAACGGATGAAAAGCTTGTATTTGAGGAGAACAAAGCAAGTAAGCCAGTTTGTACTTCATAATAACAGTATACATCTAGAGACTCTTTCAACATGGAGATACACCACGCGGTAGGAAGAACCCCCACACATCCAACTAAAATGACCATCAATGATTTATCAGGACTTTTGACTTTGCGGATGATCAGAGGAAAAGATCAAGTATGAACTGTATGATTAGTATCTACGGACATATCCACTACTAATGGAAGAACACATTAGCTACCTAGTTTTATTCAGAAGATAAGATAGAGCACTGAGTATCTGAGGCAGATAAAACTTTTAAAATGAATACTATAATTGTGATCATGTTCTGCATACTACACGTTATAAACCTCTTATTAGAAAAATGTCGCCCATAACCATTAGGATACAAAACTACATATTTATATGGTCTTATTGAACTTCTTCAGCTAGCGAATCAGCAACACCTTATACAACATCACAAAAAGCATAGAATCCTCACCTGATGCTCAAAGAAGGATTCCAGGAGATCATAAGTGGCCGAGGCATTCAGATTGTTGATTACATGCAGAGCCCGAGAAGAAATAAACGCATTGTCATGGTAACTGGGACCTCATAAGATAATAAAATGATAGCTATCAGGAACTAAGGGAATTAGCAATTATCAAAGATAATAAGGATACAGTATCATGCTTTTCATGTCCAATAATCACTAACAAAATAAGGACAAAGTTCTATTAATATTCGAAATTTAGCTTAAAACTAAGAAAATGATCATTATACTCTACATGATATAATCCTAATTCTTAACTTTTCAAACTAAGTTATTATGTCTAATGAATCCATCCATAATCTTATATCGATACATTAGGCATCATTAATTATTCAAATAAATTAATCCAAAACAATTTAAACCTTACACTCCTCACTTATTAACACAACTCAATCAGTCAACTAGTCAACATCCAAATGATCAAAGAAATAAAAACAAACAACGCAATTCAGATTTCAGCCTTATGTATATAAAATCGAACCAATTCTAAATATATCTTCCATCACATATAATAGTTGAATATGTTTTCCAATTATCAAAACTAACAAACTTCGAAGCTCATTTAACACTAACAACTTTAGTTCGAATCAAACTTATCAAATTAATAATAAAAAGTCAATTATCGAAATTTAGAATTAGACGATATTTATATTATATTGTGGACTTACGGTAAAGAAAAGGGGTGGACAACTAAGGAGACACGGGAGCCATAGTGATGAAGAGCTTGCTTGAGAGGGGGCCAGGCGTCTCTTGTATCTGGGCAAACCGGGTCGAAGAAGGCTTCGATTAGGATCGAGTTGAGTTTAGCGGGTCGGTTTTTGTACCAGAATCCGTCTTGTTTGGAGGGTATAGCAGCTTCTGATTTATTACAACTGAAGAGTATTAAGGATAGGAGTAAGAGATGTGAAAGGTTCATGCTTCGATTTTGTAAAATGTTGAAGCTAAGGCTGCTAAAGATGATGAAGTTGTGTTCAAACTAAAAGTCTTTTGTATTCGATCAAATATTCTTCCATTTTAATTTGTGTACCAAAATTTATTTATGTATTTTCTTTCAATGTGAAGCCATTTTATAGTTAATTATTTGAATTAAATTTTATATTGAATTCATTCATCCTAGATCATATATATGTAGATGATATTTTATGGATATTTAATTATTCAGTACGAAAAAACTAAAATAACATTAAAATCATTAAATTTCTACTGCATGGTTACCAATCATGAATCAACCACTACAAAAATAAATAAAAATACTATACTTATTGAGTTTCGATTACTCCAACGGAGCCGTAGCTTACATTTTACACATTATTCTTGTTGGATCATCATTTGCACCATCTTGCTGGAGTATTGAAGATAGAAAAATTCGATTTTGCACACTTATAAGTAACTAAAATATGTGAATGGTTACTAAACTTACAAAATTGACGGTGGATCTCACCTTAATCTGAGGAAATTAAACTTAATTCAGCTATTGGCATCTATTTAGTAATTAAGTGTTACTCCCTCCGTCTCTAAAATCTAAATGATTGATACATTTTGACTTTTTCATGGTCAACAAAACACGATTTCAAACATAAATATCTTCTATTCTACATATGAAAAAATTATAAAAAGTTGATAGTTCAAAAATATATATTGAGACATATTTCTTTTTGGTTAGTGAGAATTATTGATAAAAACTTTTAAAGTTTGATCATATAAAGTCATAACGTACCAATCATTTAGGGACGGAGGAGTAATAGATAAGACATGAAAATGGGTATAAAAACCTTTGTTATGCAAAATTATGTACACAAAGACCTTGACCAAAATGGCAAAAGAAAAGTAGATTAAGATAATGCAAAGCTACATGAATGTGGACACAAAACAAGATCATTTACATAATACAGTAAAAAACTTCTACATACTGACCTTTGATATATATGGATTTGTTATTTAAATGTCTAAAACCAGACGAACAAATTGTTGGTACGTAAGTTGTTATCCTTTTTCACATTTTAGGAGGATGCAATACAACTGTATTATTCTCATTTCCTTTTCAAGATCCTTGATTACAACTTGATAACTAAAACCTAATCAAGCTAAATGTTAACGAGTTATGTATGTTGATTGTTGTGATGAATATAAGTTGTATGTTTGCATTATTGAATATCAAGTATTTTTGAAGTAGTCGTTGAAGGTTGATTTGGACCTCACAAGCTATAAACGTCGGTATGTAACAAGTGTGGGGCAAATGCATGGACGATAGCTTATGATTAACAACCATGAGTTGAGAGTATTATTTAATTTATTTGTCTCTTCTTTTTCCATTCTTTTGTCCATATCCTGCCCACTAGACACTAGTGTCGTTTGTTTCTTAATACCTAAGTGCCACCATACATTTTATTTTCTTCCCATTCATTTAATTAATCATCATTTTAAGAAAAAAATATCAATCATCATTTTGTACTTGAGGAGTTGAGGTACTTTATATACTAGTAGCATATATATAGGAGGTCAAATAAATGTGAAAAATGAGGATATTTTATAAAAATTGCTTATGCTGCTGCTAATATAACAGTCTGTAACCCCCTCCCTCCCCCCTTCCCCTCATTGGACCCCTCATATAATTGTTAGTGACCGCTAAACATTCTATATTTCGATTGGATGATTTTAGGTAATATATAAAAACGAAATAATTGAAAAAGTGCACACTCATCATATTCAAAATTTCTATTTTGAATGATAAAATAAATATTATACTGTATTAAATTTTTGGGTCCTTCTTGTACTCACTTGTGTAAAGCTACGCTTTATAGAAAATTGTGTTCATTAGTGGTTCGTTCATTAGTGGTTCGTTAATAATAAAATATAAATTATACCACTTTATAGTATATTTTATTCTCTTGTTGATACGTTAGGTAGTCCGTATCATTTCCTTAAAATAAGTTCATTAATTTTGATTATATACATTTATTTTTATTTTTTAGAAAATCTGTACAAATTTTAATACGCTTACTGAGTAGGTGTATAAAATAATTTTGGTTACTTTTTTTTATTTGTACCATCTCAACTCATAATGATACAGTTCGAGAATGTGTATCATTTTCACATTGAAATTGCGTGTGTGTCTATTAATAAAAAGTAAATGAAATTAACGGGATTATAGCCGACTCACATACTCGTCATATTCAAATCCTTCTCAAACAACTTTTCTCTTCGATAATGATCGATTTGAGTAACTACGTAAGTAATCAAACAGACAATCAATTTTTCGGACAAGTTAAAAGTAATGTCTAAATTTGAAGCAGAAATTTATTGAAATGAGGAATGGAATTATTAGCCGATACAAAGGTAGTTGAGGTGGCATCTTCAATTGACATGTGTAAGACAAATATTGGTTTTAACTTACTAGTTACACGTCTAACTCATTTAATATTCATTGGGCCCAGTGGGCCTCTTATCTTTAGCTGTCTCACATTTATTGGGCCTTTTCGTCTTCAACGATAACTCTGCTTCAATCTTTTGTCAAATTTAGTCAATTTCCTCATAAAGATTATTCTATATTCGTATATTCTTATGTAACTAATTTTTAATCCTCTTTTCGGAATAACTAAATGAAAACGATACTTAATTCAACCAAGTTTTTGAAAGTCAATATTGTAGTAGTTTTGAAGTCATATTAGCAAAAAAGGAACTACAGTATAATGACATGTTAATTGTAAAGTGTTACTTTAACATCAATATTATTCAATGATTATTATTGAACTATATTAAAGAAGATGTAAAATTTAAACAATGATTGAATTATATCACCTTATTGAATCAGTAAAATGTTATTTGTAGATAAAAAGGCTAACTAATTGGAGCTTAAAGTGGTGTCATTTGAAAAATAGTGAATTGTTTTCGGGTCATAACTCAATTAATAAAAAGCTAGAGTGTTAAGTATTTGTAGTCTCGCCTTTTCAAACACTATGAGTTTGCTCTTTACGACTCCCATAATGACTAGTTTCCTTTCAGTTGAAACATATCCCGCAATTTATCTCTCTCGTATACTCAAAGGATGCGTGAAGACCATTAACAGTTCCATCTTTTTGAAAAATTATGAGCCAAAATTGAATATTAATTATATGATAAAATATCTCCAATAATGAGATTTTCTATTTGATCTAATACTAATTTCTAGCATGTTGTAGTATGTAACTTCAAGTCAATGGTATTGCTTATTTTTTTAGAACACATTCATTTCACTTTGAACAAATACCTTTTTTCAAAGAAACTCAAATGTTGACCAAGTAGTTGTACAAGTTATTATATTAACGTGAGCATAAAATATAAAAGCATGCTGTAGTTTTCTAATATAATATATTCAATAATATAATATCTTTAAGGTAAGATATTCTAAGATTTTTAACAAAAAATGATTAATAAGATTAATATTATGGAGTAATATTTTTGTAAGAAATATTTTTTCTTCTGCATGCCATTACTTTTTCATTCACGTCCTGTTAAGTGACCTCTAATGTAAGATTACTACCAAAAAAGAATTAAATCAATGTTTGAACAACACTAATCTCGTCTTCCATTTATTTATTGCCATGAATAATATTGCGCAAATTTTGTTTTCAACATATTCAACTTCTAGATTTCCACATAACTTACCTTATAATCCTACGTACTTGTACTGATTTAATGCTTTTCATTTATGGGTAAACATTTAGGAACTAAGTCAACTCTTCAATCAATAATATGTTGGACAATTAAGCTTAAGAATGTTAATGAGCTTATATTGTCATTTTTCTACTCATGTACTTCGTCTTCGTTCGTTCTTTTTTACTTGTCATTCTAGTCTCAAATTTTTAATTTTATATACTTGTCTTTCTAGCATATATACCTAACTACAAATTTATATTTTCAATGTACTTTTTGATTAATTTTTACTATGAATTTATCAACCAACCAATTATATAGTTTCAATTAATTGACATTTTACATTTTCAATGTACTTATCTTTAGTTTTTTCTTAATCTATGTGTAAATGGCTTGAAATACAAGTAAAAGAGAACGGAGGGAATATAAATTAGAATATCAAAACTAATTATTTATCACGATTTCACCAAAATTAAAACCATAAGTTAAAAGACAAAAAATATTAAGGGGAAGTTATCAACATTATATTATTTCGACGAAACGTTTAACGAACATCAAAGTGAATTTTTTCTTTTATAAAAATATTTTAATTTGAAAAAAGATATTATAAGGCGCATGAATCACATGCTTTAAAATTGTTCTTCATACAAACTTAATCACCTCACTTAATTCATTTAAACACCAAATATGGTGGGAAAACTTGTTAGTTTGTGAATTACTTTTCAGTTATTTATTTCCATTTTTAGTTAATATGTTGATATATGCTAAATTTTTCAAAGATGGAAACGAGAAATAATTATCTATTTAATTTAATACTGTCAATTATCCACTAACTGAAACTATAATCAGTTTTGCTAATCACGCACATAAATGTCATATATTCTTCCCCCCTCTCTCTATAACTTCATCACCTATTTATACTACTTCCCTTTATTCAGTTTCTTCATCTCCGACCACCGACAACCTCAGATTCCGGCAGAAACCTCCGACTAGACTCAAGATTGTCTTAGCCTAAAACCCCATAAAGTTGAATTCTTCATAAAAGTTAGTTATTCTTTATTTTTTAAGCAAAATTATATAAAGGGGGGAAAAAGAATAAAAGATTAAAAGTCATCATTTTAGGTTTTTTGTTTATGTATTACGTCTCACCCCTACTCCTTTGTCTCTGATTGCCAAAGATCAAAGCTTTATTAGCAAATTTGAGTAATGTACCATAATCTGTCAGATTTTGTATTTTTTGACTTCTGATAAAAATCCCTTTTTTGTCAGATAAGAAACAGATTATGTTATGACCCTTTTGGATTTTGGCTTAGTATTCTAGTTATTGTTGGTTTAAAGTTCCTGATATGGTTTTGGGTCATACATTGCTTTTCTGAAATAGTGCAGTTATCTTCATTTTTTTTGTAGAAATTGAAGAAAATTTAGGTTTTTGCATAGGCTGGTTGGAGAGGTCGTGTTCATATAGCCGACCAACTTAAGGTGGTAAAGATTAGTTTGGTTGGAAAAAGATAGGTTTTTGAGATTTGGGTTTGGTGGTATTGTGTGGGGGGACTGATATGTGTAGAATAGAACGAGGAATGAGAAGAAAGTGGGGATTGGATTTGATGGGGTTGAAAACAGCAGCTTTTGGAGGGGGTGGAGAAGAGAAGTTAAAGGTTAGCTCTTCATCGAAGTCTAAAATGAAGCTGTGGATCGTAAGGGCAACAACGTCGATTTTGTTGTGGACTTGTGTTGTTCAGTTTACTACACTGGGAGATACTTGGGGGAGTAGAGTTCTTAAAGGGTGGCCATGTTTTAATCATGAAGCAGCTGGTGCTTTGCAAGTTCAGTCTGTCCAGGAGGTTCCTGTCCCTGTTCTTCCTCCAAAGAGTATGTAAATTATGGATTCATTTAAATTGTTTTACACGTTCTTGCCTTTTTTGATTTATTGTTTTGTTGCTTTTACTAAATCTTGAATTCTTTTACCTGCGAAAATTGTCTACTAAATCAAATCGAGGGAAGGAATATATAAAATAAGTGATTTTGCTGATGCCATAAAATGGTGTTATTTCTACTATGTAGTTCTGGAAATTGCGATTCCATTCTTAACAGAGTTGAAGTAGGTTATTGATTGCTGATGTATATATTTCTATCTTGAGTATGTGAACTTAGTTAGGTAGTTGCCATTCTTCAAAGCTATGTTGAATTGCTTTGGTTGAGAATTTGTTGTATAGTGTATGTGGAGCTTCTATCGGCTTTGTCTAATGTTCAGGCATGGGTTCACTTTAGACAACCCCCCTCCCCTAGGGGTGTTCTTTTGCGGGTGCAGCCGTGTAGGTGTTTGAACTTTGAAATAGTGTGGATGTCATGAATTTGCCAAAATCTCGGCTCAGGACACTGATTAACTTACCATAAGAGAAGGGATCTCTTACTGTCAATGTGCTTAATGGCTACGTATAGCACATCTGGGAAGCCTTGTTACATGTGCATACTTTCTCATCACCATCTCTTGTTTGTTATGGCCATTTTATGGATTACACTGTTGATGTTCTCCGATGCTCACTATCATACAAGATTACATTGTATTCTCTTTCCATGCTCGATATTATTGTACTTCTAGCATTAATTTGTTGTTTTTTTATTCAGGGGTCTATAAAAATAATGGATATCTGATGGTGTCGTGCAATGGGGGCCTTAATCAGATGCGATCAGCAGTGAGTATTCTTGCTATTTGATTATCCTTGAATATATTATTATACTTAATGTATCTGTCCTAAAATGTTTGTGCCAACATAGCAGGTCATTGTACCAATTATTTTTATCTTCATTTGATTACTGTTTTTATTCTTTATACAGATCTGTGACATGGTTGCAATAGCAAGATACTTAAATGTGACACTTATAGTTCCAGAGCTTGATAAAACTTCTTTCTGGCGTGACCCCAGGTGAGTTTTATGTTGAAGTATGAAACTCCATTCTGCTTTGTTTAAATTTGTAATTTTTCAGTATAAATTTTGCTGATGATTTGGTTTATTTTGATTATTTTCATTCAAAAATGTTGCAAATGATGCTGCAGTGAATTCCAAGATATATTTGATGTTGATCATTTTATTAAATCTTTGAGAGATGAAGTTCGGATTTTGAAAGAACTACCTCCTCGGCTCAAAAGTAGAGTGGACCTTGGAATGATTTATACGATGCCACCAATTAGTTGGTCTGACATTTCATATTACAGTAATCAGGTAGGTACTTCTTGTCTTCATGTTTTTTCAAATCATTCAGTTGCTATAGTATGAGAGTTGTAATGTTTTCTGTATTTTATTTCTCCAGATTCTTCCTCTCATTAAAAAATACAAAGTTGTGCATTTAAATAGAACTGATTCTCGGCTTGCAAATAATGGCCAACCCATGGAAATTCAGAAACTGCGCTGTCGAGTCAACTTCTCTGCTCTAAAATTCACCCCCCAGATAGAAGAGCTGGGCAGAAAGGTTATCAACCTGCTGCGGAAAAATGGCCCATTCCTAGTTCTCCATTTAAGATATGAAATGGATATGTTAGCCTTTTCTGGCTGCACGCAGGGCTTCAATAGTGAGGAAGTGACAGAATTAACCAGAATGAGGTATGAGATGCATGCCTCTGATTATATTGCTAATTATAAATGATATCTCAGATACTTATTTTGAACCTCTTCTATCTCAGATATGCTTATCCCTGGTGGAAAGAGAAAGTAATAGACTCCGACTTAAAGAGGAAAGATGGGTTATGTCCATTGACGCCCGAGGAAACTGCTCTTACCCTCAAAGCGTTAGAAATTGATCGAAACATACAGGTCTACATTGCTGCTGGAGAGATTTATGGCGGCGATAGAAGAATGGCAAGTCTAGTTGCTGCTTATCCAAATTTGGTTAGTAAATAAAATAAAAAAATTGCTGATCATGTTTGGGAGTTGGGGACTGCTCTTTCATGATTTTATTCAACTCTTTGATTTTTAACAGGTCAGAAAGGAAACCTTACTGGGTCATGAAGACCTCAAGTTCTTCCAGCACCACTCGTCACAGATGGCAGCATTAGATTATCTTGTTTCATTAGAGAGTGATATCTTTATGCCGACTTATGATGGAAATATGGCAAAAGTTGTTGAAGGTCATCGCAGGTACTGTTTTTAGATGTATCTAAAGTTATTACATTTTACTTGAGTCGTTTTTTGTGTCAGGCTATTAGCACTTCATTATCCAAGAGGTATTAAAGGTTGAGAGTTCTTGCTGATTATCATATATCCCTTAATGAATAATATGCACTCTTATTTTGTCATTGTTTTCAGATACCTTGGGTACAAAACGACGATTCTACTAGACAGGAAGCTTTTGGTTGACTTGATAGATCAGTACAACAGTGGCTTAATAACTTGGGATGAGTTTTCTGCAACCGTTAAAGAAGCTCATGCAGAGCGCATGGGAAATCCAATCAAAAGGGTGATCATTCCAGAAAGACCTAAAGAAGAGGATTACTTTTACTCCAACCCATATGAATGCTTGCAACAACCAGAAGAAGATGAACTCTTGAGTAGTATGAGATGATTCTGGATTATAGCATTTGGTTTCAATCATATGGTTCTCTTATCCTACAGGTTCAGAGACCCCAGTTCGCTGACACGGATACATGTGAACCTAGAATTTTGTTTCTCTAGGGGTTCTGTTTGAAGTCTATCGGAGGAGAGGTGCACCCCAATGATGCCCGAGAGAACTAGAGAAAGGATCCCTGATGAGTATATTAAATATGCTTTTCGTTATATAAAATAAGCCAATTATGTATAGAAACCGCCCCGCCATTGCGGGTTTATATGGAACTCAAGTGCAGCTTATACAAGAGGAGCCAATATTAGATTTGTTCAATGGATTACCAAAGTTCTACTTAGATAGAGCATCTTTGCAAGAGTTCATGAATTTCATCAACCATTACTTTCCATTATATGTAAATTATTACAAAGATGTCAGCTTATAAATTTAATCTAATTGTCAAGATTTGGTGATGTGGAACATTCATCTTAATAGTTGACCTCATTTCTTTTACTAAAATGACAAGTTGACAATAGTTTTAAGTGGGCTTAGTAATGGAGGTCAATGGTGAGAATATATCCACCATTAAGTAGAATTGCTTCTTGACTTCTGCTAAATGCTCTTTATAAACAAGTATATAAATGGATGGTTTGGTTGCAGAATTCTTGCAATCAATCAAAGCTGACTTTGAAGAATTAAATTGCTTATGGGTTATGGCAATATATTTTCTGTATTCTAGTTTTTGTACATACTAATCCAAGGCTGTTAGCGTAGTGTGATATTTTGAGGGAAAAAAAGATGATACTACTATCGAATAAAATAAATATATAAATAATTTAAAATTTATACTAATAACCTATAAATTAGCGGCACCTTTTTGTTTAGCTTAGAAGGAATATATTATTGTTCCATGATGTAAAGTTAAGGCGCAAAATGATTACATGAAACACCATATGCCCAAATATTATTCTACTCACATTATCATTCCACAAAAACCCATATGCCCAAAAGTGGGATAGTGCATAATTGAGTCCTCCTTCTCTCTGAATTATTTACTCTCTCCGTCCTTAAATGATTGACACGTTTTGACTTTTCGTGGTCAAACTTTAAAAGATTTGATCACAAGTTCTCATTAAACGGTAAGAAATAATATAATCATACGGGATCTTGTACCATTCGTCTCAATATATATTTTTCAAATGGTCAACCTTTTATCATTTTTTCGTATGTAAAATAAAAGATATTTACGTTTTAAATCATGTTTTCTTGATCATGATAAGTTAAAATGCATCAATCATCTAGGAACGGAGGGAGTAGTTTTTATAATATAGTACTCCCTCCAATCCAAAAAGAGTGTAGTTTTAGAGATTTCACATAAATTAATAAACATTTAATGCACTCAAAATTTCTATCTCTACCCCTATAAAAGTAATTATTAGTACTCCATTTATCCAATTAAATATGAGGCAATAATTATTTGATTTGAGTCTTTTTATGCAAATAGGGGTATTAAGGGAAAAAAGTTGTATATTTTACATTGATTTATGTAAAACTACACTATTTTTGGATATTTTACAGATATCTAAAACTACACTCTTTTTGGATTGGAGGCAGTAACATTTTTGTAATCTATGGATTTTTTTTCAGGCCAATAAATAATGGATATATGTTTCAATTTTTAACATCAAAATTAATATATTTATTTGTTGTAGGTATTTAGAATTGCAACAATCATGAATTCTATGAAATCTTACATCTAATGCATCCCTCAAATTCTTATTGTTTTCTTATTCTTGGTAAACTCCCACAATAATTACTTTGGCATAAAATGAGATTTAGTAGTTGGAAAGTTCTTGGAATGAGGAGCTTTATATAATGGCTACAGAATTCCACAATGATTCGAGAGATCCAAGAACCCTTTTATTTCTCTCTTGAATGCCACATTTGTGATTTGTGTAAATAAACAATTTATATTCAAGTATCTTTTCCACTAGTGAACGGCAAATATAGTTGTGGAATAGGTACAGTACAACTAGTTTAGGTTACTTTGAATACGACTGTTTCAACCTTTACTTAGGACTGTTTTCACACGTACAAGTTATAGTAAACCAAGTCAAAACATTGGCTTGTAACCGGTATGATTGTTATCAAGCCGAGTCGCTTCGGGTTTCCCTATACCTGGACTTGCTGGAATTCGGCTGGGTGGGACCAGAAGGAGAATGGAGTGGAATCACCTCGAAATTGAAAAAAACCGATAAGGACAAGACTCGGGACCGGACCGATAAGGACAAGACTCGAAATTGACCCTAGTCGGCGATTCGAATCAAAATCGCATGCTTTATTTTAGTAAGATAAAATAAATAAAAACCAATCCATGTAACGGTCCGGTCGTGGGTCCGAATTTTTCGACTCGGAATCCAAACTAATCATATTTTGAGTCGGTCACCAGTCCGGGTTTCAGTCCGAGTCCTGGGTGACTCGACTTGCGAAAAGCCCTAATAACCGGAATAGAATTGTAAAGGACCGAGCTACTTGATAATCGCTTAGTAAGTTGTTTGAAAGTCGACTTTTTTTTTCGAATTGATAACGATTTGTTATCTTGACTAGATTTTGTTTTTTTGGATTTGCTCTCTAATCTCTCGTTTAATTCAGTTATTATTCCCTTGATCCGTTCATAATTTGAAAACCACATCAATATGATTATTGAGCCTTACGAATAGAGCTGTTAACGAGCCGGTCCGAACTGGTTTTGGACCAAACCCGTTCGGACCGGTAAACAAACTGGTTCACTAGCAAATCGAACTGTTAATTAACTGGTATGAATGTTTGATTCGTAACCTGATCGAATTTAATCCGAAAAAAACAGGTTCGTTAATCGAATCTTAAAAAATTGGTTCGTTAACTAGTTCGAAATAAAAATCATTCGCTCGGTTCACTAATCGTTTCAATCGTAATTCGTTTTCCACTAGCAAATCAGATAGTTAGGCTATGTTTGGTGTAACTTTTTAAGATAAAAATGAATATTAGAAACATTTTTTACTAACGATTAACCCGCGGGCGAATGATCAACGAACGATTTGCAACGAATTACGAACGAATTGTTACCAATTAGAGTTAAAATTATATTTTAATAAAATAAAATTTATAAAACGAGCAAGTGGAAACGATTTACGAATTGTTGAAACGAATCGCAACTGGTTCAAAATTTAAAGCGAGCAAGCAAACAAGCCGGTTTTAACGAACCGATTTGCGAGCGATTTACGAGTAATTCGGATCGGTAACAGGACCTACTCACGAATAACCACATCAATGCGATTATTGAGCCTCACGATTCACGAATATTTCTAAAATGGGCTTGAACCTATTATATCGGCAAAACGAGCAGCCCAGTTAGAACATAAACCAAACTAATGAACTAGAAACAAACGTACTCCCTCCGTTTTTTTTTATTTGATTGTTTGAGCATTTTTTCTATGTTTCTTTTTATTTGATTGTTTACAATTTCAATGCACTTTTTACAATCCCAATGCACCTTTTTACAATTTCAATGCACCTTTTTACAATTCCAATACACATTTTTACAATCCCAATGTAATTTTTCACAATCTCTTAATAAAGTACTTTTTCCCCAAACAATCAAATAAAAAGAAACGGAGGGAGTAGTACTTATACTACTGTTTACTAAACCAGCATACGTATGTAACAAGTAACAATATTACAAAAAATAGGCGCAAAAAACAAACAATCTATTTTCTTGAACTAACAATGGGGATTATTAAAGAAAAGAATAAGGAAGAAGAGAAAAGGTTTTTGATTTCTGTAACAGTGTTAGGAAGTACGGGACCATTCATGTTGGCTGTCTACGAACATGAAACCGTCGAATCAGTCATCAAGATGGTCTTAAAAGCTTATGATCGTCAAGGTCGGATTCCGAAATAGGGGTTTGATGTTAATGACTTTATGCTCTACGATTGTAGCCATTACGAGGAAGCTTTACGACCCTTCGGAAAAGATATTGTTAGTGGTTCAGGCGATGTAAGGAAGTTAACAATGTACAAGAAGACTGAATCAAGAAACAGGGGACGGAGAGGAGAAGCATAATGCCAAGGCGTTGGGGACGATCAGGAGAAGTGCTTCGCGGAAAATCAAGCCGATTAAGGACTGGTTCGATAAGTCAATGCACTCCAAGGTTTTATCTTATTGAGGAGATCGGTAGTCTGTTCGTTGGTCTCATAGGAAATCGATTATTGAGGTTAGTATTTCTGTTCTTTCTTCAACCATCAATTAGTTTTTGCTTTGTTCAATTTCATAAGTTGTTAGTACAACTGTCCTTCTTGATTTAGATTATTGATAAGAAATAAAATAGAAGAAGGGAAAAATACAAAATAGAAGCATTGATAGAACTGCTCCAGAATTTAATAATTTGTCTAACTCCCTCCCATCCAAAATAATTGTCTTTCGAACATATCGAGAGTTAAATCTTGGACCTTCGATTACTATTTATTATATTATTAAAAAATTTAAAAAATTAAGATTGTGAAATATATTTAAAAGACGAATCCAACTATATGAATTTTATATGTTTTTGAATAGTTAATAATAAGTAATTGATGGTCACAATTCAATTTCGAAAAACTCAAATGTCAATTAATTTGGATTGGAGGGAGTAGAAGATTTGAATGTGGAGCCGAAAAGTAAGTACAAATAGAATAAGTGAAAACTGCACCCGTTATAGCTCAACTGGAAAGAACTAGAGTGCAAAGTACCACCAACCTCGCCTCTTCATGCAACATGGGTTTGACAGAGGTGCATAAGGGCCGTTAGTGTGATAGTTATACACTTTTTAGAATTAAGTAATATCTATGCTTTGAAGTTATAGGATTGAAGATAATTATATCACATAACATTCTGAGTTGTGTAAGTATAGATATAGGCAAGAACCGATGAAGTTTGATCTTACTTTACCCATTGTCGTGAAGATAGGGGATTTAGTTTAGTTTCTATAATGTAATTCTTTGTATGCTTAAGTGATATTGATGATATGACCAATTAGTTACTGTGTCAAAATCCAATTTAAAAATAATTGCATATGATATGTGGTGATTGTCGTGTATATTTGTGAAATATAGAAGTAAATGAACGCTTCAAGTCGGGCAATACGATGCGCGGCCTAGTTCCTAACATTTTGAGGCAAAAATCTATAATACTTATAAAAGAGCCAACACCCTTAGGTGTTTCTTCCATATTTTGTCGAGACTATTTTACCCCTTCCCATTCATATATTACAATTAATTTAATTTTTTTAATTGTATATATCTTTTAATGAGAAGCTGAAGAGATAGGTACATTATCAAGTAATAAATTGATATTCAAATTAACAAAATTCCTTTGAATGCAGATAACTTAGAGAAGGTACATCACTACCGTTATTAGTGTTATCATTTCCTACACAATAAATATAATTAAATGTATTATTTAGTGTGATTTTAGGATCATGACTTTGATGAGTCAATTCAACTTTCTCTAATAATAATTATATCAAAATAAAACTAAGCACATATAATTAAATTAAACTAATACAATAGCATCTTCAAATACTATATATATTTTAATGAGAAGATGAAGAGATAGGTACATTATGAAGTAATATATAGATATTAATATTAATTTAATTTTTCAATTGTATATACCTTTTAATGGGAAGTTGAAGAGATGGGTACATCTATAATATATAATACTTATAAAAATAAGAATGTAGCCACATATTTTGAATAGAATATTGATTCTCCATTAGCATAATAGATTATTTACTTTACGAAATAAGCTTTAGTTTATAATTATGCTAAATGTTTCATGATTAAATAATATAAATATGAAATGTTTTTATTTAGTTACCATATAACAATAATTCAAGTAACGTTTTATTTAAGTAAAAATGGTAGTAGATCAAAATGACTTTTTAACTTAGAGAATAAGTAGTTTATTTTGAATAACATTTAATGGTCTTTAGGTAAAAACATAGTGGGGTAAGTAATTTACTCTTTATAAGTATATGAAATGTTTTTATTTAGTTACCATATAACAATAATTCAAGTAACGTTTTATTTAAGTAAAAATGATAGTAGATCAAAATGACTTTTTAACTTAGAGAATAAGTAGTTTATTTTGAATAACATTTAATGGTCTTTAGGTAAAAACATAGTGGGGTAAGTAATTTACTCTTTATAAGTAACACAATTGCACAAATCATTATAAATATCATGTGCCTTACTCCATCTTAATATACGAATGAAGTGTGTCATATTCAAGAATATCAATTTCATGAATTTTACTTGGCAAGATTGGCTTCATATACATATTTATACATGTGATCAAGTTTATCTAGAATTTGAGAATTGTTATCATGATAATATTGTTTTGTTGTTAATTTATGATTTTGTGCTTCTCTATAGTCGCAGGATAACCTAAGACGATTTCTCTAAAGGCATCCGAGATAAATCTTTATTGTGAAGCCTTACTTGATCTTCTTAACAAGGTATGTCAAACTTATTTCAAACTTCTTCATTTGTAAAAGAAATACTTATAAAAGTTCTTTATTCAGAGTGCTAAGGGTGCATTTTGTTTTCATATATGTTGTGTTCATTTTCTTTCAACAACATTACTAATATTTTTCTTTCTTGTGGCTAGAGTGACTGATCAACTACTGGGTGATGATTTATATTCTTTATGAAGAGCAGAAGAATATATGAAGATGAACAAAATGAAATAAATGAAGATGATTTCTTCTTCGTGTAAATTTATGTATTTTTCATAGCATTTATCTTTTGTTTTAAATTGAAGATAATGTAATTTTCATAGACGATGGGGACCTCATGATGGGGTATGAATATAAATTATATAATTTGAAAATTAAGTTGAATTCTTTTTTTGTTCTCTATCTTCATGTGCTAATTATATTATTCTCTCAAGTGACATTAGTTATTTATTTTCATAACTTATAATAGATTTAATTATTTTTTGAATTTTGTAATATTTTCATAAAACATGTTGAATGTAAATATTTTTATTTTAGTCCAACAAAAAATGAAAGAAACACATGACATTTCCATATTATTATAAAACATGTTAAATGTAAATATTTTTATCTTAGTCCTACAAAAAAATGAAAGAAAATTATGGAGATTTCTATTCTCTTAAATGTCATTAGTGATTTTGATAACTACTAATATATTTAATTATTTATGAAATAGTACATGATGAACATAAATATTATTCTTTTAGTACTTCAGATTAATTCAAAAATTTCATAAGTAACGTTTGCTTGTTAATGATTTAACTATAGTTATTTTTATAACTAATAATATAGATTCTTTATGATTAGTTTAATGTGGAAATAACCTTCATAAATTAAATTTATGCATTCAATTCATGCTAATAATAAGTCATTAAATTCAATAAAGTTTATGACTTTCATAATTTGAAAGTTACACAACAAAAAACATAATTGATATTTAAAAATAAGTTTTGTGATCCATTCAATTAACTATCTATATAAACTAATATATATATATATATAAAGTAGAGTTACATAATTAGATAAAACGAATAATATGAATTAATATATTCAACACCAAAAAACATAATTTATATGTAAAAATAAGTTTAAGAGTAATTAAATTAATTATTTTAGGAAATAGTATATAAAATAAAATTACATAATTAGAGTAAATCAAATATATGACTTCAAATATTCAAAAGAAAATAAAAACTATTAGTAAAAGATAGTTATGAATTAATATATCTATGTAAAATAATAAAAATAAGTGTACGAGTAGCTCTATTTACAATTTTATGAGCTAATACATTTTAAGTACAATTATATAGTTAGAGAAATTTTCAGTTGCTCTATTTATAACTTTATGAAACTAATATATTTTAGTAAAATTACATTATTAGAGAAAATTTCAATATATTCTATAATGATAAATGATGATTGTATAAATAAATAAATATATTCATGTAACTTAATTCATGTCAATAATAACTCATTAAATTGTGTGGAGGTTATGACTTTTCACTCTTTTCACAATTAATGGAAGGAAGCCATAGGATTAAGTAGAGACATTTAGGATCGGGATCGGCCGTAGCAACCCCCTATATTTGTTTAAAAATAAGTTAAGGAATCATTCAATTAACTATTTTAGGAAATAATATATAAGAATAATAATTACGTAATTATAGAAAATGAAATATATGACTTCATATATATAAAGGACATTTAAAACTATAACTAGAATATAATTCTTTTAATTTTCTTAGAGAGTAATTTCTATAAATATTATTTGAAAGTAAAAGCCATTTACACTCTTCATTTACCTCTAAATAAACAAACAAAATTCATATAATTTTTCAATAAAATTCTTACCACGTGCAACGCACGTAATATCTTACTAGTAAGATACAAATCCATTACTTGGCACCCGTTTGTACAATGACACAATATCTCAAGAATGTACAAATTAAATAAATCGAATCACAAGGAGAAAGCCAATCAGGGTTAAAGCAAGCACATGTGGCTCTTTGGAAGCTTTGAGCCAAAATGAAGCAATGAGGGGGCAGGTAAACGTAGTCTTTGAGCCCGTGCCAAAAAGGATGGAAAAACATTCTTTTATATGTAGCAATAATATATGCAATAGTTGCGACTAATCGTAGTGTGGTTTCACTTTCAAATTGAACTTTTACGCAGTAACCGATTATTCGTATCACAACTTCATCCACACATACAATGAACTATGTTTTAGAAACTGAACTAAACCCCTTTTTTTCACAGAAATTGGTGGAAAATAGATCAAACTTCACTCGTGCATGCTTATATTTGTACTTAACGAAATCAAAATGTATGTGATATTATTATGACTAATGACTAATAGGGAACAAATATATGATCATGTGTGTTTTATTGTTAGAAAAAAATGTTTTTAACTCCGCCTGTGCTATTGTAATAATTGTGGCACAGCCGGTCCCAAGCCCGGAAAAGGAGGAGGGTTTTCTTGTAGCTAGTAGTAATGGTGATTGTGTATCAGTCGTGCACGTAATGGTAGTGTGATTTGGAAAAAAAGAGAAAGAGACATCACCGGAAAAGATACTGTAACACTTATGTTGCCTTTCTCCAACTTTTAGTGAGATCATGTCGTTGCAGTTTTTATGTGTGGATATGTTTGTGAAGTAGTTCTGTTTTGTATCTAGCATACAATTCATTTTTGTATCTCAACAAAAATAAAAATAAAAAATGATGCCTCGTCTCTCTTCTGCTCAGCAAAATTCTCGAATCTGCGTTGTAGTTCGTTTATGCTGTTAATGATTCAGGACATAAGCTTCATGTTCTGTTCTTTCAGCAAATGTCTAGCAGAAGTAGCAACCGATCACACATTACATTATTGATCACACATAACATCCCTTCAAATACTAAGTAAAGCTCATATTTCTTCTTGGTTTAGTTTTATCAAGTAAGAAGCTAGTGAAGGAGGCACTGCCATGGTCTTCCATTTTGCACCATAAAGTATGATTTTGATAGATTTTTTTTGGTAGTTTTACGAAAACCAAACTTTTTTGACAAAACCTAATCTGTTGGCCAAAACAACTATCAAAATCGAACATTTTTATCAAAACAACTATCAAAATTGATTTTTATCAAAATTGATAGTGGAAAAGGCTCCTGTCAGTAAACAAAACGTCATGGGTTCGATACTCACTTCATCGCTAGTTTACAACAACAACAACAACAACAAAAAATTAAACCTTTTTTGCCAAACAACTACCACAATTGAAAAAAATCTAAAAAGAAATCGAAAAAAATTCAAAAATAAATAAACAAATAATCGAAAAAAAGATCTTTGAAACAAGAATTTCTTTAAATTTATAAGGGGATATTTTGCCAAGAAATCTAATTTGTGCTCCAACTTAATAATAAATTTGTCGAAAGGTGCCATTCTCCAAAATTTCTGGATAATGTAGAACAATTCAACATGAAAATTACAAGCCTACAAGGAGATAATGAAATCTCATCCTAGAAGTAGCTACTACGTAGACTATGTGGAACTATCAATTCCCACAAAGCCCTGTGTTCAGGAGACTTCGTGTCTGCCTCAAGCTCTTAGTAAAAGGCTTCCATGATGAATAGTCACGTAATGTAATTAATGGTTGTTTAATAGAAAAATTGACCTAATAACTAAATGAGATCGATTTACGAAGATAAGTGATCATCAATGACGATTTTTTAACATATAGATGATCAACTAGGTCAATAACATTAGGTGATTCTCTCCACCATTTATCCTTTTTGTGTATATGATAGTAAGTTAAATTAAAGAGAACTATAAATAAATAAATAAGTTAAAAGAGAATTTATCTAGAAATTATTATTGTGATTAACATTGGTGGTCCAAAACCATCACTTCAAATAAATTAGAGATAATAGATTTTATAAAATCATAGGCAACTTAAATTATATAATCTTAATGATAGTAAGATAAATGAAAGAGAATCCATCTAAAAGTTACTCCTCCGTTTCTAAGTGATCGATTGGCACATTTTGACTCTTGTAGGCAGACATTATAAAATTAGACGATGAATTTTCATTGCACGATAAGATATAATATAATTGTATGAAATCTTGTTAGATTCGTTTCAATATATATATATTTTTTAAAATTATAATTTTTTATAATTTATTCACATGTAAAATTCGGGAAATTTCCAAACGAACAATTTCAACGAAATCTTTCAATTTCTTATTTTACTATGTTCAACTCTATAAAAAATAGTTGTGTTTTAAATCATATTTTGTTAACCACAAAAAGTCAAAATTATTTAGGGATGAAGAGAGTATTATTCTAAATTAAAAATCTCAACCCACCAATAAAAATAAATTAAAAGTTGGTTTGCTTTTATATCAAAACGTAAGTCCAAGTCCCTATTAACTATCGTTCTACTAGGATTCAAGATTTCTAGTACACCTATTACTACCGCCAATGAGTATAAATATTCTAGTAGGAATAATGTTGCGTTTATGTTAAAAATTACTATTTTATCCTTACTTTTAATTTTCTCAATTACTATATTTGAAAATAGAGGACATAGTTGTATTTTCACACCTAAAAATTATTACTATTTGGGTGTGTATATATAACAAACCAGTTCCTACTAGGAGTAGGTAATAGCTACCGCCAATGAGTTTATATATATATGTTGTAGTTTGGTTCTTTAATCAGTAATTTGATTTTATATCTCAAAAAATATTATTAGTATTACTCTCTATTCATTCTCATCAATCGATCCATGGCAAATTCTGGTCAAGTGCAAACTAAGACCCTGTATTCAGATTTATGGTACGCATCTATATATATATATATATATATGCATGACTTTAATTAATTACTTTTCTAATATTAAATTACGATTTATCATGATCAACTTTAATGTGAAGAATGTATTTTCTAATATTTTGATGTAAAATTCAGGTGCAGGTTGATGCAGAGGTCATGCATAAGAGCAGGAATTTATGAACATTTAGATAAGAAAAATAAGGAAGAGGGTTGTCCATGTTCTCCATCCAAAGATCCAGGCGCCTTCAGGTGTCCCCTTCATCGTCCCACCAAACCGAAGCAGCAACCACGACGACCCAGCCGGGGGGCTAAACTCCCACTTTCAAGATTTGGTGTGGAGGCTGCCAATGATGCTGCCATCGCTACCTGGTGGGAAGCTGTCGTAAACTATAATGTCGAGCGATACACAAATTATATTAGGGCCAAAACTCCCAGGTTTAAATGTCCATTTTCAAGATTTGGGGTGGAGGCTGCGAATGACGATGCCACCGTCGCTGCCTGGTGGGAAAGTGTCGTAAAGTACAATGTCGAACGCTACACAAATTATATTAGGGCCAAATCTCCCAGGTTTAAATTTCCACGTCCATAAGCTACTAGTGTTTTTTCTTTAAAAAAAAAGCAAAAAAAAGCAAAAAAAGAAAAGAAAAGAAAAAAAAAAACTATTCATGTGTTTGGTGGTCTGGTCGTTTGTTTTGTAAATAAAGTAGTCGTCAGTCCGTGTTCTCAAAGTCGAAGAAGTATGTGCCGAAGGAAGAAAGAACCAAGGGCTTAAAGGTCAATCCATTATTGAGGTTAGTATTTCTCTTCGTCAACCATGAATAATTAGTCCTTTTGGCTTTGTTTAATTTTTACTTTATAGAATTAAGTGAGAACTATATTTCATAGGTAGAGGATTAAAGATAATATACAATATCGAGAAAACTGATCATATAGTCCCATAGATTGGGTCAAGGTTGTCAACAATTGAAACTTTTGTTCAATTTCTAGGACTAATTTGCAACTATTGAATTTTTGAGAACCAAATAACAACCTCGATTCACTTTCTGGGACAAATTCGACAATTTACTCTAATAATATCACATACATTTTAAATTGTTTAAGTATAGACATATGCATGAACGAGTGAGGTTTAATATAAGTTTTATCCATTGCCGTGAAGATAGGGGATTTAGTTCAGTTTCTAAAACATAATTCTTTGTATGTGTGGATGATATTGATGATATGATCAGTTAGTTACCGTGTAAAAATCCAATTTAGAAGTAATTGCACTATGATTTGTGGTGATTGTCGTGTATATTGTGGTGAAATATAGAAGTAAATGAGCGCTTCAAGTCGGGCAATACGAGGCGCGGCCTAGTCCCTAACACTTTGAGGCAAAAATAAGATACAAATCCATTACTTGGCACCCGTTTGTACAATGACACAATATCTCAAGAATGTACAAATAAAATAAATCGAATTACAAGGCGAAAGCCAGGCGAAAGCCAATCAGGGTTAAAGCAAGCACATGTGGCTCTTTGGAAGCTTTGAGCCAAAATGAAGCAATAAGGGGGCAGGTAAACGTAGTCTTTGAGCTCGTGCCAAAAAGGATGGAAAAACATTCTTCTATATGTAGCAATAGTATATGCAATAGTCGCGACTAATTGTAGTGGTTTCACTTCCAAGTTGAACTTTTACACGGTAACTAACTGATCATATCATCAATATCATCCACACATACAAAGAATTATGTTTTAGAAACTTAACTAAACCCCTATCTTCACGGAAATGGGTGAAAAGTATATCAAACTTAACTCGTCCAAGCTTATATCTATACTTAAACAAGGCAAAATGTATGTGATGTTATTATGAGTAATAGAGAAATAAATATATGATCATGTGCGTTTTATTGTTAGAAAAAAAAACGTTTTTAACTCCGCCTGTGTAATTGTAATATATATAGCACAGCCGGTCCCAAGCCCGGAAAAGGAGGAGGGTTTTCTTGTAGCTAGTAGTAATGGTGAATTGGTGATTGTGTATCAGTAGATATCATCTTTACTCTCAGCTCTGTGATTGATTAAGAATCTCCTGACTCACATTCTACTGACTTTTGACATTTGCATCTTGCATTTCAGCTTTAGGAATATTCGTAATGGACATGGACAAATGTAAATTATGCTGATGAATAAATCTTTCTTATCGTTAATCAATTTCTCTACTAATTATGTATACCTTGTGGTAAAAATAGAAGAACCAACTACATAAACAATAGAGATCATCGCAGTGTGGCAAACTCCGAGGACTAAGTATCAAACTTTAATTAAAATCCGGAAACCGTTTGTGCAAGTATCTCGTGAGAAATACATAACAAACCTGTTTTATCCAACCACATGCTCATATTTAGTTACAAGACTTTTCAACCGATCAGCATTACATTATTGATCACACATAACATCCCTTCATATACCAAGTAAAGCTCTCATCTCTATCTTTTACTTCGGAATTAAGTTCATTTGTGCAATATACCCAAAATACGAGATGGAATGGTCATCATGACAATAGCGACAACTCCAATTACCCCCATTGCGCGAATATAGTAAACCAGCCAGTGCCCTTCTAGAATCAATGACCTACCGCTGCAATATGCCATGATCATTGATATAACTGACAACTGCAACATTCGCAATGATGCTTTCACGGAAGGCACCTTGAAATCAGCAATTAAGTTCCCCAAGAGGAGCATGGGGAAGATTGAAAGTGAGCTGTAGAACGCAAACGTATTGGTCAGGCAGAACAGCGTATGCACCCAACTGCTCTGCTTGGTGACACCCCCTGGAAGTTTGCAACCTGCGAATTGAGTGGCTGCAGCAAATAATATTGCAATAATACCAAGGGTGGAACTTGATGGCAATAGACCGTAAGTAGTTGGGTTAGAGCTCTTTCTGCCTTCTTTCAAGCCCGAAGATTCACTCAGGCCAAATTTGCTGTCTTCAAGCTTTTTCGTTTCACCTGGATCCACAGGTCTCTGATATGCATGACCATTTTCTGCTTGTCCAGTGACGCCTTCCATTTCAACACTACAAAAAAGTTAAGGTTTGCTAAGAATCACTCCACATAAACTTAACCCAAGAGCTGTAGAACCAATCAAATAGAATTCGTTTATGCAAGTTCACAACTGAATCTGAAGATGGCATTGGTAATCTTGGAAAAGTAAATAGCCATCGCCTATGGATACCATACCACTAATAAGAATTCTCATATGAAAAGTTCTCATTCAACCCCAATACTATAGGAAGTCGGGAAAAAATAGAAGGAAAGACTATATAAATACATTAACATCAAACCAGCAGGGATCATGATAACAAATGAAATCATTCACGTAGTACTCAGAAGAGACAACAAGCAAACACTAGTAATTGGATATTCTATGCCCAGAGCCCAGTTGATGTATTACTAATGATTTTATACCAAGTCGTCTTCAGAAGAACTATATTTATTATTCTCAGACAACTTCAGAAGACAACATTAGACAATATATAAAGCACGTCATGGAAGAGGAAGTCATGGATTAAGAGACCATTAGGATGTATGTAAAGGCATGGAAAATATTACTCCTCTTAATGGGATAAAGTATGTAATTTCGAAGAACGATATTAAAGGGTGTCATACAATATTAGATTTCAGTACTGCATAGCAGGTCTGAGGAATGGTCTGAAGTTTTAAAAAATTGCGATAGCCAAGATACCTAAGGAAGTCTGCTTTAAAACTCAAGTCAATTTAATTTGTAGCGAGAAATTTTTGAAACTGGCTACATACCATTTACATATGAAAGAAAATTGGGCAGTATTACTCTTTAAAGACATTAAATGAATCAGCAGGTCCTCAAATTCAGGATCTTCCGCTGCACGAATGCTGTTGAACTGTCTTAATATTCTAATGACTACTTGCATCACATTCTAGGCCAAGTTTTACAAGATCGAATTAGGAAGAGGGATATCATTGCAGAGTCCAGATGCTATCAAATGTCACTCAGAAACAAATACCGCTACACTAGTTGTCAAATTTTGATATTTGACTGTCGACTATTTAAGTTTTGAACTCAAATCAAACTCGACAATCGAGTTCTTAATTATTACATTACCCCCTTCGACTTCAAAAACATAGTCCAGTTTCAATTTTGATTAACTTTTTAAATCCTAAACTCATATATTTTTACATATGTTGGATAATATTTACTGAAAATTATATCAAAAGATAGTATCTATAACTTACTTTACAAATCAAACATGGTCCTTTGATCAATTTTGACCATTAAAAAATCAAACTACACAATTTCTATTTTTTTGATCCTTGCTAAAATTAATTGCACAATATCACATAGTTAATCAAATTAAAGCAACTAATCTTTCAAAGAAAACAATTAACGAGTGCAAAAAATCAAATAAAGTTAGTATATCGGGAAATAAATTGACCTAAGTTGAATTTGTTGTATGCAAAACAAAAGAAAATCATATATGAGGAATGGATTATTAGGTAATCGTGAATTGGATTCAACAAAAATACCTGAAATTGAGAATTATTGGTTTATCCTTGAGCAAAAAAATGAAGCGAGTTAGTGTGTGAAAGTTGGTTTAGTAGATTCAACTTGTTAAAGTAGCCTTACAGCAGCTAAAGTAACAGTGGAGCTCCAAAAAGAAGAGAATACAAATGTGTTTTGGTCTGATGCACCTTTTCTTCTTCTAGAAATAGCTTCCAGTTCTATTCAAACTACGGCTGGTGCGCCGTAGACCTGATCTGTTATACACACCCAAATAGTGGAATACTGTAACGTGAAATGACAATTTTGTTCCTCTATTTGAAAGTGTAGATGAGGAAGTTAAATGTGAGGACAAAATTGTCATTTAATGTAATAGTAACCCACTATTTGGGTGTGTATAGTGGATCCCACCGTAGACATATCGAATTTGTATATTAATATTTTGTTTAGGTAATATTTTTATTTGAAAAATAATAATTGTGATAAATTTGGTCAATAATTCATACTATTAAATCAACAACAATGAAATAGTTAAATAAATTTTAATTGATATATTTTTTTATTAGAGTTAAAAAAATAAAATATAAGAATAATCTTTTATTTATCTCATATAAATATTTTTAATTTATCTTATATAATTAATTTTTATCATTAAATCTTATTAAAGTGATTTCCAATAAAAATAAGTTTAAAATGAAATATAACTATCAACTCAGTATAAATTTTCTTTTATAAGATATTATAGGACTTTTTTAAACCTTAGCCTAATGCAAATATGAATATAATTTAGGTAAATTAGAGTGTATACTACAAATATGTTCTGTGTACCATCAAAATTGGCCTTACTTTTACTAGTGCATTTTGAGATAGTATTTGTTCTCGGACGTTAATAGTTCTTATATTGTTTTTACATTTGTTTTCCGTTTTTTCCTACTTCTTATATTTTCGATTCAACACAATTATACAAAATATATTAGTTATATAGAATTTTGGATATTAGCACTTTTTTTGTGCTAAATTCATTTAACACCAAAAATGTGTTTCCAGGTGGTTATATACCATCAAATTATTGTTATTAAAGAATAAAGGTTGAAAATACTACAACAATCATATATAAAGTTCATTTAGAAATATATGACGTGATTCAATTTAATTTGTGTAGTTAGTGACTGGGATAAGACGAATATTGAGTCTTATGTTACATTTAAAATCAACTCATATTTGAAATTAATATAATATCACCTTTTCAAGTTAATGTCAACGAGATTAACCTATTGCAAATCCTAATCGGTCCTCACTAATCACAACTCACAACTTGCATTACCAAAATAGAGTTGTTAACAGACAAGGTAAACTGATATTCACCTAGTACTAGGGGCGAAAAACATGATTTGATACCCTTAAGATTATTATCGATCCGGACTAGAACAAAACATATTAATATATACTTCAAACAACTATATAATTACTCAACTGTAATAAAAAATACAATCAATACATGTGAAAATTGCTAATTCGTACATCTACATACATATAAATAAGGTAATCCGTTAGTGCATTGATATGAGAGTACTAATCAAATTATTCGATCTTTGCTCGAACCTGACTCAATAACAACAATAATATAATCAAGCTTTCAAGCACAAGAGGACCCGCCAAAATCAACTCCTCGATTAATTTCCCGCCATTTCGTCCTTCATTTAACTTCAATCTAATCCCCCCTCGCTCCTCAGCTCCTCCTCCACAGAACCCTACCACCTCATCCTCCCAATCACCACTCTCGCCACCAATGAAGATCCGCACGATCAAGCTCCGCCAAGTCCACAAACCTAACACCTCATCCTCCGCCTCCGGCTACTGCTCCATATTGTATGATCAGAAAGGGGAGTACATCATCACCGCCTCCACCTCCGAACCTTCAATCTTAATCCAAGACGCGCTTCTCCTTTCAAGCCCGCCGAAAATCCTCAATAACCACCTCGATGGCGTTACGGCGTTGGCTATTAGCCCTAATTCCACGTGTCTTGCTTCTGGATCCATTGACCGTTCTGTCAAGCTCTACAAATTTCCGAGTAATTGTTTAGTTACTTTCATTTTTGCTGTGTTAACTGTTAAGTGCTGTTTTTGTTGCAAAAAAAAGATCATCTAGTTTTGAATTTTGATGGTTAATTTTTTGTCTATTTTTGAATTGTGATTTTTAAGTTTGTTGGTTGACTCTATCTCAATATGAATTTTGTTGGTTGAATTTTCATCTAGTTTTGAGTAAGTTAATTATGGTTAGTTCCCGTTTAGTGACCAGCAGAGGAAGCACTTGCATATGTTCATCTCGACTGACTGTAAACTGGAATAGTTTTTTTTGTCTTTTTTAAGATTGATATTCTAGTTTATAAAAGGTTGAAATTTAAGTTCATATTTTTGCATTACTATATTAATTTAATTTGACTATTTTTCATCAGGTGGCGAGTTTCAGACAAATGTTACAAGGTTCACATTGCCAATTCGAGCCCTTGCATTTAACAGATCCGGCACTCTGTTGGCAACCGCAGGTGATGGTGACGGAATAAAACTCATAAACACTATTGATGGTTCAATTGCAAGACTTCTCAAAGCACATAAAGGTTCCGTTGATGGGGTATCTTTCGACCCCAAAAGTGAATACATGGCTTCAGTTGACGCATTTGGCTCTGTCATAATTTGGGAGCTCCAGTCTGGGAGAATCGTTCATGATCTTAAAGGCATTGCTCCTGATACTGGATCAGATCCTTCTATTATGAATGTTGTTGAGTGGAGTCCTGATGGGGAGATGTTAGCAGTACCAGGAAGAGAAAATGATGTTGTAATGTATGACAGAGATACTGCCGAGAAGACGGCTTCACTGAGAGGTGACCATATGCAACCTGTTTGTTTCCTTTCCTGGTCACCAAATGGGAGATATATGGCCACTTCTGGTTTAGATAAGCAGGTATTGATATGGGATGTTAAGAAGAGCCAAGATATTGACAGGCATAAGTTCGAGAACACGATAACGAGTATGGCATGGAAGCCACATGGTAATGCACTAGCAATTATTGATTCAATGGGAAAGTTCGGAGTGTGGGAATCAGCTGTACCCTCCTCCATGAAATCTCCTACAGAAGATATTCCTTTGTTAAAAACTGGAAACGGGTTCCAATTATTTGATGAAGAAGAAGAGGAAGAGGGAGAGAAAGAAGAGCCTAGTATCTCTGGTAGTTTCAGTGATCTAGGTGAAGATAGCCACGGGGAATCTGAACCCCTGGGTCATAAAAGATCACGTAAGGAGTCAAAATATCAAGATGAGTGGCAAACTGATGATTTTGACAAGCTTGGCAGGAGTCCCCAGATTGAACGCCGTAAAAGGTCTTCAGACAAGCATGCCCAAGCAAAATTGAAGGATGCCGTGAAAATAAGAACTACTTCAGAACAATGTAAACTGCAGGAAGCTTTTCAGCCAGGAGCAACCCCAGTGCAGCCTGGGAAAAGACGTTTTTTGTGCTATAACATGCTTGGATGTGTAACCTCAATGGACCATGATGGATACTCCCATATAGAGGTAATTTCAGTATCTTGTAGCATTCTATGTTGTATATCAACAGTCAGCAAGTAGTATATCCTAATATTTACTACAGTTTGATCCCAAAATAAGAGAGAAAGGGTGATTGGTAATGATAAGCCTACAGTCTTTGTTGCTGATGAACCTCTAGAGATCCTCCTACGGGGTTCATCTTTTACAGGAAGCCCAATTATTGTTTGATGTATTTGTCATGGTGGCCAACAATTAAGGCTAAGAGACCCTAAATATCAAAAACTTCAGGTTGTTGCATTTTATAATCCTAATTGATTGTTAAGTTGCATGTTGTATTATTATCAATCTGTCTGTATATCGAAGTTATATAAACTTTGATGTGGCTGAGGTATGTGACTGGTATCTTATGTCCTGATTGCAGGTAGATTTCCATGACACAAGCAGTGGTCCACGTGTTCCTGCTAGGACTGATTATTTTGGTTATACAATGGCTTCTTTAAATAAAGACGGAAGTGTTTTTGCCAATCCCTGCAAGGATGAGAAACATATGAGCACTCTAATGTACTGTCCATTTAGTAGCTGGGCTAGCAATAGTGAGGTGTGTGCCATCATAATCACTCGAATGCTTTAGTAGAGGACTTACAAGTCCTCTGCTTAGCAATTGGTTAAAGTTTGGTAGATAAATCAACTTTTCTTTGTCAATCTAGTGGTCTATGCGATTTGAAGACGAAGAAGTAAGGGCTGTTGCGTTGGGATCTTCTTTTGTGGCTGCAATAACAAATCTTAACCTTCTTCGTATTTTCTCTGGTGGTGGACTGCAGGTTAGTTACATGTAGCATTTGATCATCATTATTATTTTACTTCTGTATTCCAACTCCCTACTTGTTATTTCTTCAATTTCCAAAAATAGTTTTACTTAAACTATTCTCCCTTATTAGACTATGCTCTGCAATGTATTTTTTAAGTTTTGGGAAAGAGCTCAGACTTAAATTTGGAAGGAGGGAGTAGAATTTATCCTTCCATTTGCCGCGTCATGATTTCTACTGATGGCAGCCAAGAACCAGTTATATTATAAAAATGGAACTCTAATATAAAATATAAAGAAATGTTCTATTGTAGGCTAGCTTTAGGACAATTAACGATTATCTGCAAAAACTATATAGAGGTCAACAATTATCATTCTGGAATTTCACATCATTGCTACCACATACTTAAATTTTTATTTTGCTGGAATTTGCTGACAACGTGTTACATCTGTCTCTGTAAATTGTAGAGACATATTCTTTCCCTTGATGGACCAGTGGTTACTGCAGCAGGCTTTAGTGATCTGCTTGCTGTTGTCACCCATGTTTCTTCTCCTCTTCCTTCTGATGACCAGGTATAAAGCTTAGATTTTAGTTCTTATACTTATCTTACTACCTACAATATTAGCATGTTTACTAGCAGAGCTATATGAGATTGTTGGCAGGTAAATGTTGAAGACACTGTTTTAGTAATAACTTTATGATTGAGTAAATAACTTATATCTGCTATGCTACTCGTATAGGTGCTTGAATTTAGGGTATTCAACATCCATGAGGGAACACAACCTGTAAGAGGACGACTTCCTCTGACTCCAGGTTCACATTTATCATGGTTTGGCTATACTGCAGAAGGCCAATTAAGTTCTTTTGATTCTAAGGTGGGTAGTTGTATTCATCACATGGTTTACAATACATACCTAAGAATAGCCGTGCTTTATCTGAGATTGCAACCACATGTATAGGGCATTTTAAGGGTTTTCATGAATCAATTTGGAGGCAGCTGGCTCCCCCTTTTCAGGTAAAAACGCTTTCAAAGTATCCGAGTCTTCATTGCTAAAATTTTGTTCAATGAAAGACATTAGTGATTAAAATCTTTATCAGTGCCAAGAAGTCAAAGAAAGATGAAAACTATTGGGTTGTTGGCTTGAACTCGACAAAACTATTTAGTGTTATGTGCAAATCTCCTGATGTAAATCCACAGGTATCGAGTGTACTGTATTATTTGATTCCCTGCTCAGCGATATGATCCAGCATCTTATAATCCTTTGTCCTCAGGCCACTCCAAAACCAGTGCTCACACTGCTAGATCTTTCATTTCCTCTTGCTGCTTCTGATCTTGGAGCAGAAAGCCTAGAGAATGAATTTATTATGTATAACATGCGTATTAATGAGGTAAGTGTATCTTCAATAGTATTATCCCTGAGATGTGTTTGTTTGGGAACTTTTAAAAATTCAGTAGAATCATTATCAACTGTTTATTTATGCAACATCAGTCTTTGGTTGGTTGAATTGGGACTTTGGGAGATCGATCACTTGCAAAGTTTGATAATATACTTTGATACTCATATAGATACAGAAAAGGATAGAAGAATTGGCAGCTGCTGGGCATGATACTATGTCCCTTGATGACGAGGCTTTCAATACTGAAATTGCCCTTGATAGATGCATCTTGAGGCTGATTGGTTCCTGCTGTAATGGTTAGCTCTTTGAAAGACCCGCTTCCTGTTAATATTTTTGTGCTCCTTTTTTGTGTTACAATTATTGATCAATGATCTGCTCACTCCTATTGTTTTTACAGGTGATAAGCTAGTCAGAGCAACTGAACTTGTAAAACTGCTCGCCCTAGAAAAATCAGTTAGAGGTGCGATAAAGCTTGTCACTGCAATGAAGCTTCCAACTCTGGCTGATCGTTTCAACACCATACTTGAAGTAGGAGTCAAACTTTTTACCTCTTTTTTATAATTAGCTAATACCATTATTCATATTTGTAATTTTCCTGTCACCATAAAATCTTACAGGAAAGACTGAATAGCGAGACAATTGGAAAGGCAGTTCTACAAGAGCCAATTTCAAATGGTAATGCATTTGCTAAACCTGACAGGATGTTTAATAAGTTTATCACCCCACCAGAAAGTAGTAAAGCTGCTGAGACCTCAGTTCCATCTTCCACCTTCATTAAGAATCATATAGTGGATGAGGGAAGCAGAAATGGAAAAAGAAAAGCTGAGGAAACTCAAACAAATAACAAATCAGAAAAGCGTGGTGAGGTCGAGATCACAGAGAAGTTAAAGAATGTTAAAGGAACAAAAAAATTGGAGACTTCTAAGGTTGCAGGGGCGAGCAATGAAACATCTCAGCGCCCATCTAATCCATTCGCAAAGCCATCAAGTAACCAAGGAGATTCTTCTTTGTTTGATACTTTCAAAAAAATGAAGAGTTGAAAGATGTTAGTAGAAAGTAGATGGCTTGCCTCAATGTGCTGACCAACTTCAAAAAAAGCTGCCATGTATCGTCCAGTATCTATCTATAGAGGATCCGAACAAAATAGTAATGTACAATTTCTGTAGCTGTATACATGTATAAATAAGCAATTCAATTAAGTATTTTTCTGATTGAGCTCAATAGGGATATGCGGTGTATTAAATCATACGTATTATAGACTTGCTTCCTATTTGTTTCTCAAGAGTCTTGAGAGAGAGTTTACTCTCTTTTTTCCCATAAACTCTCCATGTTATGGTAATTCTCGAATTGTAAGCACTACTGGCTCATCATCACCTGAAACACTAGGATACCGAATGGAATACATACCAGGATAGATGATGCCTGAAGTCTTAATAACAGAAAATGTCATCTACAACATGAACGTAGACTATCAGTACTAAAATCTCATTCTACGTTCTAAAAAGAAGCCTAGGCAAGAAAATGAAGCCACTTCTCTATAAATAAGATCGAAGTACAGGGAGATTCCAGGCAAATGGAAATGGCTTTTCTGCAGAATTGACGAAAGATTTGCCAACCGAGATTAGATATGATTGGACAGAACACAGCAAAACACGTAAGTGCTGGACAGTATGAACTGGTAAACAGTCATGTCCAAGTTTACAAAAGATAAAACAGGTATAGTTGAAACATAACAAAGAGCAGCTTATTATAAAGACTCCTCAATGTACAGTAACATGAGAGAAACAGAGCCATGTCTAAACAGCAGACAACACTAAAAAGACTAGAAGGTATTAAAAGGCTTGGCTTAGTTCAATTACAAAATCGAACCACTCTTAAGCAGACTCAAGCAAGTAAAAGGGGCTTATTTCAGACAAACATCAAGAGCTCAGGCCGGCTGTATACATTGTTAGCTTCATCTTCCATCACCGGATAGGCAGCCACCAACGCATCTTGAGCTCCAATGTACAGTGAGTTGTAGATTTTCCAGTACACTTCCCTGACTTTCCTAGCTGGATGAAACAGGCCTTGAAGACAGTAGTTGAGAATAACAGCTGCTCCCAGTGCCACCCTCATTCCTTCGATGGCTTCCATTACAGCATTAATAACATGAGGGGATGTCTCAAATATGTTTGGCCAGACGTAGTTCAGAAGGTGGACTAGAGCATCTTCACATCCCAAGCCAGCTACTCCAAGTGCCATATGCTTGACTGCTGAAGCTGCAGTCTGCCTATGAACCAAGTCCCTGTCCATCAAAGCATCCTCAAGTAATGGGGTCACAGCATATATGTAATCCTTGCCCATTTCTCCAATGTACTCAAAGAGGAAGGACATAGATTTTAAAACACCATTTTGAACATTAAGCTCCGGCACACGATACTCATTCATCAAGGCAGGCAACACAGTGAAAGGGGAGCACGTCTCTGCAACAATTGCAATTGCCACAGTGGTACAGACACGGTTCTGACGTTCTTGGACCTTCAGATTATTTAACAATGTTGCTAGCACATCTTGTGGACCAATAGCTTTTGCAATATATCCAAAAGTGTTAACGGTTGCACGACGGATACCCTTCTTGTGAGCTTTGAGCATCTCAAGAAGTTCAAAACAAATTCTCATCCACTCCCTGGCTGGGACAAATTCAGCACCACGATCTGCAATTCTTCCAACAAGATCTATACAGTTCTCCTGCACTTTCTCATGCCGATTCTTCAGAATTGGGGTTAATCGAGGAAGCAAATCTTTGATTGGAGGAGTCATTTTAGTCATACCAATGACGTTAACAATTGATTTGAGAGCCCCAAGAATAGACCCCAGAACTTCGGGGTATTCCTCACCCAGGTATTCATATAAGACAACACCAAGATGGCCCATTAATTGTTCTTCCCCGCATTGCTTCATAACAACAGCAATCCTGGATATGAGATCTGCTGCTTGCTGCCTCACCTTTGCACTTTTGTTATTCAGACGCCACTTTATAGTACCACAAATCTGAGGAAGGTACGGTTTTACTCTCTGTCCAAGTGAGTTCACAACAGCACCAAATCCATTAAGCATTACATTAGCATCATCACTAGTCTGTTCTTGAAAGGCATAGAGGATTCCATCAATCAAGAGTTCTTCCAAGCGCGCATCTATATCAGAAGCACCCAAATTCGTGACCACCTTCTCGATGGTCTCCATGACCATCCTTCGATATGGTTCACTCTCATCTTTCAGGTCTTCAACGATTCTGCCCACTATATCAGCCACCCCTACTTTATTCGCAATCTCCTCAGTGGTTTCGACAAGTTGCCGATAATTCCTCCGGTCCAATGCCATCCTCCTTACCCAGAAGTTGCGGAAAAACTCCGGTAAGATGTCAGTTCGGATATAATCAGGCTCAACACCTTCAGTACTTACACATTGCTTAACCACCTTCAATACAATTTTCTTCATCTCTTCATCAGGTGACTGAAACTCACGGATCAGAACGACCATCACTTCCTTGGTATAGTAACTAGCATATATGGCATCCATCAATGGAATAACGAATCCAATGGCCTTCAAGAAAGCAGCCAACACCTTTCCACGGTGTGACCTGATACCCTTCCACAGAGGCTTCAGTACCGAGTCAAAGCTTTCAATACCATAGGGGGCAGCAGCCTCGGCAAGGGCAGCAAGAGAGAGAGCTGTAATAGTACGCACTTTCTGATTCTCATCATTCAGACCATGTTCTATGATCTCAACCAATGACCTCAAGTGAGGAAGAACAGCGCAGCCAATCAAAATAGCTATCTGCTGAACAATTTTAATACCTGTGTGACGAGCTTGCCAAGACTTTTTACTCTGACAAACTGCTTTTAGAAATGGCAATAAGGCAGGAATTCCAAGAGCAGAGGCGACCACGCTGAATGCTCTAGCAGTAGTATTCCTCACATATTCATCGATGTTATCAATATCAGGACGCATTGCAGCGATCATAGTAGCCAAACCTGCAGCCTTGCTGAGATTCGAAATGATCTCTCTTCCCTCCACACGAGCATAATAATCTTCATCAATCAATAACGGCTCAATGACAACTAAAATTTTGTGGACAAATGGACGAACCAACTCATCCAATTTGTAAAGCACTCTATCTATAACCTTAACAAGCAAATGTCTTTCCTGATCTTCTAGAGTAGGCTGCATAAGCAATGGGAGAATGCGGTTAAACAACGGCCCTGCCCCAAATTCTCTTGCCTTATCTGTGAGTTGTCTCAGAGCAGTTTTTCTTTGTGGAGGTGTTCCATTCTTGACCTTGAGCAACAACTTCATAATCTTCCTCTCTTTCTGTTGGTCAGGGGACAACTCCTCTTCATCGTCTTCATTAAGCAAAGGAGCAAAGTATTGATAATCTTCTGGCTTCATAAATGGTAATCCGCCAGGCATTTCTTTTGGCACATCAAACTGTTGCCCGCGGGTTTCTTCAGGGATGACATATCCTGGAGTCATCATCGGGGTTGGAGTAGCAAGGAGTTTTCTGGCAGGTGTCCTGATAGGCACATAAGAAGGAGGTGGATCCAAAATCTTATAACCCTCCTGCGGAAATATAGTATCAAGCTCTTCATCAGTTAGCGGGCGGTTTCTCTCCTCGATGTCCTTTTCCCACCTCAAAAGATTGTATTGCTCAGGGGTAATTGCCCCACGAAGATTGATGGCACCTGGAGTTGGGGTAGCTAGTTCAGCTCCACCGGCAGGAGTCACACCAGGAGTAGCAGAAGGAGTTGCACCACCCATAGGCGTTGCACTAGTCATTGAAGCTGGTGTTTCATCCCATCTTGACCTCTGCCGCTTAGGTGTTGGAGTAGCAAGTCCAGACAGTTTTGGTGTTGCATCCCAAGTCATCCCAGCAGGAGTTGCACCAGGAGTCACCCCTCCTCCAGCAGGAGTAGCATCTGAATCAGCCACTCTTCCTGGGGTAGGAGTTTCATCCCACCTGTTCTTTCGAATTGATGGAGTTGCATCCCCAAGTCTTCCTGGTGTTGGTGTCGCATCCCATCTTCCGATTCCAGGTGTAGAGTCAGGCATATCCCAATCTGAACCAGATTTTGCCTTCTTTGCAGTTCCGTCATCCTGCGACTGATCCCACCGGTTCCTCCTCTTCTGAGCAGGCTTCTCAACCTCACCCTTCTCCTTCTCTTTCTCTTTCAACTCCTCTTCTTCTTTCTTCTTCTTAGCAATTTCTCTCAAAACCTCTTCCTTTTTCTTCTTCAACGATTCCTCTTTCATAACATCAGCATAAGTCCTCACCTCTGGGCCAGGCGTCTTATCCATAAAAGGGTCAACCCTCTCAGGTGATATCACCCTATTCAACCTCCTCCTCCTATAATCATCCTCCCTATCAATAATCTTACTCGGCCTATTGAACCCTAACTGCTCCTCATCGCCACCAGCTCTAGGCATATCATTGAAGTACTGTTTTGGAGCAGTAAAGGAGGCCATCTTCCTTCCAATCTCGCTATTGTCCACAGCATCCATATTATCATCTTCCTCATCCACAGGAATCGAAGTCATGAAACCTCCGAATCGATCAGGGTTATACAAATCAGTATCATAGGTTACAGAGTTGAGAGATGCAAGCTCTTGCTCCATCTTCTTCCTCTCTTCTTGCGTTTTCTCGATCTCGCTCTTATCAGAATCCATTTCTTTCAATAACAGGAACCCACTAACAAAAATCCGCAAATAATCAAAAGTTCAAATTACACAACCCTATGCTTCAAATTCACCTGAAAAATAAGATAATAAATCAATACAAACACATAGATAAAAGCAGCATCTTCAACAGTGTATTCATACATGAAAAAGGGAATGTCTTGGAACATCTATACTACTTAATATCCACTAAACCCCAATACAAGCACATAGACAAATCAATACAAACACATAAATAAAGCAGTATCTTCAGGAGTGTATTCGAAAATGAAAACGGAAAGTTTTGGAACATCTATACTACTTAATATTCACTCCACCCCCAATACAAACACATAGATAAATCGATACAAACACATAGATAAAGCAGCATCTTCAACAGTGTATTCAAAAATGAAAAACGGAACGTTTTGAAACATCTATACTACTTAATATTCACTCCACTCCAATACAAACACATGTAGAAATCAATGCATAAGACATAGATAAAGCAGCATCTTCAACAGTGTATTCGAAAATGAAAAACGGAGCATTTTGGAACATCTATACTACTAAATATTCACTCCAAACCCAATACAAACACATAGATAAAGCAGTATCTTCAGGAGTGTATTCGAAAATGAAAACGGAATGTTTTGGAACATCTATACTACTTAATCTTCACTCCACCCCCAATACAAGCACATAGATAAATCAATACAAACACATAGATAAAGAAGCATCTTCAACAGTGTATTCAAAAAATGAAAAACGGAACATTTTGGAACATCTATACTACTGAATATTCACTCCACTCCAATACAAACACATGTTTAAATCAATACATAATACATAGATAAAGCAGCATCTTCAACAGTGTATTCGAAAATGATAATCGGGACATTTTCGAACATCTATACTACTAAATATTCACTCCAAACCCAATATAAACACATAGATAAATAAATACAAACACATAGATAAAGCAGCATCTTCAATAGTGTATTAAAAAATGAAAAACGGAACGCTTTGGAACATCTATACTACTTAATATTCACTCCACCCCAATACAAACACATAGATAAATCAATAGAAACACATAGATAAAGTAGCATCTTCAACAGTGTATTCAAAAATGAAAAATGGAACGTTTTGGAACATCTATACTACTTAATATTCGCTCCACCCCAATACAAACACATAGATAAAGCAGCATCTTCAACAGTGTATTCAAAAATGAAAAATGGAACGTTCTGGAATACCTATACTACTTAATATTCACTCCACCCCGAAAAGATTGTCCAATTTTGACTTTAAATGGTCAAAATTAACATAACTTTGAAGCCTTAATTGACATATATAACTTTGATTTGAAACAAAATTATCATATCAATAATACAACTTTTAAATCTACAATCATTCGATATAAATTTTTAACATATATAATCCAACATCATCAGTATACTTGAGCTCATAAAATAAAATGAAAAAAACAACCATCAAAATAATAACTGGACAATCTTTTTGGGATTTTAGAGCAAAAACACAAGAATACCTTATATTAAGCTTAAAAATAAAGGCTTTGAAGCTTGTTATTTGCACAAGAGCTTTTGTAATTTCAGCTCCTTAGAAATCTGAATCTCTATCGTATTTCTTCGAACAAGTTCCAGGTTTAATTCAATAGGGGGAGGGGGGAAATAGAACGTTGATGGCCTGTTATTTTAGGAAGCCCATCTGAATAATAACAAGTCGGTTATCTATCTACCGACTCGATTTTTCGATCTAGTAATAATTATCGATTTATGTGGTAGAGTTAAATATAAATTTATAGGTAAAGTACAAATTACTAGTACGACTTATATATACTTTATCGAGTGGTGGTAATTATCCACTTATTTAAGATATTTTATAAAGTTTTCATCCTAGGTGTGTGGTAGTAAATATAAAGTAATCAAGTAGAGTTTTAAATCGAGTAAAAGAATTACCCATTCATTAATTAAGTAATCTTACTCACTATTATTTTAAGGTTTATGATAAATTTATTATCATATTAAAATCAAGATGAATAGGAATTGTTTGTGAAAATCGTGAACAATTAGATACAAGTTTCTAGTAGTCGTTTGTGAATTCTTCTTCCAAATAGATTTGTTAATAAAATTAATTTGAAAGACTCCTAATAAAAATGAACTTTATACATATATACGATACTAATTTCAAGTTGATAAATTTGCATTAATCCGTCATGGATAACGAGTCTCTTTGAGAACATGGTATCAAAAGCAACTAAAAATGAAACAAAAATGGAAGAGATAATAAAAAAAAAATTTGTGGAAATCAAACACCAGAATCCAAACTGGTAGAAAATTGTGAAGAGATGGTCTTCTAGAAAAGATATGATCACTATTTTTTACATTAAACAGGTGGGAAACACTTGTTTAGACTATAAGGCAGTTTGTAGAACTCATCACTCCTCACATCTTTGTTGTATTGCAAGAACTTTTCCCACCAGTGTGAACCATTATCTTTCCGGGACTGACCCTTGTCGGAAGGAAGAGTACGATCTAATATTATAGCAACTAGGACAGCCACCACCGCATGAGACATAAATATGACCGATATTATGTCGTTGAACTGCATCATAAAACAAAGAGGAGGGTTAGAAAACGCGAGAAATGTATCAGATGCTAACGATGAACTGAACTTTTGACGAGGTGTTTGTTATGTACCCAAATGGCTTTTGTATGAACTGGACCAATGCCTGAAATTAGTTGATGTTCTCTGAAGTATTGAGGTATAGATAGTCCTAGGAAGAAAGAGAAGCCTAATATAGATTTTGTCCTGAAACTATTCAAGTTGCAAAATTGTAGAAACCCCAGGCCTGCTGAAGCTGTAAGAAACGAAATCGACTGATTTGTTAATATCTCCGATAACTTCACTATTACACATATAGATGTAATGTATCAGAAAAATGCTATAAACATTTATAAATATAAACGTACAAGCATATGCAAAGCAAACACAGTAGACGGCTCCCATGATAGTTAAGGGTACTGAAGCAAAAAGCGCTCCTAATTTCCCTGCCAGATGTATCAGATTTATATAAAATACTTATATGAGATTGTTTTTGTTAAATAACGAATGAGCTGTGAAACCAGGCCAACGTTCTTTGGAAAGATACCACACCTAAGATAGAGAAAAAAATCATGAATGCAGCTGATATCTGAACCACACGACGACTTCCAGCTTTTGTCAATGCCAAGAGACCAGCATTTTCCCTTTTTGGCAAACAAAAAAATCAAATGAGAGAAATATATAACACATTGGATGCATCTGTTAGAGAAGTTATATTGTAGTGTTACTCACATTGTTGCTGTACAACCAGTTATGCCACCTAGAAGCGCACTCAAGAAACTAGCGATTCCCTATATTGAACAATTTTTAAAGATTTCAGTAAAAAACTAGCAGATCTGGACTGGAATGTATTAATTTGAACTATAAGAGAAGTATGAAAAAATCTCACCATCCAGCCAATGCCACGACCTATGACGGATGGTGGCACTGGTGTGGCGCTTCCATATCGCCCTGCTACTAGAAAAGCTCCAGTTGACTGCAAGTAGTAAAGTGATGATCAAATTCGACTACCAAATGTTCCTATGTGCCTATTAGTAACACGGTCTATAGAATAAAATAGGTTGAAAGAATATACCTCAGTTGAAGCAACTAAAGCAGCAAAAATCATAGCAAAAACATCTCCAGCATCGAAAGTCGGAGGTCCCCATTGGAATGGCAAAGGAAAATATAGCCTGTAAGAAGAACAAATATGTGAACAATGATCAAAATTGGTATTAAATCAATGGCATAAACCACTCTACCAAGGTGCTTGAGCAATAAGCCCTGCACGATCTGTGCGACAACTCTCATTTGGAGAACCACTATAAGCACCGCTCCAAGTGAGAATTCCAGCATAAATCCATACTATAGCAATTGAGAAGATGACTCCATATCGGTCACAAATTGGTCTCTTTGATTTCATATAAGCCGGAAGATACTGAAAAGCTCAACAAACTTGCATATATTAGTTAGTGATCTCTACGAATTATATTTGCAACTTAAAAGTTCATTTTCTTTTTAACAATAATGTACGCAAAGTTATAGCCACTGAAGAATAAACCAATAATGTGGTTAAACTTGCCTGCGAAATGGCAACCACAACTATCAACCCTGGAGCCCCAATCTCGACACATCTGGCAAGCTACAACAACCATTCAGTAAGGACTTAAATATGAAAAAACAATGAAGCAGAATTTTCAATGAGAGCTTGAAGATAACAAACAATGACGCTAGGACATGCATTACGTTTCTCAATTCAGTTCTGATCATCTTCCAATACTTCACAAATTTGATACTTAATATGATGGTTTTTGCGTAAATGCCATAAAACCGTCGCTATTTTTTAGGAACTAAAATGTAATGAATGACACATGAATATACTAAATTAATTAAGTTGATAGTTAGGAGTTGTTCTCCTTACAGACGGAAACCCAAGATAATAAAGTCCAAGACCACCCAACGAAATCAGCGGAGCCATTTGAAGTGGAAAAATAAACCTTTGAAATTAGAAGAAAAAGGAGTTAGAACCCAAAATATGCAAACCTTAATTAATGAATATTGTGATGCGAGATTGTAATCTTCTCAATAGAACATACCTGACAAAGTTCCTCCATATACCTAGGAAACCGACAATCAATTGCACACATGACGCAACAATGAGAGCGCCTTGTAGACCCCTCATTGTCATTGCAAACTTCTGAAGAACCAGAATAAGATATTTTGTTCATAATCTGCATCATGTCTTAGTAAAAAAAAACGATCATACTATATTACCTCCGAAGAATCATCTAATGAAGAATATCTTCTTGCTTTGATAACGGATACTATTGGAACCAAATAGGCATATGAGCCACCTATAACCGATGGCAATCTAGTTCCAAAAAAGGATTGCATTAACGTGTTCACTCCTGAGACAAATAGCAATGTCTGGATCACCTTGACCTTGTCGCCCTTCGAAACAAGAATATAAAACAATATACATCACATGAGAACAACAAAATACGAAATTATATTTTGAAAATATAACGAAACAACTCAATGATCGTCATATATCAAATGTTACCTGATCACCACCCATTAGAGGAACTACTAAACTTGGGATCAAAACTGTAGTACCAAGAGATAAGATATAATGCTGAAAACCCAAGGCTACGGAGTCAGCTGCATAAAACAATAATCAATCAGCCTTTCAAGAAAAATGCATTGACGAATAATGAATACCTTACTAAACTACAGTTTCAAGTAAAAATGAAACAAAAATGTAAAGAGTACTAACACCAAGGAGGTGGACTGTTGATGCAATATTGAACACCAGGAAGCTGCTCCAAGATAGCATGTGGCTGCGGCCCTTCTTCTACCTTAACCTCGTTTGCGCCTTTTTTCTTTTTGTTATTGTTGTTGTCGTTGTTGGCATTTCCATTATCTGCACTAGGTGAACTTTCCCCTCCTTGCTCATTAGCCATTCTTGAAACTAGAAAATTAACCAAAAAAGTTTGAAGCGTATGTGTTCTTTTTTCTCCAAGTAATGATATATGGAATTTAAAAGTGGGAGTTACACAATATAGAGATTAATGCAAATTGCAAAGATATGACCATATCATGAATTAGCAATAATACAATGCCTTAAATCTGAAAATTAATGGTCATTAATAATATCCTTCAATGTGTTCTTTATTGTAATTTGATACGATTTTTAAAGAGACCCAAAGCAGCTATCTTATGAGGTTATATTGCACAACTTATCTATAGTATAAAATAGTAACAGTAAAAATTGAGAGGTTATATTGCATAAAGAACACTTAAATACAAAAATTTAGTAACAACCTCTCTTTCTTTTAGAACATAGAGTAACTTACTAGCTACTACTACTAACATAAAAAATAATGAAAAAAATACTAGAAACTAATGAAATTCAGAGGCTCAAACAAATACACAACTTGTTCATGATTTCTCCCTTCCCAACAGACATAGAGTTAGCTCATTAGGAGACTTCAGGTCGTCTTTGAACTCCTTCTTCGTTTGTTGCATAACCGCACCTAAAGTGTCCAGAAAAGTACAGGGGGATGACGAATTTATGTAACGGTTCATCTCTTTTTCCTTGGTGGTAAAGGATTAAGAAGGAATAATAAGAAAAAACACTATAAGATAGACTTCCACGCCTTCTGCATTTTCTTTGCTAAATATCTGGTTCCATGAACAGCCCCAGCAGTCAGTAGACCAGCCACGGCCTGCCTAGCACTAGACACCATCACCTTTCGACTCACAAGCTTTCGCGTGCACTCAGCAGCCTCTGCTTTGGAATTGATCATAACTTCTCGCACTGCCGCACCTAAAAACATTTGCAATATTACCAATTGACGAAGTAAAGGTCAGGACAGATTCTTCATCTGATCACAACACAAACCAAAAAGCAAACAGAATGGCCAGAAATTGCTGTAGTTGTTTGGAAATATTTCTACATTATGAGTTATGACTGGAACATTAGAAGGGACATACCTTCTATTCCAGCGTTTATTCCCATCTGATTCCTAAAAGGCTTGGGAAGAGAAGAAACAAACGCTAAAGAAGCGCTTACCCCACAATCCTAATTTTAAATGGTAAAAAACAAGTTGGTATACTTCAGATGAAGTCGAGACATAACATACTCCATATTCATGAGATTCATAGAATACTATTAAGTAAAATCTATCCCAGTAGTAAAGAGATCATGAACATTTCATTTATATACATGTCAAATGAACTACTTGATAGTTTTATAGTACCCATGCAAAGGTCTTGATAACGTCTAATATGCATAAAATGTGTCTCTAAACCTGGTAAATAATTCCAAGCAAATTCAAATTCCTAGTGTTCAAGAAGGTCCTTAATAATAATAACTCTGTAAAGACGCAAATATAAAGAGTAACACAGACAAACCTGTGTAATCTTCACTTGATTATCATGAGATATTGATATTGTCAGCAGATCTTTAGTAGCATATTCTTCCAGATATGGTCTGTACATCGTTTGGAACAAATCATACTGGGACTGAACTATTTTCTTCACCTGAGTGTTATGGCATACATCTATGAAACAGTGTGAAAGATAAAGAGAATCTGGTAAAAGCAAATGAAGTGACACCGTATTCATTTGTACAGGCTGCCAATAATATTTGTCTAAGGAGTTCATTTTCCAATTTTCATAATTGTCTAAAACTTAGGTAGTACCTTGTCACATATCGTATCCTGGCAACATGAAAAAAACTACCAAATATAGGCTGGATATTAGTGAATCTTGGGCTCTTGGCTATTCATAAGCTTCTCAGCTCATAAAATAGTGAAAGGCCGATTGCTGGACACAGAGCACTTAACGTAACAAGATCCAGAAAGTCTGTGGTCTGCTTTACCTTGTTTTTATCCTCGGCAAAATACATCCGCAAGTCACCCATATATGACAAGCTACATACTTTAGCAAACAGGTCCTCCTGCCAGTTACCAATTTAGAATAACTAATTGGAGCATCAGGTTCCAAGAGTTCAGAAGCTAAAAACCAACCTCTGTAAACTTTGATGGCAAAAGGAGGAGAGCAGCTGATATAGCTGACTTCAGGTTGATACTGTTCACACTTTTGAGGTCCAGATTATCCACAATAATATTGACCTAAATGAAGAGGAAGAGGTTATAACTGCTACGAGAACATGAATATTTACATGAACAATGGGCATAGTATAAACTAGAATTTGTGCAAACATTTTCTTGTTCTTTACCTAGCAAGACAATGTGGACTAGTGATCTAAATCTAGAAAGGAGGGCTAACTGGCGGCCGAAGTACTTTGATCAACGGTACAGTATGTGATATCATAAACACTCTTAAAGAGAAACATTGGACTTCACAAAAAGATGATACCTCCATATGCCAATGGGATTCTTTTTGCTAGTGCAACTTGCTCTTATCTTGCTCAAGCAACAAAATGCATTTCAAGGAAATGTGGTTATATGCAAGACCTAACTCTTTACAGTGTACATACATCACCAAATCAAATGTGGAGACTATAACCTCTAACTAGCGAGCAACCCTTCTTGGTTTGCAGACACGATTATTCCTGTCATTACATAATTACACTAAAAGAGAGAAACAAAATACAGATCGACATACAGGTTTTTGCATGCGACCACTGAGATAAAACTTTTCCCATTCTGTAATGTCCTGTATCAAGTCATGCACTCGTACAACTCCATACTTGTACATCTGCATGAATAAAAAAAAGGAACATAACTCAATACTCCATGAACTTACTATATCGGCGCAAAAAATCAAGTCTAGTGTGTGTATGTAATCACAAGGTCATGCACTACCTTCTTGTTCCAAGATACAAATGGATTGAAGTGGACACCAACACCAATATGATTGGCCACGCCATTTATCTGCCAATGTGAATTTACGTAAGTAAGATGCCAACTTCACAAGCAACAATCACAAAAACGGAGAACAGAACAAGAGTAAATACCATCCTCTCTCCACCAAGGTGCACCATCCATGATGCATAATGATTCCTATTCATTTTCAAATTCTTGATCACAGAAAACATCAATTAGAATACAGGCATTATTCAGCTATCAGCACTCAATGCAAAGATAATTTTCCAGCTCAAACCTTGGCATGCCATTGTACAGGGTCAGTTACACCGAGAATGTAATCTACCATCGATGTCTAGTCAGTTCAAGTAACAAAAACCACATCAGAGAGCTTATCTTAAACCAAACTGAAGCAAATCAAACTTCAGCAATAGACCCTAGACAATTTAAAACAACTCTATGCCTATAGCGATAAATATTTAATTCAGCACAAGGAATTACAAAGAGTAATAGAGAAGACCAAAAATGGATTGCACCTCATCTCGGTTGCTCGGGTGAAGTGTGGAACCATAAATGCAGCAAAACTCAACAGGGGGTAGAATTTCCAACAACGTTCCAGACGCACTTTTATCTTCACTCTCCATCTATTTACAAAAAGCAGAAGCCATGCAAATGTGTCAATTTCACTACTACTACTACTACTACCATCCAAGATTCCCTTACAGTCATTTCATCGAACACATAAGGGCATTCAATACAACCCCCAAAAACACATACCCTTATCCCTTTTCCAAACGCTAAACAATCAACAAGATAAATCTTGTTGTATAAATTTTTTAATACCAATATTAACCATATTATATTAGCCACTACACGACAAATAAAGAAAAAAAAAGTACTCTTAAATATAAACTACCTAGTACAGCACTAGGTAGTACACAACAATGTTGATACTTGTCAACATCAATAATATGATCATTTTGAGGGCAAATAAATAGATTCCAATATCATAAAGGAGCAAATTGCAAATTCAACAATTTCCAAAAATTATAAATCCAACGAAATAAATTTTCGTACTTCCCAAAGCTATATCCCACACAGACTCTTCTCTAACTCTTTGAGCTAAGCTGCTACACAGAGGCGACTTGAAGACGATACAAGTAATAGTCTTTAAATAAATGCTTTAGTTAATATTTGTGCAATTCAACTTATATTTTGATTGTCGAATTGAGTAAATTTTTATAAATCCAAAAGATTGTATTTTTATTTTTGATTGTCGAAAGTAGTAAATTTTATGATAGTAATTGATAGATAAAACTTTGATTATAGTCCAAGTTATGGTGTTAATACTATCTCCACCTCAAAAAATGATTTGGTTTATCTTTAGATCCTCAAAACTAATAAATTTTATATATTTTAAGTCTTTAACATTCCTTTAAATAATGATTATTATGTTAAGATCAAAATACATTCATGATTCAACACTAGTAGTATTATCTCATGTCACGGAGGAGGTCTTTTGATGGAGTCCTTGTAAATAATAGAGACCTGTTTTCTATATATAGAAAGTTATTACTCGTATTACCGAATAATCTCGAATAATCTTGTGACATATGTATTCATTATTTATAATATTATTCTACCCATGATTAATATATTTTTCCTGCCAAATATTACACATTAGGTCGAGTCGAAAAATACAAAAGAGAAAGTAACAAAATGCATATTAAACTTATTTTCTTGTTATATATTTGCCACTAAAGATTATACCATATGTACGAAATATTTGAATTAGATACAACATTTACGGTTGTGCTTATCTGATTTTTCTTATCCTTTTGTATTATTTGATGAAGTTAGGTTGGTAAAATGGAGCTAAATTTTAATTTTTTGAGTCAAGTATGGCAACTTTTTAATAATGGTGAAAGTCACATTATATCATGAACAAAAACATTAATTGCTTTAATATAATAAAATCAACAATATTTATTCATCACAAGAAGCTGTCTTTTGATCTTTCCAATACAGTGTCAAACAACCATTGTTTGGTCCATTCAAGAACCTGTGATCTGCCTCTCTTTCTTACACCTGCCGCATTCTCACGGAATCGATCGAACTTAAAATTAAGATTTCGAGTCGGGCTATTCAAGTTGAGGAAAAAGATGATGATGGATGATTCTTTAGATGGGAATGGGGTGGGACATGGTGGTGTTGATAGCAAGAATATGACAACTTCTAACCACCTTCGACATTTAGGATCATTGAAAGTTTTGCCTTCTGGAGCTGGAAACATACCCAGGTTGAGTAATAATGTGAATGTATTTTGATGTTAACAATTACTCCTACGTGATAATTTTTATTGCGTACCGAAGTTATGTGTCCGTTCATGTTACGAAATTTGTTAAGTTTTACGATTGAAAGATAAACTAAATCATGTTCTTGTAATGGAGATAGTACTAACATGATAATTTTGATGCTCAGGTTGAATGCTGTCATTTTGGGTGAGGCTCTTGCTTCCGAGGAGGATGATCTTGTATTCCCAAGCCAAGAGTTTCGCCAAAATGCTCTCGTTTCATCACCCCAAAAGGTCTCCTTTTTTCATGCATTATTCCATACTCCCTCAAGTCTTTTTTTAATTGAAAGTATTGTTACAGATAAATCCAATTATACCAAATTTGTGTTTATTAGATTAAGGAATAGAAAGAAAATTGATGGTTAAAGGTTGACGCAGGAAAAAAAGAATGTCAATGAAAATAAATTGTAGGTAGTATACTTTTTTGTACGACGGAGATGCATTGTTGTTGATATGATTTTCTTTTTATTGTTACAATAGTATCTGGAGATGTATAGAAGGTCAGTAGAAGATCCAAATGGATTTTGGTCTGATATTGCATCAGAATTCTATTGGAAGGAGAAATGGGGAAAGCAAGTATGTTCTGAGAACTTTGATGTTCGTAAAGGGAGAATCAGCATTGAGGTATGCCCTTGTTCTTCTAAAGATTGATTCTCTTAAATCATTTTTCAAACCTTTTTGTTGCTGATGTACAGTGGTTCAAAGGTGGCATTACCAACATTTGCTATAACTGTTTGGACCGAAATATTGAGTCTGGAAATGGTGACAAAATTGCTCTTCTTTGGGAGGGAAATGAGCCCGGGTGTGATGGGTCGTTGACTTACAACCAACTGCTTGAGAAAGTTTGTCAGGTTTGTTTGAATATGTCAGAGAGCAGACATATGATCAGTTACTATAAAAGATGGTGCTTCTAGTGGGAGACATTTATTCCACTATTAGTAGTTCATTCCTATTTCTGATATTTATTGACCTTCAGCTTGCAAATTACTTGAGAGATGTTGGCGTACGCAAGGGTGATGCTGTTGTTATTTACTTGCCAATGCTTATGGAGCTTCCTATTGCAATGCTTGCTTGTGCTCGTATTGGTGCTGTTCACTCGGTACTAACACGATTGTCTTTTCATACTTTCATCATCCTGTTTGACAATCAGACTAATGGTATCTTGCATTTGTTCACCGGTGCAGGTTGTTTTTGCGGGATTCTCTGCTGAATCTCTTGCACAAAGAATTGTGGACTGTAAACCTAAGGTAATCTTGACTTGCAATGCAGTGATGAGAGGGCCCAAGCTCATCAATCTCAAGCAGATCGTTGATGCCGCTCTTGCAGAATCCACCCAGAATGGTGTCGCTATAGGTGCGTTAATTAGGCGTTTAAACAATATTTTCTTTCTTGCTTAGCAGGAAAACTGAGACGGGTGCCTTACTGATTTAATAGTAAGAGTAGGGTGTCGGGTGACAAATTAGTGATGATCTGATAGCAATTAGGTTTCTGTACCAAGTGCGAATATGTTCATCACCATCCCCATGAACGAGCTTCAAAAAGATTTCTGTGGGACCTGTATATTGAAATTTCTGATAGAACAATACTTCGATATTTCGATAAACATAAGTCACATGAATCTGATACCATCCAATTCACTTATCCTAAAAAATGTAATAGGGAGTACTATTATCCTGCGATCGTATGTTTTTCTAGCACAAAATGTCAAGGCTCTGGTAACCATGTATAACTACTCCAGAGAGCTGGGAGATAGGTAGTGACATTCACTTTACCTGATTTTTTGCTATCTTATATTCTCCTTATCATTATTATAGTTTTTAGCTAATTTCTCTAACAGTAGTACTTTTGAGAAACATTCACTCAATCATTCTTCTCGTCTATAAGAAATTGGGAAGGAAATATTTTAATATATGGTTCATTCAAATAAGTAAAATTACGATATTAGGTTTGAAGCAGTTATGTGCTGTCATGTTGTGCAATGGATGTTCTGGAATGTTCATCTCTACTTCTGCTACAGATTTAGTAATAGCCAATAGAAGAACTCTTGTCAAAGTCTGAGCAGAGTTTCAAAGTTGTTTCATTTAGGTCTAGAGTGAGTTAGAGGTAATAACTCAAACCTACAGAATACGCTCTTATCCTTCAAATAAATATCTGACACCTCTTACGTCTGTACTGACCGTATATTTTGAAAAATGCATATTTTGTTGAAGGCCGACTGAGCCTTTCCTGGTCTTTACATCTTTCTCTTCGATAATTTCTTGATATGGAATGGGTTATTAACATAGAATCTTAATCTTATCTTTTTCATGTGTTCAGACGTTTGCTTAACTTATGGGAATGATTTGGCTATGAAGAGAGAAGATACGAAATGGCATGAAGGACGGGACATTTGGTGGCAGGTTGCTAGAACATATTGTGGCTTGACTAAAATTGTTCTTTTTGGTTCTTCTCTAAGTTTCTTGCATACTGCTGACCCCATCATTTCCCACAATTTAATTATCAGTAAAACAGAGTATACTTTTGTAGCCTAAAAAAGGTTAGTATAGTTTCTATATCATATAGCTAAAGGAGTATTATTTACTAAATATAGTATCTAGTTATGTTCTCCTGCTTGTATTTCTTTGTCTTCCCACAGCTACACAAGTCTAATTTTCTTCCATGATGAGCCTTCACTTGGTTGAGCGAACATGTAACTTAGAAAAATGAAAAGATTTGGTGTCTGCACCTCCTTGAACCTTGGGCTTCATCCAACAAGTTTTGTTATAGAGACCGATTCTCAATAGGGAAGTTGACTGTTATATCTACAATTTGTTGCCGTTGAGTTGGGGAGGAGGAGGGGCGGGGGGTTATACACCTCTCTAGCTGATTACAGAAGGTCTGATTTTAATTGTGATGCGGTTGCTAACTGAAAGATCTTCATGTCAACTACTTCATCACTCTTGATGTAGAGCGGTCTACCAATTAAGCTCCTAAAAATTCCTGTTTTTTCTGCTTTTAGATTAGATCTGATATAGCTGTTCGGGCTTCCTCTATTCAACTCCTGAGTATTAGTGACTTCAACCATCATTAATCCTTCACAATTTTAAATTATTCTGAGTGATTTATAATTCTATGACCTAGGACGTTGTTCCCAAATGTGGAACTACGTGCCCTGTCGAATGGGTCGAGGCTGAGGATCCACTCTTCCTGCTCTACACAAGTGGAAGCACTGGAAGGCCAAAGGTAATGACCTTTCGGATTCTTGATAATGTTATCATTTCATGTCTCCGGTTTCTAACTTGTTTGATTGATATTAAAGGGTGTTCTGCACACAACTGGAGGATATATGGTATACACGGCAACAACATTCAAGTATGCCTTCGACTACAAACCATCAGATGTATACTGGTATGGTGACACCATAGAATATCAGTCATTGATTTTTTCTTTTTTGTTTCTTGTAGAACCTTGTATCATATCTTGGCTTTCTGGTCATGACTCTCTCAGGTGTACTGCAGACTGTGGTTGGATTACTGGACACAGCTATGTTACATATGGACCTCTCCTCAACGGAGCAACTGTTGTGGTTTATGAAGGGGTAAATACATTTAAGATTTGGAAGTACTTTCACTGTCTGCAAATTGCCATACTGCATAATGGTGTTTTCCACAGAAATTGGTGATAAGTGTGAAGTTGAATCTCAATTTCGTAAATGCAAAATTTAATTGTATGACCATGCATAAATTTGTTGAGTCATTATTTCTAGGCTTTGAAGTCTCAAGCTCTGGATTTTGCAGCTTGTTCTTACCTCATTCTATATAATATGCAGGCTCCAAATTATCCAAATGCTGGTCGCTGTTGGGAAATTGTTGACAAATTCAAGGTGTCAATATTCTACACTGCACCAACACTGGTGCGGTCCCTCATGCGGGAAGGAGATGAGGTCAGGTCCATATCAACCTATTTCAAAATTTAGTTAGTGATTTCTAGCATGGAAGACCAGCTAAGATGAATCAAGTGAGATGTATGAACAGTTACAACCTTATTTTTCGTTTATACTTTTGCAGCATGTAACCCGTTACTCGCGCAAATCCTTACGTGTTCTTGGAAGCGTGGGTGAGCCTATCAATCCAAGTGCATGGAGGTTCTTAGCTCACTCTGTTGATTATCTGACTTGGCAGTTCGATTGGTTTCTCGAATACTGCATTTAAATGGTTTTCCTTATTTTGTCGCCAGGTGGTTTTTTGAAGTAGTTGGTGACTCTAGATGTCCTATATCTGACACATGGTGGCAAACAGAGTCGGGTGGCTTCCTGGTAAATTTCCTTACTTCTCTTTTTGTGCCTATCCTAAGCCAAATGCTTCTGTGTTATTTGAATGATTTGTTTGCTGGTGTCATAGATCACTCCTTTGCCGGGTGCTTTCCCACAGAAACCCGGTTCTGCTACCTTCCCTTTCTTTGGGGTTCAGGTACTTATTGCATGCGTGTTAATTTCCTTACAGAGACATTTATGACATTTCAACTTGCACCTTTTAATTATTACCTCCCAACTTCACCCAGTATGTTTAATTCTGTGTCCTTCTATAAGTGGAAGTACTTATTATTTGTCAATGGTTATATATTTTTTTAGTGTAAAGGTCCACATTTTGTATTATGACTGCAGCCTGTCATAGTTGATGAAAAAGGTTCTGAGATAGAAGGTGAATGCAGTGGCTACTTGTGTGTCAAAAGTTCATGGCCTAGCGCATTTCGAACCCTGTACGGAGATCATGAGAGATATGAGACAGCATATTTCGGCGCTTTCCCTGGATACTATTTTAGTGGTGATGGCTGCAGCAGGTATCCATCTATCTCTTGGAAGATTATGTTAACTCTTTAATTTAGAAAGTGAGGAAGGTAACATATCCTAATTCCTGATTATCATTTTATCTTGTAGAGACAAAGATGGTTACTACTGGCTAACAGGAAGGGTAGATGATGTAATCAACGTTAGGTAATATTTCCAGATTTTCCAACTATATTATATTCTATCACTCATTGTTCATGTCATATATTGTTACAAAATTGAAGATGACTCCTTTATATATTTCGTAACATATCAAAATGGCTCCCTAGACTACATTCGCTTCTTATACATTGTGAGTGGTAGTTAGTGTTTGTACTCCACTCTTTGCAACTTGGAAACAGCCTCCCTGTTATCACACGGGTCAGGCTGCATACTGTTCGACCCCCTCCCCCCTGCTTAGGCAGGAGCCTCTTCAAAGGCTGATGTTGATGTAGAACCCACAATGCACCCTTGATTATATAAGTCAGTTTCATCTATTATTTTGGTCACTTCGTAGTCTCTCCATCTCATCCTTTCTTTTTCTCTTTGGATTACAGTGGACACCGTATTGGCACAGCAGAAGTTGAATCCGCTCTAGTTTCACATCCTCAATGTTCAGAAGCTGCTGTGGTTGGCGTTGAACATGAGGTAATGCATTTCTACTTGTGAGTTGACTCTTCTGTTTCCATCTTCGAGGAATTGTCTGAATTTTCATTTTACAATTGCATTCAGGTTAAAGGACAGGGTATATATGCATTTGTAACATTAGTTGAAGGTGTTCCATATAGTGAAGACCTACGTAAAAGTCTTGTAACAGCAGTAAGAACTCAGGTATGTAGAATAGCAGCAATATTGAGACGGTTGAAATGATTTGTTGTAAGCATAACTGGTGTGTCTATGTCGAATGTAGATTGGAGCATTCGCAGCTCCCGATAGAATCCACTGGGCACCTGGTCTTCCAAAGACGAGAAGTGGAAAAATAATGAGAAGGGTTTTGAGGAAAATAGCTTCCAGGCAATTAGATGAGCTTGGGGACACAAGCACACTAGCAGATCCTGGAGTGGTTGATCAACTAATTGCACTTGCAGATGCCTAAGTGTTTGTAATTCTTTTTTGTATCTCTGAGTTATTTCATATACTATACTATCAGAAACAACATTTAGCTAGTTAGTTTTAGATGGTGGGTCCATTTAAATGGCTCGTCTTCCCCCTCCATGACATTCGTTCATTAAAGTGACGTCGGAGGCTCATGTCGCTCTACACCCTCCTGCCATCCGCCTCCCGTTGGCGAGAGGAAGACCTTGTTATCTTACATATACATGAGAATCGGATAACTAGTTTTTGGTTTTGCAGTCTCCGAACTTCAATTGTGAATCGCGTTTATATGACTAATCTCTGTAATTAATGTCGATATAATTTTAAGTTCATCACGCCCCTGGGGCATAAATACTAGCAGTCTGGGTTCGACTCTCACATTATAAAATATATTACTCAGAACCAAGTTTATTTGACTATTTGACAATATGCTAATTGATGAGCCGAATAAACAGCCGCTAGTGAAGGATCCCAATTCTAATAATTCATTTATCAAAATGTGACATCTCTGACAAAAAAGGACTTAATCTCTAATTATACATCTATAGATCTCCTTCTATTATATTGCATTTTGCAGTAGCTGACCCAAATAATATAAAATTAAACATAAAAATTCTTCTGTAATAAAAACATAAACAACACTTGACCATTTGGACTATATATATGCATTCTAACTAGTCTTAAGGAATAGAAATGTGACTTTATTATGGGAAATTTTGGGTTGCATGTTAGAATTGTTATAGTGTTAGTATTTTGTTTTTTGAATAATTACTATAAGCAAATAAATGGAGAGGGTGTTGTAAAGCTTGGAGGGCAGAAGTGTAATTTGTTCGCAGGAAGATGGGTGTATGATGATTCATACCCAATTTATAGTTCAAGAGATTGCCCTTTCATGGAGAAAGCTTTTAACTGTGAAGGTAATGGTAGAAAGGACAACTGGTATCTTAAGTATAGATGGCAGCCCCACGCATGCAACCTACCGAGGTAACGAAGTATGTTGCTCATAATGTTTTAGCCTGTGGCATGTCGTTGTCATGGCGTTATTGTTATGTTTCATGTAGGACATTGCGTTTCCTGTCGTTTAAAGTGTTCTTTGTAGCGATGGTATTGCAACCATCTGCTTTTAGTTGAAGTTGAATCGCCTTTTTTGTGAACAAAATATAATTCTTGAAGTTGAAAATTAATCAATTTTGATTAATCTATATTTGCTTAGAATAGGTTTCAGGGGAAAGATTTGATGGAAAGGCTTAGAGGAAAAAGAATTATGTTTGTTGGAGATTCACTAAGTTTAAATCAATGGCAATCTCTAACGTGCATGCTTCACAAAGCACTCCCTCAGGCCCATTATAAGCTCTCCAGAACCAAGGATATATCCAATTTTAAATTCCCAGTAAGTCTGTTACTCCGTCGCGTTCAAATTAATTGACATTTTCATTTTTTTTTTTCGACGCAAACTTTGATCATATAGAGAGTACGGTGTTGCAAATTTAAGGCATTGTCCATTTGCAGGCATACAATGTTTCCATTACTCTATACCGCAGTTCATTCCTAGTTGATCTTGTAAGTGATAAAACTGGAAGGGTCCTCAAGTTGAACTCGATGACGAGCAAGCAAAAATGGAGGAGGAGGGACATCTTGATTTTCAATACCTGGCATTGGTGGCTTCACAAGGATCGACAACAGCCGTATGCTCTTTGCACGCCCTTAATAGTCCCCTGAATTTGCATCATCACTGCCTCTTATTCAAGCTTTGTTTTTCAGATGGGATTACATTCAAGAGGGCAACAAGAAATTCAAAGACATGAATCGATTGATAGCTTTCGAGAAAGGTTTGAACACATGGGCAAGATGGGTAGACTCCAACATTGATCCTAAGAAAACCAGGGTTTTTTTCCAGGGAATTTCCCCCGATCATTCAAAGTAAGTCGATTCACTATCAACAAACAGAATCCTTTGCCTCTTTTTATGCCTTCTTACATGTCTATGATTATACAACATGTATTGTGCACATCATGAGTAGTTATGATGTAATTACTCAGTGCATGGTGTACAATTTGTAAAGCCAGAATCATAAAATGATGCATAAAAACGAGGAAACTTCACGGCATTATACAAACCTAATAACTTTTTAATACCTACACTAACTAAACTTCAGCGCTAAGGCATGGGGGGACCAAAAGGCAACTGATTGCAACGGAGAGAAAAAACCCTTACTTCAATCTAAATATCCTGGAGGACCACATCCAGCTGAAGCAGTATTGAAGAGGGTATTGAAGAAAATGTCGACCAAAGTCTACCTTCTCAGTATCACAAACCTGTCTCAGTTGAGAAAAGATGGACACCCTTCAATTTATGGTTATGGAGGTTCAAAAGGCTCGGATTGTAGCCACTGGTGCCTTCCAGGAGTCCCTGATACTTGGAACCAACTTTTATATGCAGCTCTCATTCAAAGCTAGAATTATATAATTAAAGTACTTTAATGGTGATTGTAATCTTCATGTATTATTGTGGAACGAGACCGAAAAAGATATTGTAGAACACTGAAAAACGTCAGCTGCTTTTTGTATTGGTAATTTTGGACATGGAAAATGTTTGTGGCCAAGATCATGTATTTTGATATCCGTTTAGAAAAAAAAAACAATCATGCAAAATGAATGTGTGCTACACTCACAAGAAAATAACTATTTGTATCTCAACAATACTTGAACATCTGAACTAGGTGTGAGATTTTCAGGAGAAGTACAACAACTTTCAAAAGAGTTCATATCAGAGTTTGAGCGACTAAAACAATGTATTACACTTGATGCCCAACTTCAGAATGAACATCCATGCAATAGTAAGCATGTCATTTGAGGAAAGTACAACCGATGAACAAAAACATATATGCTACCAGTGATGTTAGGAGTTCCAGCGTCCATGTTGGTTGTAACAGAGTCACTGGAATCAAGGGTACCAAAAAGGAACCGCAAATCCAGCCAACCACAAGGGAACCAAATCTGCAATTTACAGTATATAACATTGACCAATAATTCATGAACAACATTGAATGAAGAAAATATACTGATAAAGAAAAGAGATAATCTTAGAACAGAATTCAGTTTGCTCACCCAATAATTGAAGCTCTAGCTATGCTCTTGGTCTTGTCATTTAGGAAATATATGCACGCTGCCAAGGATAATGCAACCTGCAGAAAGAGAAGAAAACAATTATGACAAAACGGCATATAATAGTATATATATATCTACTTGCTATAACCATAAGAGCTCCGTGATCTCAATGACAAACCTGGAAAGCAGGTCCAGCCTCAGCAGAATTCAATACACTCCAGCATGCCATGAATGCAAACAAAAAGAACCTTCTCATAATAATAACATTAGGAGGAATCTCTACAAAAGTGAGTAATTGCTTAACCCATGGAGGAGATTCCTCGACTTTCTTCTTCAGCCTGGTTTTTAAGTTGATCTTTGTCTTCTTCCTATTTACGAAGCTTCCCATCAATATTTTCTCAAAAGCTGATTCTATTGATTCCGCACTTCTTTCATGACTGGAGTATTGGTTCAGTAAGAAATTACGAGAACTCCAAACTTCATCCTCTGAAGCATCAGGTGTTATACCCAAGCGTTTATAAGGATCCCAGACATTAATCCTAGGGAACTTTGAGATGTTACCTGTAATAACTTTCAGTAGCATTGTTAAAAAATATCCTTGATGCATCTAAAACTTCAAAGGTTGGGGAACCTTCAATTGCAGAAAAACCATTGCATGAACTAGAGGCACAACTTTGTAGATACATCATATTCAATTCACCATATTTTAGATTCTTTGCTAAAGTTAATCAACCAACAATGAACTATATTATTATGAATACAGAGGCAAACTTTTGTTTTACGATAGCAAGTAAAAAATCAAGGGGCATACCTCGCACACAACTTTAGTCTATAGATAATATTAGTAAATCAAATATGTAAACCGGCTCCCTAATCGAGAGAGGAGCCGTGGAACTAAATTATCTCCCATCATTTAACTTGGTGTTTGCATTTGTTTCACAAAACTGGACAATCGATAAACATCCGCCCGCCCTCCACCCACTGAAACCTTAGACAGCTCACTAAAATCAACCTACTTCTGCCCTCCGGCTCCCTTATTATATCCATTAAGTTAGCATGGAAGTTACCATACACACAAACTCGAACTTACAACCATCCGCGTTTTGAGCTCTCCATTTTATCTATACTCATCATCATACCCTCATAGTTATATCGCCACCTTTATCTACAAAATTATCTTATATAGGAGACACACATTGCCTTGGTACACCTATCAATAATCTGCTGACATTACAGAATTACTTGGTTACACATAATTCACAAATACATATATATTTATGCACAACATAACCTTAAGTACCAACTCATACATTCACAACTACACTATACAATTATTTTATATACATATTGATCAATCAAAAGATTAAAATACAACAAACTAACCTCCAAATGAAGTATCCATAGCACATCTAGGACTTCTAACGTTCACTACACATACCGCCTGCCGCCTTATGACCCTTTTATCCGAACTGCATAAAGAACGAAACTTTAACCAAATTCAACACAAAACCCATAAGAATTTTTAAATTTTGGACCATTAAATTAAAAATCAACAAAGACCCATCAATTTTTTGAGAAAATTGGACAAGAAAATCAATGTGGAAGCTCACAGTTGCTGGCCAAAGAAAGAAGAAGATAAAAGGGTTGGTCTTGAGAGAATAGATGAAGCCATGAATATCAAACTTTTTATTAATAATTGATGAGAAGAGTCTTAGTTGTTCTTTAGAAATCCAAATCCATGGAAGAAGGCAGATCCCTAAGCCGATAGAGGTGTTTAGGAGCTGGAAACAAAGAGAGGGAGACTATTCTCACAAATTACTTACTAAAATAAGATATGCCGTAGTAGGTGAGTGGGGGGTAACAAATTCGATCAGCAAATCGTTGATAAGGTAAATCAATATCATGACATTTTGATTATAAAATCATATATGTCACTAACTTGATCATCTTGAAGATAATTGTGAAACTTTTTAAACTAAATATAATAGGGGTATTAATATTTAGTCACGACAACTTTAAGAGGGTTTTAACACAACATATAAGAACCACGCGATTGTTTAGAGGACACACTTGGTCGATATTTCTACAAGGACTTGTTCAATGGGTCCTCCTAAATAATTTTTGTCCTATAATATTAATTCCACTACATTTAATCGAGAGGCTTGAATTATCGATTAAAACCTAATTATAAATATTTTATTTTCAAAATTTAGTAATTAATAGTAGTATATATATATATATATATTTAAAAATAGTATATATATATAGTGGTGTTCCATAATTCAAGATTGATAAACTTGACAACTAAATCACTTTATTGCTCTTACTAAAGTTACTATAGTAAGTTAGAAGCAAAAACCATCCTAGCCTATGTTACACTCAAATAATTATCATATAAATATTTGGAAGATCAAAATGCGGAGACAAGTTGTGATTAGTATATCAAATCGAAGTAACTAGATAAAGAGTAATGAGATAATAAACATTGTAAAATTCCTTAAAAACCCGTGTAACTCTTGAACTATAAGAAAGACTGGCAATTCCATTTAGAAATATTTACCAGCTGATTGTTAATTGTAAGCCGTATTGGTTAATGTTTTAGAGATGCTACTCCAGAAGAATAAATAAATGTCGCGATTTTGAATATTCATCGGTCACTTGAATTAGTAAACAAGATGGAAGCCTCAGCAATGCACAACCATGTTTGCTGCATTCCGTTCAAGCAATGAAGCGTGCCTTCCTTATCTGTCCATAGTCTGCTTCAGAGCGCTTTACAGTTATGGCTTTTGACGAGCAAATCCGGGCTGAATGGCGTGATATATAAGAACATAAACCAAAATGATGTGTGTGTAAGTTGCATAACAGCATAAGTACCAGAGGAAAGAAAGCTGAAAAGCGTAATTCTAAGGGAACTATGTGCAGTTGTATTCCCCAGTATACATCTATATATATTGAATATAGAAATTGTTCCCTGTCTCTTATTTAATATAGAAATAATGAAAAAATATAAATCACCTGGAGAAGCATTGACGGAGCTACAGTAGTTTCAGGAACAACGTGGCTTCTGGTCTTCCTTCCATTTAGAGTTGCAAGAGATGGACTATTTGCAGTTGTGATATCCCAAATACTTCGTTTTTTAGCTGAGGGGGCAGGAGACCGAAAGCGACTACTTGGACTCCTCAACTCACTCTCATGCAATGGCTCCTTTGGTCGTAAGTTCGCTCGGGTGACAACCCGCGTAGTTTCTTCCCCTTCATCTCCCCGCTTTTCTAGTTGATGTGAAAGCTTCCTAATAAAATCATCCTTTAGCTTAATCTGCAGAGCATGATTCTTCTTCATTCTTTCCATCTCTGCCTCCAAAACCTTCATGGTTCTCTTTAGCTCCCTTACAGTGTCATCTGCTCCCTTTCTCTTGGACTCTGGCGTAAAACAATTTTGGCTTAAGAAAGATGATCTTGTTCTTCGTTTTTCATTTGCTTGGGCAGAAGACAGTGCAGGGGACAAGTGAGGGTCAACTTTAGAAGGGGCTGGTGAAGAATTTGCTGCCAAGGCCTGAGCTTGAACTGCTAACAGCTTTTGTTGCTGCCTAGCGAACTGCATTCTCAGCTCACGGTTTTCTTTCTGCAACTCCAGTAGTAACTTGGCCTGATCTGTTCCAGATTCAGGCAGTGGAATTATTTCCTCATTCTTCTCACATACCTGTACAGAAAGTATGTCCATCATACACAGGATTACTCCAAGTCTCTAAAGAAAAGTGAAAGAACTATAATTCGATAATCAAATAATATTGTTGAAGCAACTGCAAGGAACTACCTTTGTGCGGATTTCTTTTGCTCGATCGGCCCAATGTAAGGTATTCTGAGTTTCACCAAATGACAGATTGCTTGGGCTAACATTGGCGATCATCACGGTGTTGCAAGCTCCACCAAGAGAATCCTTAAGTAATTGAGTGAGTTTGGAATTGCGATATGGAATATGCTTCTTGCCCTCAACAAGTGCATTGATGCAGCTGCTTAATGCCAGGAGTGACTTATTTATATTTGCACCTTCAAGAGATCTAATTGTCCGTTGATCAGTGGCAAGAGCTCTCTCTGACCCAGCAAGATCAATAAGCGATAGCTTCCCAATTCGATTGACAATATTATCTGAAGCATCCTTCACACGGTATTCAACTACGACCTAAATATAATAAAGCATTAGAATATAAGGCTCAAAGAAATGGAATACAAAAAGAAGAGTAAGAGGGTCTGGACTTTTTAATGAGCTTGTAAGTTACTTCCTACGTATGCACGAACAGGTTGAACTTGCATATTCTTTTATTATAAGAAGTTGTTGAAAGAAGCATCAGGAAAGCGCAGCCAAACACCCTGTTAAATAGATACCCCATATATCTTATAATACCTGAAGTATAGCATGGGAGCGTGATGAGGTTTCATTGGCACGAGTAGGTTCTGTTGTTCGAGTCCGATTGCCTTGTTGAAGTAATGACATGACCTGTTAACAAAATAGATCGTATTTTGAAATCCTGTATGATTATATTGTTATGGAATATAAAGAAGCAAAACTTACTTCATCGGTAGAGTATGCTCTGTATTGAGTAAGACCCGATGCAACAATTCCCTGAAAGGGACATCAAATTATATTTGAGCCTGATCAATAACGTTTTTTTCGCGGTTACTTAGTCCGTGTTAAGAGATTCAGTAGCAGCCATTTCACATTCTAAATGACAGCAAACAAACAAAGTAAGCATGCACGCATAAACTGATTAACTATGGTTATCAGGATGGATAACTAAGCCAATTATGATCATACCAAAATCTATCCCCCTCCATTTCCTTCCATCAAACCAGATTATAGCAGGATTTGCATGAATATGTTCTCATATAGTGGATATTCTTCTAATGGCTAATTCATTAGGCGAAAACTCAAAGAACTGCTCAAAATCTCTCAACTTTGGTAACTTGGTGTGCACTAAAAACTTATGTGCATTTTTAGATGTGAAGCCAGGAAGGTAATTTATCAAACATTTAAACAAGTACTTTTTTTTGTAAATTAGCGATGAGATGAGTTTCGAACCAGGACCTTCTGGTCACTAACAAGAGCCTTTTCCACTTAGGCTATTCGATTAAACATTTAAACAAGTATTAAGTTGTGCATGTCATCAAATGGTAAAATTAAATTATCATTCAACAGTGATATTTGCAGACACAATGGGAGTATTTTTATCGATGAGAAAAGAACGTAAAAAAAAAGGGTCGAGCAAAAACCTGTTTGTCTTCTCTGAGGACGAGAGGCCTTCCTGGGGAAAGCAAATCTCTCACAGATTCATTGTACACCTCAAGGTAAGAAAGATGAACGACATGGTTTCCATCAAAGCTCCTTTGCCTTATCTTGCTAAAGAGATCCTTAATCGCCAATACCATTACTCCTGGGTTCTCCACACTTCCAAGCATTGTGTGCGTCTTTCCAGCTCCTGTGGCCCCATAACAAAAGACAGAACCATTTCTTCCCTGCAAAACAGCTTCCACTAGCTCTGCTGTTCTGCAGTTTGAAAGGAACTTCACCATGTTAAAAATCATTCTAATCAGAAGTTATATACTTGTGATCTTAATAATGGAAAATTCTGATGAAAAAGTTGCAATAAGGAAAAGATTATCCCTCATATTTATGCTCAATATATTTCAAGTGAGCTGAAGAAGTCTAATACAACAAGGAATTGAACACGAATATATAATCTGCTAAGAACCATATACAAATACTAAAAACTTTTTTAATAGGTAACACATGTCATGCCAAGTTTTAGAATCACATCTGCACTTCACCTTCACTGAAAAAATTAAGAGGATGAACATTGTAGCTTTTAAAATAGAGTCTTGCAGTATCTACCAAAACATATCAGCTACAACCAATTTATAGATATTGAAAAACAAGATTAGGATTGTAGAAGACAATTATATTTGCCCGATAAAGATGCGAGCTTGCAGCCAAGCCAAAAACTTAATCTATCAGCTGTAAGAAACATCCAAAACAATTAACATTGGAATTACAGTTTTCACCATGATTCATTTTATCTCTTCCAAATCAAAATATGATGTGTAGCGAGTGAAGCATACTTAGTTAAAGCCCATGAAATTGTACCATTCAACTCCCCAAATACCATATTCACTGCAACCAAGCAGCAAGCTAAAGGCAAAACTAATATGCAAATAATCATAATAAGCTTTCTAGCAATAAAATGAAGCCCTAACAGGAAAAAGCAAAACCAAATGGAAATATAACACTGTAAATCACATACGTTGTGGAGTATACTTCTATCTGAGTAGTAGACTCTGTAAACGATGCATCAAACGTAAAATGTCGCCCACGGAGTCTTTTAAGCCTAAGATAATCATTCTCATTTGCCAATTCAGTCAAATAAACATCCCTCTTATTCACAATCCTCACACAACACCTAGCTCCAGCCTCCTTTTCCTTTTTCCCCATTGGCCTCAACCTCACAAAAACAAGAATTCTACTCCCCTCTCCACCTATTCTCCCTAAAACACCACCCAATTCTTCCACATGCCCCCTAATAACACCTCCTAATTCTTCCACATTCTCCTCAATACCCCCTCGAGACCCCGAAGCAGGCTCAGGTGGAACTTCAACCCCCATTGAGAGATTCCTAGAAACACTAGATACCCCATAACCCTTTCTTGCACCAGAAACCCCCACAACTCGTTCCGAAGCGCCCCATCTAAAGGGTACATTGCCCTTCACGTCTTTGACCACAAATTCTCCCAAAGCACAAGTCGTTGCCATAATACTATTAGGAATTGCATTCTCCTTCATCACATTACCATTGTTACCCAATTCCTTCACTTTCTTTAACCCATTTTCATCTTTTCTCCCACAACTCAACAAATCTACACTAGGATGAGTTGAAAATCTTGATTCTTTGGCTTGTTTTTGTTGTTCATACAAAAAGGTTAAAGCTTTCATCTTTTCTTTAAGGCCATAGTGAGGATTCCTAAATTGGGTGTCTTCTTCATCAATTCTTGGAATAATTCTTTGTTCTTGGTTTTGAATACTGTTTGGTTGGCAGTTGCTACTGTTGGCAAATTGTGATCTTGTGGATACAGGCATTTCTATGTATAATAAAATTGGTAACCAAACATGACCTTGGGATTTTGCTCAAAATGATTGGAGCAAAGAATTTGATTGAAAATGACTGCAGTTTGACTGTTTGAGAGCTAAGCTGAGACAATTGTATTTGAGCAAACAGAGGAAATGAGAAAGGGGGGAAGGGCTCAACGTTCAAGATTTAATAGAAAGTTTGGTAGCCGGGAATGAAATTAAATAAATGGGAGTGGAATGATATTTAATTTAAATACGTAATTGATTTTTTATTGTATTTATTGGGGAATCTCATTACCTCATTTGAGCTAATACCCATTATCACCAAATTGGACATAATCATCCATTACTTACCTTGAGGTAATCAAAAGGAGAAAAAACAGGACATAACTGTCTTACTTATACGTCTCTAACATTTACCTTTATATATATATTCATCACCTCATTAGGTCTGAGAATATTCATCACCTCATTAAATAATTATATTTTAGTATATTTAAAATATTTAAAATAATTTATATTTTCTTTTTGATATATCTAAAATATTTTTTCACATAAAATTGTCTATACTATAATTAAATAATTTTATTTTAGTATAATTGTTCTTTCATAATATCCATTTTAATTTGTTATGACTAAATAGTTAAAAATTAATTTTATTATTAAAAAAATTATTTTCTGAAGATAATACTTGAACTTATTCTAAGGGTATATTAGTACTTTTAGTTATATTGTGAATATTTTTACATCATACCAAACTAAGGAATGTAATGGTTAATAGGAATTGGACTACATTACTACGTTTATACCAAACAATGTTCGTACGACATATCGACGGACGGAGTATATTAAGGCGCAAGTTAAGAAGCTAATAAGGGAACATAATTGATAATTAATTGCACGATTTTATAAATATGTTACCATGTATGCTTATGAATATTAGTTTTTGTTTCCGTGTTCAATGCTTAACATGTGCCCCGCATGTGCATCAGCTCCCCTATAAGTTATAATAGGTGTTTAATTTTCTAAAACTGACACTTTTTCAGCTCTCATAAAATAACTTGGCTCCATATAAATTATTCACTCACCCTCAAATCTGTACTCTCCCTATTCTCTAGTGTTAATTACTATGGTTCAATTAGTTGTGAATAATAAAGGATCTGCTAAAGATCAACTAGTCCCAAAAATAGAAAAATGACAATTGAGAGTGAATTATAGAGGAAAATTTAGGGGAGCTGATGTACATGCTCTTAGAGCACTCGCATCAGTTGTCTTAAAAGTCATTTTAGGGAGTGAAAAAATTAATAACATCAAAAAATGTACTTTATCAGCTCACCTATAAAACCAATTGACAATAGAGGGAGTAGCCCAAGATTTTAGGATGCACATCCCACATCGGAAGTCGATGTCATATCAATTGATTTTAGAGTGGAACACATAAACTCTTAATATGGTATCAAGAGTCAAGCCTGAGTTAATGAGGCACGTGTGATGATAGGGTTGCACATGAGGGAAGTGTTAAAATACACATCCTACATCGAAAATAAATGTCCTCCCAAATTAATACTCCCTCCGTTCCTAAAAGATTGTCATATTTTGACTTTTGGTGGTCAACAAAACACGATTTAAAACATAAATATCTATTATTCTACATGTAAAAAAATTATAAAAGGTTAATATTTCAAAAATATATATTGAGACGAATCTAACAAGGTCCCACAAGACTATATTATTTCTTATCGTTTAATGGGAATTTATGATCAAATTTTATAATATTTGACTAACAAAAGTCAAAATGTGACAATCTTTTAGGGACGGAGGGAGTATATACTCTTTATAAGTATAAAATTATAAATAAAGGTGATAGTTTGAATTCGTATACCTCCTAACGGTCAAAATGTGGCAGTGAGCAAACGGTCAGTTTAAAGTCTATGGGACCCTCTATAAAATAGAATTTCCTTTATGGAGAATCTCTGAATTTATTTAATTTATTGGGAAAAATATTGGGTTAAGTGGTTGGAATATATACGATCACTAAATGCTAAAGCTCAAAGTGCAAATTTCATGTGAACCCAAAGCCCAAGGCGTGGAGAATCCGTCTTTCTTGAGTATTTTTTCCCACTTGTATTATATGGTTATATACTTATATATCAACCCTTATCATTACAAAAATCAAATTTGAACCTAGTATATTACCCAAGCCTAGTGGTGTTATCGGTCCGATCCGGTCCAGTACGAATATCCGTTTTCCTAAAAATCGGACCGATAAGTTATCGATTTTACCTGGTCCGAACCAATTATCATATCGGGTATATTTTTTGGATTACTATCTATCCAATAAATTATCGGATGGATACCGGTCCGGACCGGTTCCAGATATATCTGATAAAAAAAACTCAGTAGGAATAATCTTTAAGAAAACTAAAATCAATAATATAACATCTAAAAATTAGCATATGATTTATTAACGGATACTCTATTGGTACTTTATCTGGTAAATTATTGGATACCGACTTTTTTTTACCCTTTCCAGGACCATTATCTTACCGGATGAATAAACGGACTGAAAATTTTGGACCGGGTGGATCTCGATTCTCCCAGTCCAATAACAGCCCTACCCAAGCCTCTTAGTCTAATGATATTGGACCTGAACTTCTTTCCAAGAAGTGGTGGTTGCCTTTACAGTGTTTCTGCCATTAAAGCTAATCCCAATTATTAAGCTTCATTTGTACGGAGTATTTGTTTTTGTTAAACGAGACGACTATCTAAATCAAACTGATGAAAGTTGTTGGTCATATGTATATAAATTATTTTGGGATTGGTCATATGTATAGAAATTATTTCGGGATTGGTCATAGTATCAAAGATCTCTTAGATACATATATTCGTCCGTTGGGGTGTGGGATGGGTTGAGGACATAAACATAAGGAACTTTATGATACAATCAATAATAATTTGCTCCATTTTCAGTTAAACCTTGATTTACCCTCTCATGCATTCATAATACAAGATTTTACGACCCAAATAACATTAAATAATAATGTTAGATTGAAAAATTGCAATTAACTTGTGCAAAAGAGTGGGTACAATGACAAATAATAACAATAATAATAATAATAATAATAATTATTATTATTGTTATAATGGAAGTACCAAAAGCAAGCATGACATCTATATGAACATAAACTTCTAAAGTATGGATTTCATGAAAAAATTGACCCGACTTAAATGAGATATGATAACTTCTTCATGCTCTAACATTCTCGCCAATACATTATATATTTATATTATAAGTTTTCGGCTTTTTTTCATTTGGGCACCTGAACTTCTGATATTATAACAAATAGGCACCTGGTGAACTTTTTATAACAAGTAGGCACCTGGACCCCCAAATTGGCACCTGAACTTTCATTTTTTATATTTTTCTGAATTTTTCATATTTTAAAATTTTAGATAGAGGGTAAAATAGTCTACCACACTTAAAAACTAACTCAACCTAATTATAAACTAACCAAATCTCAAATATTTAACTCAACCCCATTAAAAATATCATCTTCAACCTTACACCCCACCCACACCCTTATCCCACCACAACCCAAAATCCTTTCATCTTCTTCTTCATCCCAATCTAACCTCGTATTCTTCTCATTTCTACCATTTTATACCCTTATCAAATAATAATTTTCTGCATTTTCTGGCTCAATCTCAAGAAGCCTTCGACCTACTATTTCTCCAATATCAAGATTCATATGAGCCATACAAGTCCCTAAAAGAGAACCCCAGATAGCAGCCGTTGATTCTATATGCAATTGTTCGATGAATTGCAGAGCTCTACTTACCTGGCCATCTCCACCAAGCATGTCAACAACACATCCATAATGTTGAATGTCAATATGGTGCCTATCTGCTCCAGAAACTGAGTTATCTAAAATTTCACGGCTTTCCTTTTCAACCACAATTAAGTGTAAAGATTTGCTTTTTTTAATTTATGAATCTATTCAATGGGTATATTATTCATAAATTCTAGTTAATTTTTGCACAATCGTTATTGGAGGCTGTTGCAGCGGGGGTGGGGGGGTGGGGGGGTGGGAGGCTGTTGCAGCAGGTTGGGGGAGGAAGAACTGCAACAATTCGCAGGTTGGGGGTGGGGGGCGGAAAGGAGCTGCAACTGCAGGTTGGGGGTGTGGGGGGGGGGGGGGGGGGCGGGAAGGAGCTGCAACTGCAGTTTGCAGGTTGGGGTTGGGGGGGGGGGGGTGGGGTCCTTTTTTTTTTAGTTTTTAAGTTATTATTAATAATTATTTTTTAAGTTATTCTTCAATTTTGGCGCTTAAATGTTTTTTTTCCGGAATGGCACCTGAACTTTTCTCGAATATTTCTCTCCAAAAACTCATATTTTCAATATGACTAACTTGCCCCTGGGTTAAGGAATTTTTAAATGTCAAAAATCTGAGAAATTAAAAAATTTGTGAAATCCAAAAGTTCAGGTGCCAAATTTCGGCATCAGGTGCCTACTTGTTATAAAAAGTTCATCAGGTGCCTATTTGTTATAAAACCAGAAGTTCAGGTGCCCAGATGAAAAAAAGCCTAAGTTTTCAAACTCTTTTGGCCCCCTCTTCGTGTTTTGTTTATAAATTTGGTTAATTAACAATGGTTTGAGAGTGAAGTATTATTTTATCTCTAACTAAAACTTTCTCAGTTACTACATAATCTACACTAATAGTCTCATTAAACCATAATATGACCACTTAGAATGCATATTAGAACATCATTTTCTGATTGTTCGTTCCTAATTTCTGACTTTACCATAATAATAAAATTTGAGTACATACATTTTTCATACTAAAGTCAACATTGTAGTGATGACTGAGCAGTAGCAATCAGACTGAGTGGGGCAACGAACCACAAAGGTGGGCGCATGAGTATGTTTCCAAGTCCTGTGATCTTTGATTTTGCTTATGTGACTTCAATTGGATTACGATAAATTGAAAGCAACGAGTTTAGTTTGTTTGAATTGTGACTCAATAATTTGGTTTCAATCTATTTATTATGGACCGAATTACTAAAATTTTCTTCCTTCAGATAGAAGCCTTAATTGGTGGGTATCGAGGGGGCAACACTATATAAACATCAGAATAGTGACTTACGGTTGCATCAAATTACTATTGTAATCCCACTTAACTTCTTCACTTACTACACTTTCAAATAAGGAGGGATAAAATGGTCATCTAAAGAAACAGTAAGTCACCGTTATGATGTTTGTATAAAAGAATCAGGTATCAATGTGTTACGAAGCTTAAGTGTAGTTTTGCTCCATTTGATCTGGTATCAACGCTTAAACTCGAATCAAGTTATAGGAGAAGTGCATCTACTCAAATAAAATAGAGATAAATTCTCAACAATTCACATACATCTCATTTTCTTCATTATACACCAAACTAAAATAAATTCATGAATGAAAATAAGAACAAACACAATAAAGATAATAAAAGAACAAACCAAACCAAATCAAACCTTACATCTACTATCTACCTAACCTTAAGACTTAACATGTCTAATTTTACAATTTCCTACTATAGAACAAAGTAAACATAAGAAACTTCCATACATTAAATTAACTCATAAAAATAGGCATACATACAACACTATGAAACTCATTAGAGCTCTTGATTTGACATATACATTGGCATCTTTCTTATTGCTCACATGGTTTCACCTCTCTACCACTAAAACTTGATGACAATTTAGTCTCAACCATGCAACATAAATCTACATTGTCATAAACTCGAAAACGACTCCCTAATTTCCCATAAAATTCCTCTGAAAATTCAAGCCTCCCTGTAAAATTATTTCCATTTAGGTAAAGAGCATTAAGATTTGACATTTTTTCAAATTCTTGAGATGGAATCATGCCTGAAAGACCATTATTGCTCAATCCAAGAAACCTTAATTTCATCATTCTTGTCAAACTATATGGTACATTGCCTATCAAACTTGTGTTAGAAAGATCCAAATATTGCAAATTTTCAAGATTTTCCCATTTGATAGCCTTCAAGTCTCCACCTAATGGATTGTTTGATAGCAACATTTCTTGAATTTTTACCATTTCTGCAAGTGATTCTCCAAGTCCCCCTGAAAATATGTTTCCACTTAGGTCTAAAAGTGTCAGGCTCCTTAGCTTGCCAAGCTCCATAGGCAATGGCCCTTGTAATAAATTGTTGCTCAAATCAAGCTTGATTAATGAACGTAGCCCCCCAATGGAAGAAGGCAACTGCCCGGAAAGATTATTTCTGCTTCCGTCGATGATCAGAAGCTCGTTTAAGTTTCCAATATCTGGTGGAATGTGACCCTCGAATTTGTTTCCAGCAAGCACAAGACGTTTCAGGTGGATCAAGTCGGTTATATTTCGCGGTATTTCACCCGTTAGGCCGTTTTCCACTAGCACAAGAGATTGGAGGTTCTTGAGATGGCCTAATGTGGCTGGAACTGTCCCGATGAGGCGTGGATTTGATCGAAATTCTAAAGATTCAAGGGTGTTTGCTAAGTAATCCCACTCTGATATTGGAAGTGAGACTTGCTGATTGTGATCAGAGGTGAAACAATTTGTAAAACATAACTTTTTCAAGTGCTTGAGCTTGAATAGCTGTTGCCTGAACTCTGCATTTGGAGAACAACTTAGGGAGTTCTCATAAACTGAGCCTATGTTTAATTCTATTACATGCCAAAATCCATCTGAGATATCACAGGAAACTCCCTGCAGATAAAATTCGAAAAATCACATATATGCATAATGTGATCACATAAGTGTATATTCAATCACAATGCGCGAAATCTCCTACTATCCTCGTCGTCTAAAGTACTAAACTATATGCATTCGTGAGAGGACGTTGAATTGAAAATCGAAGAAACTAAACTCGATGAAATATGTACCTCCATAGGTGTCCATCCACAAGGATCAGGATAGAGGTCAGTGCCATTCCAACCATTTCCAACGAAACCTTGAATTGCAGAGTAAAGAGCTTCTTGCTCATTTTTCTCCATTGGAGAGAGTACTAAGTGATCATCTTCTGTTGCTTCAATCCCTTGAAAAATATATATGCCAAAAAACACCCATGCAATAAATTCAATCTTAGCATGAATAATATAAGTGCCCTTCATTTTAGGACAGAAGAGAAAATAAAAGAAACACAATTAGTTGAAAATAGAGCTCATAGTTCAATGTGGTTTTTAAAGTTTGATTCCAAAGAGAAGTATATATGGAAAAAAGAGGTAAAGAGAATGATGCCTATAAAGGATATATCTCTCTGGTTTTAATATATTGTTCATAAAAGAGGTTAGAAAAAGTGGAAAGCAACAAAAGAAATGGAAATTAATCAGAGGTTATTAGAGCAAAGTAACATTGAACAATAATCGAGGACAACTACATGCAATAATTACAACTTAAGAAGATAGAGAGAGATGAACAATAAGTGATGAAAATGATATATGAAGAATGAGGTCTTAAATGTAGGTAGACAAAGCCCAGACCCCCCCCCCCCCCCCCCAGAGCTTTGTGATATTTGCAGGAAATTGCAGATTCAATCTTTTTGCATGGGTTATTTATTGGATAATGCATGGCTATGCAATGCTAATTACTCATATTTTTCCTGGTTTCGAATATTCGAATACCATACAAACAATTCGTTCCATATAACATATCTAAAGCGTCTCAACGCGTCTTTTAAAAGTAATTAATCCCTTTTAGTTGGAGATATATTTTGATACGAAGTTTGCGTTTATGACATCATGTGAGTGTTTTGGAGGAGCTTGCTTTTTTGTCCAATTAGTCATTTAATTTGTGTGTCTGGTCCAAATACATTTATGATTATGATGGGGACTAACATATATATAGAGGACTTAGGGATCTGCAGAGCTAGATTAGGTTAAGAGCAGGCCAGGGACCAAATTAGACTATGGACCATTTACCATGCCTTGATGTACTAGATGCATGCAACTGTAGTTATCTTTTCTCCTCTTCTTCCTGCCATTTATTTTGAAGACACTTAAGCTGAGTTTTGTGTGAGTGAATGAGTGAATCTACTTCCTATATGTACCAATGTTTTTCTTAATGTTCTTCGTAGAATAATGGACGATCGAGAGTAATACATGATTTCCCTTCACGTAATGAGTCGTCATATTTGTTAAGTTTATGTTTATAATGTTTAGTGCCTTCGAGGCTACTCCACACTATTGTGATTCATATTCAAGAGTTTATTTAGAACAATTTACATTATTATGTCATTATTATCCGTTCTCAATATACAAGTGCATATTTTCAACTTTAAGTATAGTTAATATATAGAGTTAATCGAATAGCCTAGTGGAAAAGGTGCAAAAGGTGCTTTCTAGTGACCAAAAGGTCCTGAGTTCAAAACTCACCTCATCGCTAATTTACAAAAAAATAAAGTACAGTTAACATATAGTGTCAAGGAAATTTTTAATAATGCATTGAAAACAGGAATCGGGGAGAGACCTTCTACAATTGAGTTTTTAAGTGAAGGTGCAAGTTGGGTGTAAGAGGGAATCAACACAAATAGCAAGGGTGCAACAAAGTGAAAAGATTGGGTGCATCAATACTTCCATGCATCAGGTACCCATTTAAAGGTTTCACGTGGGTACTATACCCACTTGAAACTTCATCATTGGTACTTGTACCCAAATTGTACTATAACAATGGTACAATACCACATATTTATCAATCCAAAATAAATATGTGGTATTGTACTATTGTTATACTACAATTTGGGTACAAGTACCAATGATGAAGTTTCAAGTGGGTACAATACCCACGTAAAACCTTTAAATGGGTACCTGATGCACCGAATTATTGATGCACCGAAACCGGACTCGCAACAAATGGGGTGCAAAATTGAGTATCAAATATTAGTCGTGGATTATTGCGGTTTAAAAAGGGGCCCACACGTGTAAATGGCCAATAGTGCGTTGCTAGCTACAGGGCTTGTACATTTTTTTCCTCACTTAGTAAATGCATTATTTGCCCAATATTTAATCAAAATAAAAATATAAAAAATAGACCATTATTTTTTATTTTTCGAGATCTATAAATGGATTTTTACACTATTTCTTCATTCTTTTTTGTAATAGTTTTCTCTTCAATCTTCAACTCTTTGAGAAAATTATCTTTCAAGTTCGTCAATATTTAGTGTGTACTTTTTATTGCTTGTTTTCAAGTTTTCAATAATCTATGTATGTTTCAATTTACCAAGTGATTTATAATGTTATGTGTTTTAATCAAATGCTAATTTTTTTATTGTAACTTAATTATTAATTTTTATTATAATTAATTAATTACAAATAAACTAAATTTTATTTATTATAAAGATTAATTTTAATAATAACATATGTAAAACTAACGAAGATAAGTAAAAAAATATGATTGGGTATGAAATAAAGTGATTAAGTGATGTGAAAGGAAGAGAAAGTAAATAAAAACTCTGAATAACACCCTGCTGTTGAAACTGCTGAATGCAAATGGGGGTGTAAGGGGATATTAAGCTGATGTGACACTTAATAAAATCCAACAAATTGATTATGCTATGATGGTCTTAAAATTACAATTATATTTTATGAATTATACATAAAGCATTCGATTAGTACAATCTTACAAAATGGAACAAAAAAATCTTGAATGCTATGGTTGGTCGACAAAATAAATATGCATCACACTTTTGGTTGTTTACAACTCTGAGGTAAAAAGTTTAGGTGGAGTACCAAAGTCTAGAAATAGGGGTAATCATCAAGTGAAATAGCAATGAACCTACTTCAATTCATTGAGGATTTGGGGCTGTATATGTTCCCAAGAATAAAGTTTCTTTAATGGTTCTAAAACTAAACTCCAAAGGACAAGCTTTTAAATTCGTATAGGTAGATCTAGAAAACTGCTATTGCATTTGGGACCAAATGTTAGTTTGGTGCCTTTCGTGAATTTTCCACTTTTATTTGAATTGGAATGTGATTTCCAATATGAATTGAAATGTTTGGTTAGTCTTCGAGCAAAGTTTGATGTATGTAGGTTCATGCATCAATTCATGGTTAATTGTGTTAGGTTTTTTTGTTTGTAATTGTAAAAAAACTCATAACATTGTAATTACATACATTTATGTTGTTACCGTTTCAAATACGGACCAATTTCCAGCTAAAACGGGACCTGAACGAAACTGATCCGAAATCCATTTTGTTCCAAAATTTTGGACAGGATAGGGACCGATCGGTTACTGATTTATCTTGTCCAGTCCGGTGAGATCCAAAATAAAACTTACATCTAAAACCGACAAAAAAGATGAAAATCAATTCGAAATACAAAAAAAAAAACAATTCAAATATAATCATTTTAGTAGCACAAAAATCAAATAACAATTCGATACCTAATACACAAAAAATCAAACACATTTAAATGAATGAAACTAATTAAAGCATAAAAATTATATTGAATAAAGCGTAACAAAAATCCAAAGATTAAAGGAGAAAGAAAGCAAATATTGCATTTGAACCTACCAGGTTCGCTTCGGGTTACCGGTCTGGATCCGTTCGCATCCCGGATCGAAATTTGGACCCCACCGAAACCGGTTTTATGTCAGGTGGATTATGGACCAGATCATCCGGACCGATTTGAGGTTTAACTAGTCCACCAACAACACCACATGTATTTATAACATATTACGGAGTAATGTAGTAGTCTTTTATTAAATTTATTGATTTATCAAAAGTTCAAAATTAATGTCTTAAATTGTGAACTCCTGTTCAAATGATATATGGAGTGTTGAAGTGTCATTGATTATGCTTCGAAACTCACAAAGTAAGGGTATAATTATGATGTCTTTCATATCCTTAATAAAGTATGTTGTTGCTAAATAATGTGTTAAATAAAACGGAGGGAGTATGTGCCTACCCCTTACGTAACTTCAAATATCAATTATTGAGATTAAAACCTAGTTACTTTTTGCTTATATTACTATACTATTTCAATTTTCTTTCTTCTCTAATTCATCAAGTTCGATTTCTGCATTATAGTAAACACGAGACACAAAGTGATTTTAAAGACGAATTAGTATTTGTTATTACGAGTTTTGTGTTGTTTTTAGATCCGCCAAAACTTTATATCTTTCACTAAGGATACCACTACCCAGTTGACAGAGGTTGCCGTTTTTCGTCTTCAGTTTAAAATTTAATATATATGTTGTATATTTTGTGAAGCTCAATGTGTTGGAATTTGTTTCACCCAATAAGGCTTGTTTGTATGCGTGATATGTTATTTTATGTGATGAAATAAATTATAAAAAAAACCTAGTTATTTTACATATTATTATAAATATTTTGATATTTAATGAGCCATGTTACAACTTACAAGTATATTATTTCACCCTTAGAACTGTCACACTCTTTCTAATTTATTCATTGGTTATATTAATTTGTCAAATTGCCATTCCTACTATTATCTTTTTATTAAATATCCACTTGTAGTCTATATATTTTTTGTTAAACTGAATCTTTTAGAGGCAAATTGAAAAGATTGAGATAATTAAGATGGCAAAATAAGAATAAATTATAGTAATAGTCTGAAATTATAAATAATATTAGTTCAATACTATACACTAGCTAGAAGAAAGCAAATAATTAATCGTGAATATACAGAGAAGCAAATTGGAAAAATATGGCGGATGAATCTGAGAAGAGATTTCAAGCTGTGATGGACAAGCTCTTTCACGCGCCTCCTACAAAATTCAAAGCCACGCTGTAATTTCCTCTTTTTCGCTGTTTTCATTGATAAATTGAGTTTTTGATTTTATTTAATCTAATTATCAACTTGCTTAGCTAAAATCCAATCTGGTTGCAATACTTTATTATCTTTTCTATGTTAATTATGGTGTTGTTCTGAGTATATTACTCTCAGTCATGGCAACGATTTAATTTCGATTTATTCAAGAATTACTGCTCAATTGCACTGTTTGATTTTTAGTAAAACCTAATCAAACTAAGAAATTATTTCACTAATTGGGACCGTTTATATGAATAGGATGTCTTTTTTTTAGCGTTGTAGTTTCCGTTCAACTCGTTTTTTTGTTTCCTTATGCCTCACCATTTTTTTTTTTTGTAATTTAGCGATGAGATGAGTTTCGAACCCAGACCTTTTGGTCACTAGCAAGAACCTTTTCCAATAGGCTATTCGATTAACTCTATGCCTCACCATTTTTGAATACCATAAAGCTTATTAGTGGTGCACTTAATTAACTATCGTGAAGTACCGCTCTTGGGTCAATTTGGAAAAGCGGTGTACTATCTGACCCCCTTGCTCTGCTTAAGTGGGAGACTAGCGAAGGCGTTGAGGCATGTTAATGTATAAAGCTTCTTAGTGGTGCCTATATCGGACGTCTTCTAACATGACTATACCATCTCAAACGGTTTTCCATCAGTTTATCCTCTACTGGATTGACCCTACTTTTTATCTCCAGACGCTTAATTTATAATTTTGTCTTTGTGGGTGGATTGATGCAACCATATGAACATTCTCGTACCTGCTACCGTCATCTTATGGATATGTTGATACTTTACTGGTCAACATTGTGTTGCATATAGCACAGATGACCTTATTACCATGCTCTGTGTTATTGGATGACAAATTAATTGAACTGAGATATTTATGTTATGCATCTATGATATAACCTACTGTCATATATTATTGGATTAGTGATTCGGGAGATCAATTATCTAGAGGGAAGAAAAGGATGAACCCATGGTCTGACTTGACAGTTGGGCAGCAGAACTCACGAGGGAATGCAGTCAACAGTTTGCAAAAAAAATCGAACTCTCTGAAATCAGTACAACCACCTCAATGCAGGCCATGGGATCGTGGTGATCTATTCAGGAGATTAGCGACGTTCAAGTCCATGACTTGGTTTGCTAAGCCACAGGTTTGCTCACTTTTCTGCTCTTTACGTTGATGTGCTATTTTTTTGTTAGTGCCAATATGAAGGGAGTATGCATACATCGTTTAGTATATGTTGCCATGCTCGTCTTTTATAATGTTCCAACACTCATGGTGTTCTTGGCTTATTTGTGTTTCGAATCATATCATATATGCATTTAAATGGATGGATCAGGTCTAAGCATATATATGATATCTGATGCTTAATGGATTTCATATGAGCTATCCAAGTCAGCTTTTATTGTTTCCCAATTAGTTTTTAGTTTAAATGGATAAACAGGAGGGGGGAGGGGAGAACTATGTCGGAGTAGATCAAGTGTTAGTGTACTATGCATAATACTCTATTCGATTTTTAATACTTGTCATTGTAGACTTTGCACACTTATTAAGTAAACATATACTTTATGTTTTTATCTATGTTATTTAATAATGTGATATAACAAGAAAAATTAGTAAAAATGAATTGGACATGTAGAACGACCAATATTTGAAACCAATTTCTGTAAACTAGATGCAACTATTAAAAAACATGAGGGAGTATATGATTAGAGATGAATTAAGTCCTGGTAATTTGACACTCGGCACCATTAATGAACTTAATTAATGCAACTACTGAAGACATACTATGCTGAGAGAACATTATAAGTAAACATAAAGCAACACTGTCTCTCAAATAAAAATGGTTTCGAGTGTAGCTATCATTCTAATACCAATGTTATTAATGTTTCCCCTCATGTGTTGCTATCTTCCTTTTCTTATGATATAGAATGTTAATTTAATTTTTATTGTAGTTTTCTAACTTCATCGTCGAAGTTTACTTCAAGATATACTTCTCTAGTTATCTTTTTACTATGTTAGCATAAGTTCTCTTTATAGGAATTATGTTTTAAATTGTAATATCATGTATTTTTAGGCAATGAGTGCTATAAATTGTGCAAGAAGAGGTTGGATAAATGTAGATGTAGATACAATAGCATGTGAAGCATGCGGAGCCCGACTTCTTGTTTCTACTCCACAAGCTTGGTCTCAGGAACAAAGTGAGTTATGCTTCTCTAGGCTTTTTGATCTAATACTTGTTGAATAATTTCTGATTGATACTTCTTTGATCAGTTGAGAAAACAGCTCTGGTTTACAGCTTAAAATTAGACAGTGGCCACAAGCTACTATGTCCATGGGTTGATAATATCTGTGATGAAGGACTAGCACAGTTTCCACCTAAACAATCTTTTGTCTTAGTTAGCGATTACAAGAAGCGCCATCATGCCCTTTCGCAGCTTTTGGCACTTCCTGCAATTTCATCATCTGCCATGGATCACATGCGAAGCCCCCAGCTTGATAATTTTCTCAAGGGAAATCCTATATCAGAGAATATTGCATCTCCTCAGACTTCTATATCAGATCATCTAGGATATGAAACTGATGGCTTGGCTTCAGTCTTGTATGATCAGGTTAGTTAACTTCAGAGCTTTGGTAGTAATCATTTTTCGTTTCTGTTTATGTAGCTGTAGACTCAATGTGAGTATAATATTGTGGAACATGGGCTCCTTTTTTGTTTATTTTCACATTCATTCCTAACTTTATGTGTTTATTTTCTATTATTGAGTATCATGTTGTCGAAAAGTGGTTGTGGTATCTCTTTGAGAGAACATTGTTAAACATTTTTGCGGCAGATCGACAACTACTTTGTTATATGCATCTTGATTTGTTTGATAAGATGTATAAATAAGCATGTTGCTGAAAATGAAAAGAAGAAGAAGACATTCTTAGGGTTGTTATATATCTTGTCTGGCATAAATCTGATAATTGAAAAGGTTACAAATATAGCTTATCCCTTATCTGGTTATATATCTTTTTCTTTAATGTACAAATAATGTTGAAGGAAACAATGGTGTCCGCTAATGATTTTCCTTTGCCTTTTTCATATTCTTGATGTAGTTGTGATGTTTTGTTGCAGGCACAAAAAATCATTAGTTTATGTGGGTGGGAACCTCATCGATTAACATATACTGTAGGCTGCAAAGAGGCAAAAGACCAGTCAGTTAGTAATGCTAGTAGCAATAGGATTTGTGATGCTGTTTCTGTTGGACCAAACCAGTCTATTCATGATTTGTCTTCACCAATTGTCGAGGGTATGGATGAAGCCACCTATAATGCTGCATCTGAAATAGATTTTGATCCTAATTCTGTAGTGCTAGACTGCCAACTTTGTGGTGCAAGAGTGGGATTATGGGCATTTTCGACTCTTCCACGACCCATGGAGTTCTTAAGATTGGTCGGACATACTGATATTAGATGTGGAAATGATAGCGGTCATTATAATAACAGCACAGAGAAGTTAACAGATATCTCCCCTGGTTCGTCAAAATTGAACTTGACCATTGCTGGTGGTCCTCCTCCAACTAAGCAGAACTATAGAGCAATTATATCTTTGCCACTTGTTGGGAGAAACTTGAGGGCTCGATTTTCAAGTGACCCCGATTTTAATGATCAGTTACATGTTTCAAGTTCATCAAAGGTATGCGAAGACCAAACCATAGTTGTAGTAAGTGAAAATGAAGCTAGAAGGGAAACTTCTGAAAGCAGGGAACATAATGATATAATAGAAAATCAATCAACAAGTTCAAAAGCTGTAGTACAAGATTCCCTCAACACTAGCGGATCTGGTGAAAATGGGAATGTGACTTCAATAGCTTCAGGAGATCAGGAACAGTGTAGTTCCCGAAAACCAAGTGATTCTTACTCCATGATTGGAAATATTGTTGCTTGTGCAGATTTCCATAAGAGTAAGGATGGTACACATGCTGGTGCTGTGAATTCCACTCAATGTGATAGCACCGAGCACAGACTGGTGGGACTTCAAGTTCTTCCCATCGACAACTCTGTTCCCTCTCCCTTAGGTAAGTGGACTTTTTCCATGTTGCTCATTCTGCCTTCTTTGGGTTCAGTATCTCCTGTTTTTTGTTAACTCGTACGGAAGTAGGGTGTTTCAGTAAGTCGTTGGCAAATTGCATTTATTGAACTCTCTATCCATCAAAACTGACTTTTCAATATTTGCAGAGGGTCTTCCTCTAGTACCTCCCAATAAAAAAATGGATTTCGACCCAATCAGGCAGCACAGACATTTTTGCCCTTGGATCACCTCAACCAATAATTCTAGACCAGGATGGCAGCAAACACTCTCGGCTCTACAACGCCACAATGAATTCTCAAGTCCTTCAGCGGAGAATACTTCATCTTCCTTCATAGAGGTATGAGATCTTTCAAGAATTAGGATACTGATTTTGCTCGACCTGGTTTTTGAGGTTTCTCACCGTCGATATATATCTGCTTAAATCGTAATGATTTGTTTGATGTTATTCTACTCCGAGCAACTTGATTCCTATTCCTACCTTTATCAGAACTGTAATCATATGTAGGAATCCTTCTGTTCTGTCGAAGTGTGAATAACAACTTGTTGTTACTAATACATTTGACTGAAGCAACTATCCTCATTTTGCTAAAACAAAGAGCTTAAGCCTTGGCATTAATTTTCTTACAAGACATGCAATCTACTAACCTCACTGTTACACAGGTGGATGACCCAATTGAATCGATCAGAAAGCTGTTTACGCCACCATCCTCAAAACGGGCTAAGCTAGCTCACAGTTCCAAAGCAGGAGAGATATCTGCAGTGAAGTTTCATGCTTTGTAAATTACATACGTTTTCGTTCTTGTGTTGTACCATTATTTGTTTTTGTCATATAAGCTATATACAATGATACCATTTTTAACTAATGAGCAAGCCTTGGCTTGATATGTTCAGCTTGCTGAGATTTGTTGGAGAAAATTGTACCGGATTTTTGAATCTTGATAATGAATTTTGCTGCGATGAGAATTTACAAACCAAAAAGTTGTATGACGGCATAACCTTTTTTTCTAACATTATAAAAAAAAACATTCCTCAAACTATTGTGCTACTAGACCATTATCCTATTTGGGTCCTCTCAAGTATCTTATCCCTTCAATTCTACCACGTTTAAACTTCAATTATTCCAATTTTGATTAGAACCATTGATTTCGAAAGTAACACTTTTTGTAATATATTGATCTTTTTCCTACTATAACTTCAGAAAACTAAATGAAAATAATTAAAGAGTATCTTACTCATTTCCTCTATTTAATTGTGATTTCTTTGTTCCCACAAATTTACCGGGCAAACATATTTCCTAGATAAACTGTATGAGAGACATGTTCAAATATGCTCGCTAATGCATGTAAAACAAACGCTTATTGAATATTTTTTAAATCCAATATCTTTTCTCTGAATGCTCGATAACATCCAACATCTTTTCTCTGAATGCTCATTTTCTAAATCTGTTTTTTCTTTTTTCAATTTTTATATCTCTCCTTCTGACCCTATTGAACTATCGGTTTCCCGATGGTTAATGAGAAAATGGAAATAATCTAACATTAAGGATCTCAATATATTTGGAAGTATTCTTTGGGTTATCTGGCTTGCCAGGAATAACTGCTTTTTCAATGAGGCAAGTCCGGACATCACGAAGACTACTACTCTTGCCACCAATCTTAGCAATGAGTGGCACAAAGGTTTTGGTACCAAGACGCGCCCCCATCATCGAACAAGTATTGCTAGATTGGATGAACTCGCTCCTAGAAGGATGACTCCGCTTTTCAGCATGGGAAGCAACATTCTTTTTCACAACGACTGTCAAAGACACTGCAACAGAAGAGATAATAAGATCCTTATCGGAATTACTTCCGACCCAAACCCCAAATGGACTATTCTTACGTCTATATATGGCAAACGCTCGACTATTGTAGGATCAAATCTCATCATGGACGACCCCAGCAAAAAATTGAATCTGAAGAATTTATGTTCTGGAATTCTCACATCCTTGATTATCGCTGGAAGTATTTACAACCATAATATTTTTATTATCACTGACAGCTTTATTTCTCAGGTTTGGTTTAGGTACTTCTACCTTTTGCACTAGGAGGATGAATTAAAGCTTTTGCTCGACAATGGCTTAAGGAAATGTTGCAACATCCTTTGGAAACCAACAAATGCAGGATGTCTCCATAACCTTAAGGATATTGTTGTTAGTGATTTCAATGAAACAAACAATGTTATTATGTTATATTCGGGTTGTAATGGCTTCTTTAGCCACAACAATATTTAATTATATTATGAATCACTTATCCAAAAAAAAAAATTGCCGGTACTTGTGTTATGCGTTCTCGTCGTGTGAGTTGTACAATTGAGAGCAGTAGCAATGCATTATCCCATATTTTTCTAAAAGCAAATTATACGTATGAGTGAGAACCTCTAGACTCAAAACATAAGCTATAAATAGTGTTGTGCATGAGCCGAGCTTTTCAAGCTATCTCGCTCGGCTCGTAATAAAACGAGCCGAGCCGTGAGCCGGGTTCCTGGCTCGTCAGCTCGGCGAGCTAGCTCCGGAAGCCGGCTCGGTAGCTCGATAGTACATATGTTCATATTAGTTTAATAAAATTAGTTATATCATACATTTTTAGTCATTTCAATTATTATGATTAATGTCAATTTAATATTTTTATTTACATTGTTACATGTTTGGTTAATTTTATTACTTGCTATATGTTAATAATATTATCAATTGTTTATGTAAAATAACTTTTTGTTAATTAAATTGAACTTGAATTTTCAGAATGAGCTAGCTCGAAGCTCGGGAATGGCTCGGCTCGGTAAAAGCTCGCCGAGCCGGGCCGAGCCTAAGGCCATTTAGTAATGAACCGAGCTTAAAATTCTTGAGTTGGGGCTCAGCTCGACTCGTGCACAGCTCTAGCTATAAATAATCAGGGTTTTATCGGATTTTAAAAGATAACTATAAATACTTGGTAATCAAACACATAACACCTCATAATTATCTATTGTATCAGTATGCACTATTAGTAGTTGATATTGAAGAATAGTTTGTGTTCGAATTAAACTTTGATAATTTATCAAGTTGTAGAGGAGATCAAGAACAAAGCTGCGGATGAATAATCGAAAGAAGAAGACAACTGCAGACATCGCAAACGATGAAGTTGAAGAATTATTACAAGCCGCTCAGGAAGATATATTCCTCAAAATGAATGTCCACTCACACATGGTCCACGCTTCCTCTTCTCAAATCATCGACCCCGATCTTGATCAACGTTTTCAAGCCCTCAAATCCAACCAAAATCCCAGAAAACCCAAACCCAAAAACCCGCCAATCAACAAACAATCTGGAAATCATCATGGCGATGATGATGATTTGTTGGGCAGATTTGAAGCTTTGAAAAAAACTTTGCCTTCTTATGAAAAAACCCACGTTTTGAGTGTTGGTGGTGGCGAGGAGGGGGAGGATGAGGAGGATGAGGTGGAGAAGGTGATTAGGTGGGCTAAGGATGCTGCTAGGCTTGATCCTTCTCCAACATCTGAAGATGATGATGATGATGATGATGATGAAGAAGAAAGTGAGGATGATTATGATAGTTATGTGGAGGCTGTCAAGAAGGGCAAAAAGGGAAGTAAAAGTAAAAAGAAATGATCTGTTTTTTTGGTGAATTTGATGTTTAAATCAAACCGCCCGGGTGAGGACGTTTTCGCTTAACATATATGGGGCATCTCACCGGTTAAGCCCGAAGAATTTGATGGTTGTTTTGTGGAATTTGTTTGTACTGATATTGTTCTTGATTTATGAGTTCATAATTGGAAGAATGCTTGATATATAGCAAGGTGGAACTTGTTCTTAATTGAGAATTTGATAATTGGATGGAACATGATATTGAATGTGTTCTTTATCAACATTTTACAATTTGATCTCATTATATAGTTTGAGTTCTGTTCTTCATAGTATTGAATGTTAGATGTTCATTGAGTAATTATCTTATCACTTCATAATATTGATTCTTACTCTGACAAGCTTAGGATTTTCAGTGTTTTTATGTCGTGCCCGAGTATTTAACATGCACTATTTGTTATGATTGTGTCATTTGGTATTCTGGGTGAAGGAGGTAGGTGTGGGCATGGCATGTAGACGGACTCATGGCTGAATATGAAGTTAATAGGAAATTAGAACAAATAGCAGTGGTTTATTATCTTTTGTCGAAGGTCAAAAACAGACTACTACTGGTGTCTCGATAACGTGGATCTGGTGGACATTGCTTCTGAGTTCTGACTGAAAACATTGTAACTATTCTTCTGAAATGATTATATGCAATGTCTGTTTGATTTAATATTACATTCGATCTTCACTTGAGATGGTAGGTTTTGCATTTGTAGGTTGAAGATGTTCGGCTTAGTTTACATCTTGGTTGTCAAGCAAGAAGAGGCCAAGGGGAGAGGCATGATTGACTATGTATTTTCATGCCTTGGTCTGGTTGAGAGGGGAATGGATGAAAAGGTCGAAACCCTGGATCGAAGCCTTCCACCTCCCATATACTACCCTCTCGATCACGCGGTTTAACTATAAGAGTGTATATCATTATTAGCATCCCTTCCTACTAACCCTTACTAAATTCAAATGTGCATAGAGCCGCTTTCCTTCACAACCAGAAAAGGGGACCTTCACCTTCCCCTCCACACTCGCATAAGCGAGTTAGATGAAGCCTCAATAGGAAGTTAGTGTAATAAACTTGTTCTGTATGTCTGGATACTGGATGAAGATATGAGCTACATGCATACCTTTGGGTGAGTCCCTCTATTAGTGAGCACCTTCTTAGCGAGTTGAGGTAGTGGTCATAGGCCAACAAAAACTGCAGTGTAGGCTAAATGTGATATGTAACAAAACATTGGTGAATTTTATTGTTACTGACTTACTGCACTTATTTTCACGACTCACGTTCGATAATACGTTCGATATTGTTTTATGAAAAAGAAAACCATGCGTTGGCGCTGTGATATGAAGCCGTTTCTCCCAATAATACTCTATACCATAAACTCAGTTTTATTGTATGTCATATCCCTACCTAATGATTAACATAATGCTCTCAGAAGATGAACTTGGTCCAAAAGTGGATATGTATATTTTTTTTTATAAAGAAAGAGTCCTATATTCGAATTCTATCCCGCGGACCCTTAGTTTCCTCATGTTGCCTAAAAACCTATATATGCCAAATTGCCAATCTTCTACTGTATATCCACTGAATAAGTATATGCCAGTTCAAAGTGATTTTACAAGCTAAAATAGGTTGACTAATTGGTGTTAGGTAGGATCGCGTAAACTATTATCACGTTATTCCATATCAACTAATTGAGGATTTACGCACGTTATTCCATATCAACCAATTGAGGATTTACGAGCAGAATTTTAGTTTTTCTAAGTAAATCTTCGATAGTAGAAGCCATAACTTGTTTAAAATTCATTCTCAAGTTGAAGAGGTGCGAGGACCTCACATGTCTCCCACCTCTAGCCTTGAACTATCGTTAAGTTAGCACTTTCAATGGTCATAACTTATCAAATTTTGTTATCGTAATTGACGTATCAAAGTTTTATTTGACCCAAATTCTAATAGTACATTAAATTAAAAATATTTTATATTATTATATTTTTCGTAAAGGTTATACATATACTCAAAATGTAAAAAGTCATGAAGTCCAAAACTGAAAAGTCTTTAGTGGTGGATGAAATATAATTAACAGAAAAAACTCCAATGAAATAAAAAGGTTTTAGGGGCAAGGGAAATAAGTGAAAGGTGGGGGCTCGAATTATGGCTCTTCACCAGAAATAGCTTCAACCATATGCTCCATCTCTTTTCAGCTTCGGCTTCAGCTTCAGCTTCAGTTTCAGATCTCTTTGGCTCAGCGTCCAAATTTATATTGTCCACTTTCTTGTAAGCTCACCCCCCCCCTCCCCCCCACCCCCCCCTCTTTTCTTGTAGTTTTGCTCTCTTCGTTCTCATTTTATCATCAAGAAAAAAGACCCTTTACTTCTTTTTCTTTGTCTTCTTCCTAAGTATGAAAATGAACAAAAGAGAAAATAAGAGAAACAAAGTGAATCAAGGAGGGAAATTTGATCTTCCCCTCATTATAATACGAAGAGAAAGGATATTAATTGCAATAACGAGACTAGCCTATTTTTTTAAAATAAAGATAAAAACTATCCAGAAACTTAAATAAAAATTGCCATCTTTTTTCAATTTTGGAAAGTTGAGTAAAGAAAAAGTGGGTTAGCTGGTGTTGATATTGGATTATATGGGTTTCTTTGGATAGGAAAGTTGGATTTGTTGCAATCATTGCAACTAAAATTGTTTTAGGAGGAGATTCTTACTGTTTAGCGATGGTTCGTTGTATAAAGATCCAATTTTTATGCTTCATTAGCAGATTTCTGTTACTTATTTGGAGCTATTGTGTTAATTTTATATGGCATTTTGAAGAATTGAAGGCGAAATGATCGATTAAAGGTGGACTAGGGGAAGGAGATAAAGAGTTAGTAATGTAGTGGCTTGGAGTCGTAGGAGTGCTTGCCAAGATTCAAAAGGTACAATTATGAATTGTTTTGATGCATTAGCTTATATTTCATGATTATCATAGGTTGAGAATGTTTGCATTTAGATTCAAAGACTATCTACAGCTTTAATATAGACAATAATCCTAGTTAGTGTATTGAGCTATTCTGATTTATTCCATTAATACCCGAGAGCCCATGAATATAAAATATTTTCAGTCCATAGGATATGAAGACATGAAATTGCAATAGAAAAATTTGTCATCTATTGCTTTCAGAATCTAGTTAGGATTGTTTATTCTAATGACAATGCTGACATTCATGTTTCCTTGATACAAGGTCTTTAAGCAATGTCGTGAGTTTAGAGAAGTGATAGCGTTTATCATGCAATGCTCATGTTTTTTTGGATTTTCGTTATCATATTCTTCTTTGGCCAAGTTTGTTCAACACTTATGCTTATGATTTTTTTTTATTTTGGTTCTTGTAGCAATTCTTTATTAGTAAGAAATATATGAAATGTTTATTGATTGCAGATATGGAACCTAAACCGCTTGCTGTGATGGAGACTTCAATTGTACCAATCTTGGATCAAGTTCCACTACAAGCTTTAAGTTCCCCTGACAAAGAAAATTCTTTCCTCTCAGCAAAACCAAGAAAAAAGACAATGACATCAATATATCTGAAGTTTTTTGAAACTGCGCCAGATGGGAAAAGTCGAAGATGCAAATTCTGTGGTCAAAACTATTCCATTGCTACTGCAACTGGTAAGCTCTCATAATTATAAATTCACTTTTGGCATTGATTTAGCGTTTCTTTTAAAATAAAATTATTGTTTTGTGTTCTTTTCAAGATTGGCATTTTATCTTTGCAAATTACATCTGTCTATGGATGATGCTGCATGTTTGCAAATAATTATGCATGCTGATTGGTGAGGGTGTAACTCAGTTTAGCTTAAGCTACATTGTTCTGCCTCGACCAACTTTAGTTTCCATGTTTATTCTATTGATGATCACAGGAATCCCAATTTTTTATGTTTTCTATGACGTGAAGGTAAGTTTAAATGCTCAACTTTTATAAGCTTGCTGGATACACTATATTTTTTTAGTCATTAACATTGTACTTTTTAATGTTTAAGGAAACTTAGGACGCCATCTCAGCAACCGACATCCAGGATATGAGAAGTGTGGGGATGTTACTGGTAGTTCTGTTCTACAGACGGTTACAGTTGCTAAAAAACCTCCACCTCAAGCGACAGCACCTCAGATGGACCCTACTCATATGAATTGGATGCTGATGAGGTTTCTTGTAGAAGCATCTCTGCCTCCATCCATCGTTGATGATCAGTGGCTGTCAAATTCTAGTAAATTCCTCAATCCATCAGTAGAAATATGGTCAGGAGAGAAGTTCAAGGCAGTGCTTCGGGACATATTCAAGTGTATGCAGGATGACGTCAGGGAGATCTTGGAACAGGTCTCTTCCAAGATCTCCATTACTCTTGATTTTTGGACCAACTACGAGCAACATCTGTTCATGAGTGTCACATGCCAGTGGATTGATGAATTCTGGTCTTTCCAGAAGGTTCTTCTTGATATATGTCGCATCTCTAGTCCTGGTGGAGGTGATGAGATTTACCATGCTTTGATGAAAGTCCTTAAGTTTTACAATCTTGAGGATAGTGTACTATCCTGCACCCACAATACCAACCCAAATGCTTTGCACGCATGCCAAAAATGGAAAGATGATATCGATAACCAGAAATCAGGTCCATTTTGTTATGTCCCTTGTGCTGCTCATACTCTGAGTTCAATCATAGAGGATGGATTATGCACAACAAAGTTGCTTATCTCGAAGATTCGGGAGCTTGTGCTAGAGATGAACTCATCCTCGAAAATTTTAGAAGATTTTGTTCAATGTTCAACTGCGTATCAAGAGGGTATTTGGAGATATCCACTCGATACATCTGCTCGGTGGAGTGGAAATTATCAGATGCTTGATATAGCATGTAAGGTATTGCATCCTCATCGAATCTCGTCTTTTTAACTTCAATGAGTAGTGCAGATTATCAGATGCTTGGAGCCTTTAGAGTTTAGATAACTAGATTGACCACTAATAGTGTGTATACGCCTAGAATGAGAGGCGTATCTCTGTTACTAATGAATGTAATAACTTCGTTTTTTTTTATAAACCTCTCCAGGCTAATAAATCGATGGAAACTATTATAATGAAGTATGATGAGTCCCTTGGAAGTAAGATGCTACTAAGCACTGCAGAAAAGAAAGATGTTAATATTCTGCATGAATTTCTAGATCCTTTCAACAAAACAATCAACAACATTTGCACTAGTAAGATCCTAACTATTGGGCTCGTCCTGTTCTTCATGGATCACATCACAGAGACAATCGATGCACGCAAAGATTTGCCAGATGATCCAGATTGGCTTAAGACTGCTGCAGAAAAAATGTCCATAAAAGCCAACAACTACAATGAGCAAGCTTGCAATGTCTTCACTTATATGACAACTATTCTTGATCCAAGGATAAAAAAGGAGCTCATCGCGGATAGACTCAACACTGATGACTATCTCCTTGAAGCGAAAAGTTATTTCATGAGAAATTATTCTGCCAACCAATTTCCGTCTGTTAGTAATACTTATGCCTCACAAGATCTGGGAGATGGAGGTATTGCTTCTTTCGCGGAGGAGATTGCTCACAAGAAACGTAGGGCAAGCATGCCCACAGCATCAGATGAGCTCACTCAGTACCTAGCAGAACCACCAGCTCCTCTATCTACAGATGTTTTAGAATGGTGGAAGATGAACATTACACGCTATCCACAGCTGTCGCTGATGGCAAGACATTTCTTAGCTGTGCAACCAACTGCCGTGGCACCTGAAGACATATTTTCTCAGGAAGCTGATGAAATTGAAAGACGACGTTTCTATCTGCCCCATGAGACAATCCAAGTCTTGCTATGTATAAGATCATGGATTCAATTTGGAATTAAGCTGAAGTATCAATCGATTGAAATTGATTATGAGCGCCTGATGGAATTATTAACTGCTCGTTGTAGATAAGTGATTTAGGCAATACTACTGATGACAGAATTTGTTCTGCAACTCATTCTTTTTTCCTTTTTCTGTGCTCCCATGAGTTACATACACTTATCTCGTGTAATTATTTCTCCTTTAATTCCATTCTTAATCATGTTTACATGTTCATAGTTACTTTAATCATGTTTACATGTTCATAGTTATCAAAAGTAAAGAAGAAAATCTTATTCAAGAATAAACGTATTAAAAATTTTAAACAAGTAAGAGTTTGTAATATCATTACAATATCCCACAACATATTCATATAGCATCACTACATTCACCACCAACAAACAACCACCCCTTTGTCCCAACCTCCCCGTCCTCGACGACCATTGCTTACCTCCTCCCAGTTCATACTCATCCCCTTAATTTCAAGAAACCTAAGCCCCTCTTGTTTAATGTTGGTGGTGGTGAGGTGATGAATTCGGGCTAGGGGCAGCAGGGTGGTTAAGGCAGGGGCATTGGGGTGTTGGTGATTTGGGAAAGAATAATGGATACATGGAAGAAATATTTTTATCTTTTCATAGGGATAAGTGTTATTGATGCAAAATAACAAAAATAAAAATAACAAGGGTGCTAGATGCTATTTTACCAAATTTCTCAAACATTTTCACAACAACAAAATTCATAAACATTCCATCATTTGTGACCACCTAAACATTTATTCCCAAACACATTAAAACACAAAGGTGATGCATATACAATGCCTTAATCACCACTTAATTACAACTCCACTCATCATCTAAACATAAGTGCTCGCCTTCGCCGGAGCTTTCACCGGCGGCTCCACCACCCTCTTTCCAGCTTTATCATAATAAATCACTCCCGAGAAATCCAACGGCTCACATTTGTCACCCATCATGATTGACCTCTGCCATACAGCTTCATCACCAACCTCCTCCTCCTCCTCATGATCATCATCATTGTCCTTGCATGTCGTCGTCGTCGTCGTGGATGGCCTAATCTTTTGTCCCAAATTGACAGTCTTCTTACTCAAAGTAGTCAAAAGCTGTTTAGGCTTATGAGCTAAGTGTGATTTGGAAGCACCATGAGCTAGCCTCTTAGTTGCTTTGGCAGCTTTCTTTTTGGAATAGAGCCAAAGAAATACAATGGGCTCAACCATGGTTATTGATAACCTTTTTGATGAGTCCTTAATGTTGGAGGAGCTACTACCCTTTGGCATGCAACGAGACATTTTTATTGGATTCAACTATGTTTTTTTTCTTGATATTTGATTGAAAAAACTTCAACTTTTTTGCATTGATATATTATTCATTTGTTTTCGTTGAAATAAACTAGATATATATATATGTAAGAAGGGATGAGATTTGGTGATTTGGTTTAATTGATAATTAAAGTGAGGGTGATTAAAAAGGTTAGAAATCAATGAGTGAAATGTTATATATATCATCTAATGATTTTATTCTCATATTTTTTTCTTAACGTATTAATAATTATTACAAATTATAATAGTAAACTATGGATATATGTTACTATAAATTTATTAGTGTCGAATTAAAATTATTGGTACGATAATGATGACATAAATGTGATAAATTTAATATGGGAAGGGAGAGTTTTAGTTTATTCTCGTATGTCTTAATGATAATAGTTCATAAATGGTGTAATATGATACGTACATTTGTGGTTAGTTATTGTAAATCGTTGGATAACAATATTAGGTTATTAGTGCATGTTGAATATTGGAAAATGGAAGAAGATCGTGAAACTTAAATTATTCGGATTCTTAAAATTTGGTCTGACATTATTAGTGTGAGCGTTAAGATGCACCTGTCACATGGAGAGTCGATGTTCTCACGAATCGATATATGAGATTTTGGGCTATTCCCTCTATTGTCAATTGGTTTTAGAGTTGAACCCTCTTATCAGTGAGGATTAATGTTTGATAGTACGTCGATCTTTAATTTCCCCCGAAACTATGACTTTATTTATAAAATTTATTTATTCATTTTCAAGTGATGCTTTTCATTTCCTGGTTATTTCTTAATATATTTCCTAAACAAATCACATGATTGGAAATCCCTAGTAAATGTGTGCATATGTTCCAAAATTGTGTTCATCCCACTTACGTTATCCTTTTAAAGAAGTTGAAGCTCCGTCCTCTACCAGTGTTAGAGGTCTCTTGCCATAAAATCGGAAGCAATTTTGTAAAATTTTAATATTAGTATTGTTTTAATAAGGATTTGAACTAATGATGTCTGGTTTCTCCACCTAAGTCACTCGGCCACTTACCATTAGGTTAGGTCGGTGGGGGCCTTCCGCTCGTGTTATTAAAAGCTGGCCACTTCAAATAGTGATCGTTGTGAGTATATATATAAATAATGCTCTCTGCATTTTTTTTCATTATCATTTTAACTTAAATACTTTCTCCGTGCTTTATCTAATATTTATTTACTTTTACATAAAATTTGAGAAAAATTCAAACTCCAAATTTAATTTTCCCTCCAATTTTTCTTATTTATTGATTAAAATAGGTACTTAAAATAGTACTTTTATTTTTAAATATAATTCTTAAATAATGGCATAACTCTTTAAAAATTGTTGGCATTTTAATATAAAAAGTTGTAAACTTTACTTTTTCAATATAGATAATGTGGTACTAGATAATCAATGTGTCAAAACAAAAGCAAAAAGTAAATTATGCCCTTGGACAACATACATCGAAAAAAGAAAAATCGTTGCTAAACAAACAATCCTCCATCAAATTTAACAATTATTGAACTGAAACTAGGTAGGGGTCGCGCGAACGCAGACCCCCTCTGCTACAAATTATGACGTTGGCTCTCCTACTTGAGGAGACCATAGAAAGGCACCCCTTCAAAGTGCAATGAAGGTCACCACCCTAGGACATGAGTCTTCATGATCACTCATAGACCCCGTCCAGGTAAGTGAGGAACATGAACCAGCACCTTTTGATTGTAAACACCTAGCTCACTCTCCAAATTTATCTCTTAACCGATGTGGTATGTATTGTTCACCTACATGTATCTGCATCTGTTCACCTATATTACCAATAATAATCAAGCCACCCATATAGTCAAACCAATAAATTCTTATAAATAGCTTATTTCATCTCTTCTACTACAACACATTTCTCTCGTACTGAAAACTAAGCATTCCAATAATAAGTTCACGTATACGCACACATCCATGGCTAATAAAATTGTTTCGATCTGCATCTTCGTTCTCGCTCTCATTGCCATGACGAGCAACCAGAAATGCAGCGCGGCTCGTTATCTATTGCAAGTGAATCCTCCTACCTTGCCTGGATTACCATTCATCCCAAACATGCCGAATCTTCCAATGCCGTCCATTCCAAGGCAACCAACTATTCCATCGATCCCAAACATGCCGAGTCTGCCAACAATGCCTCCTATGCCAACACTGCCAAACTTCCCCTCCATGCCTAGTCTCCCAAATTTTCCTTCCATGCCATCTATTCCAGGGACTCCAATCCTCACTCCACCACCATCGAACAAGTAGGCAATCGATGGACTTGACAACCTAGCTCGACCAGCTTTCACTTTGAAGTTAAGTCATATGTTGTCCTGTTTCCAGATTGTTCTTTGAAATTTCTGTTAAGTGAATTGCTTAGATATTGTATGTGTGAGATACCTTGCTTGTGTTGTATAGTTTGTTTCATTCATACTAGTATGATTTCTTTACTTAGTGTTTATGTTGAATATCTCCAAATTGTCCATGTAAGTGTATATCGTATGCGCAAAGAGTCTTTAAATCAATACCACTTACTAGGACCATTTCATCAATTATCTCTTTAAGATTATGTCAAGATTGCCTTTTGTGTAGTTAAATTTTGATCTTTCGAGAGGTTATCAAGCTAATTACCCATCAATTACATTACTCTCGATTGATTTAAATCATCATGCATCATACACGACGCAAGAATGACATAGCTATAAAAGTTTAGCTCAAGATAAGTTCAATGAGACTTAAAGAGATAATTCGGTTAAATACACTGAAGTTGTACTTACGACGCTTGGTCAATTGGTAAAGAGCTAAAATTCTAGGTGCCTGCAGTCTCACCTCTTTATATCCCGCGATTCAGCTCAATAGTATACTTCAAGACAACATTGGTGGAGTTTGCTAGGATGACGATTTCATCTTTCTCTAAAATGAAATTATACAGGATCACATCATTTCATTATTCCACATAAATCAAATAAGATATTAAACCAAATTTATACTATCATGGACTATATACTATTGGTAAATGGTAGCACAATGTTTTGTCCAAAACTAATACCTTTCAAAATCAATCAATTCAATATAAACCTAGGACCAAACAATAGATTGACTTATTCGTGCAGGCCTAAATCTTTCACCATCAACCCACAAATTACAAACCACATTGTTTATTATCTTTCACTTTCTTGCCTCCTACACCAATTTTTTAATACAAAATTTCTATTTTAGACATGGAGATGTTTTGGATTGTTTCTCTATAATCATTGTTTTTATATTCTTCAGTCTATATTTAATTATTCCCTTGACGATGCAACCAATTCCGCCTGCAATTTCTATGAATAATTCTGGTTCTTAACAAAATTCGAAGTGAAATTTGGCATCACATTGTTTGTCTTTGTATGAAGAGGTAACTGATGCCCTTTCGCAAAAAAAAAAAAATCAATAACAAATGTCGATAATAATGTCAGAGCAATTCTACTAAAACGGAATGAAATGTCATTTCTAACCTTTCCACTCAACTTGAAAAATTGGCTAGTAAGGTTAAAAAGGGAAATTGATACTATACATACACCTTATCATCACCTTATAAGAAGCTAATATTATGCATTACTCTTTGCTTTTCCTAACCAAAAGCAGAACAAGAAAATAAAAGTTCTCTTCTTCTTCAATAAGTACAACCAAAGTTAGACTGAATTCAATGGGACCAACTGTGACAAATGAAGTGGTACATCAAACTGGCAAAAGGAAATCCTTAGCAAGAGGGCATCACAAGTATATCGGCGTTCGCCAGAGGCCATCAGGGCGATGGGTGGCCGAGATAAAGGATTCTTTACAGAAAGTCAGGCTATGGCTTGGAACATTTGATACAGCTGAAGATGCTGCCAGGGCGTACGATCAGGCTGCTCGAACACTCAGAGGGGCGAATGCTAGGACAAACTTTGAATTGCCTGATTCTGCTACTGCCAATCTTGACAATCTTCCTCCGTTTTCTTTTGAGGAAATGTGCAAAACAGAAGACCCTGAAGATCTTGTTGGTGCCCTCAAGTGTAAGCTGTTCAATAGCAAAAGCTCTCGGGTACTAATCCAGGCGACATCCACCTCCATGGTTTCTCCATTAGCACAAGCGAAAAGTGATGCTAGAAGCTCAAAGAAAAGGGTGATTGAATCTGGTAACAAGATCAATCCAGATCCTGTTTTGATCACAGAATTCGAAACTACGAAGAACAATCAAGAATTGAAGAGGGTGGAGGAGAATAAAGAATTTGATCATTTGATGTTAAGCAATCCTGGTTCATTCAATTCCAGCCTTGATTTGGTAAATAGTGATCCAATTACTATGCAGTGGGAAAACTTGTTCCAAAATTCAAGTATGGCATGGCAGGCTGAGCAAGCCATGAAGTGGACTCACGACGTGAACCAAGGTCAAGATGGTAGTCTAATCGCGGCTACCACCTTAGCTACCGCGGCTGGTGCCTGGCCGCTGGTTAGTCAACCAGCGCCTCAGCCACCACCCGAGAAATTTTACTCGGGCAATACCCTCGAGGACATAGTCATGAGTAGCCATATCAAGAGACGAGACGACGTAGGAGGCGGATCATCAGGAGTTTCCCCCTTGGATCAACAGATGATGATGCACTATGGAAATAGCAATTGGGCAGGAAATAATAATGGACATTCTTCTTGGGAGGCCCTCTTCACTAGCTCTATGCTAGGATCATCTTTTCCCATTCTTGATTAATGATTATTCCATATGCACAACTTCAAAGGGACAAAAAAGAGGATCAACATTAATATTACAACATAGTGAGCTCCTCCTCAAGAATCATGAAAATATATATGACAAAAAAATCTACTGTAAAATGTCCAATTTGAGTCATAGCTAACTAAGTCATGCAATGATGAAAAATGTTGGACTTCGATCAGGGTAAATATTTTTTATTCTTTAAGCTATCTCTTGTAATAAATTATCATAGTTCCAATCCGAAAATTCTTGGAAATTTCACCAACAAATAATAGATCAACCCTTGTTAATAAGTGCTCATTTTCTATGTAGGAATAATAAACCAATTGCAAGTTTGCAACTCGGAACGAGTAGTGTAAAATAGAAAAATGTGCATGCATGTAAATGGAAAATATATATACGGCGACGTTCGATAATTGACATTATGAATACGCCTTTTATCTGAAGTGTTTGATATTAGCAATTAAACATATAATCAATAATATTAATAGAAATTAGTCGTATTCAAAATACAATATTATACTCCATCGCAAATTAATTAATGTAATATTTTACTTTTAGTTAATTACATACTATATTCCATGGCAACTCTCTCACCAAAGAATCATTTGGAAAGTTTCCTTCTTGAGAACTATTTGGTCCTTCAACTTGAGCCATTGCACTTATACATACACTTGGTTTTTTAAAGTTCTTTCTCTTGCCCTTTCTCTGGCTTTTTCCCTTGTTTTCTTTGCATATGGACGAATTACTCTACTTTTCTTAGAGCAAGAAGAAGACTTGTTTTTTCCCTTCAAGTTTTCTTTATTACCCTCACCATTTGCATTAACAACAAAGTTGTTTCTTGAAAGTTCCATAATTGCCCATTGAGATTTATCCATCAACCACTCCAAAGTTTGGCTAGGGTTATCAAATCCCAACATTTCTTGAAGATTAAAGAATTTTGGAGCAACTTTAAGTGAAAGCCTCATTCGTCTATCTCTCGGCCCTCTAGAAGTAACAATCTTGCTATTCTTGGAACATTTCTTTTTGGGACATTTCTCAATTGAGGTCTTCCCATGTTCATCATCCATATTTTCTTTTGGATAATCTACAAGATTAATGAAATCTTCAATTGAAAAAGATGATTGTAGAGTTTCAAGATTTTGAAGGTAAGGGTGAATAAGATCATCATCATCCGCAAAGGATATACATAAAGGAGAAGGAGGATGAAACAAAGAAAAACAAGTGTCATTGTTTTCAAAAGTGTTGGGCATATCTTGGCATGAAGAATAGCTCATAGGGTTGATGGAAGTGGTTGTAAAATTATAGTTGCTTGAGGAATAATACATATCATGAAGTTTCTTTGGAGGCTTTATTGAGATTTTACACACAAGAAATAAAGCTCAACCCTAGTTATCGTCTAAGCTAAATGAATGATATAGATAAACATGTGAAGTAGTAGTGATGAATTATGGTACTTTTGCCAGTGATCAGAAGGTCCTGGGTTCGATACTCACCTCATCGCTAATCTACAAAAAAAAAAAAAAAAAAAAGAGTGTAAAATTGTCTTTTAATAATGTTGTGGCTAATATGATCAAATGCAATACAAGGGCAAGTTTTTTTTAGTGAGACTGACCAAGTAATCATCTGTGCACCTTGCACAACCTTATTAGTAGTAATAATGGACTTATGATAAGTAGGTTTTTTTTTAATGATTTTGCATATTTGTTAATTATTAGAACTACTATATATATTATATATACTTGAGAAATTATCAACGCGAGGAAAAATGGAGTTAAAATAGTTAGATAATAGGCAGGAAATTGAAGGGTCTTTTGATGAGAGAGATGTTTGAATGAGGAAGCTATATCCCTAATATATATATAGGGATTTAAGAAGGGGTCAATTTTGGTGTGGGTGAAAGTTAAAACTAAAAAATATTTAAAAATATATTTTTTATTCGAAGTGAGTGAATCGAAATCCCTGGTTATGTTGTGCCACTTCATGTGATTGCGAGTGACGAGAGCCCATGATACCACATATCATATATATGTCGTCCTTGTATTTCAAGTCCATAAAATTAATTAGGGCATTGATGAAGTAGAAACAATTTTTTTTTTTTTTTTGATAGATAGGAAATAAGAGATACAAACATTCAAGGTTTAATACATAGTGAAACTACCGTCTCCAACAGATGGAGACTTACCGAAAAGAACATAGAATATTACATAAAACAAATGAAACACAATAAAGCAGATGATTTTCGACTCATCAATTGCAAGAACTTTCTGAAAGACCCCTGTACTCCTCAAAGTACTAATATGAAGGAGTAACTCATAAATAATTTTCACTTGTGCATCCTCGTAATCTAAATCCTTAGCAAACATACTGTGGTAAGGGAGAACAAAAGGGAACCAATTGGGTAACCGTTTATGACATGAGCAGACGAGGGGATAATCCTCGTGCTCGGTGTCACGGAAAAGCCCAAAAATTTTTAAGATGTCGATGTTTGATCGACAAGGGTTGAAAAGAACCACCAGTAAGTTGCAAGATTTTAAAACACGCAAACCACAAGCAAAATTATTATTAGAGTTAGCAAATATATTAGACTGAGGAGTATAGATAGAGTTAGAGTCCTGAAGATTTTGAAGATGAAGCTCAATCTGGATGAAATCTTCATTGCTAGTACACTGCAACCTGCCAAGGTGCTTGAGAGAGAGCTTGAATGGATTGAAATTTTCCTCACCAGACAAACCAGAAACATCTTCAACATAATCGATATCAAAAGGTGCTTCCATAACTTTGACAATACAAACATTGACCCGAAGAACCAATATCCACGCTATTAGCCATACCATCCAAGTAACATAGCTGACTTCAAAATCATTCTGAAGATCCTCGAGGTTGACAGAGCGAACCCCAAAGTACTCACAAGTTACAAAGATATACGTAAAGATCTTCCCCAGAAATTTCCTTTTCCTACCAATTGAGTTCCAATTTGACCCCGGGTCAAAAGAAAAACACTTTGCAATCTCACCGAAAAAAATGAAAACAGAGCAGAGAACATAAGGGGAGGAATCAAAGCAGAAGTCCTTACACTGAGAAGTGACACAAACCCTTTTGAATGAATCATGAACATCAAGAGACAATATGTTGTCAAAAGCAGAATTGAAATCAATGATGAAAACTTTTGACAAATTCTCATATTCATAATCCTCAAGACCTCTTTCAATCAAATCCAAACATGGCTCTCCTAATTTTATGAAACAAAAAGAGCTATTGTTAAAAACATCCTCTACTTGTTCGACAATTATTAATCGATAAAGAGTTAATTAATATTCCTTCCGTCCCTAAAAGATTGTCACATTTTTACTTTTGTTAGCCAAACATTACAAAATTTGATCATGAATTCTAATTAAACGATAAGAAATAATATAGTACTCTTGTGGGACCTTGTTAGATTCGTCTCAGGATATATTTTTGAAATATTAACTTTTTATAATTTTTTCGCATGTAGAATAATAGATATTTATGTTTTAAATCGTGTTTTGTTGACCACCAAAAATTAAAATGTGACAATCTTTTAGGAACGGAGGGAGTAATTTAATTTGATCCTATAAATATGATTGAGTTATGATTTGGTTGTGGACTTGTAGTAATAATGCACTAACTCCATTCCTTAATCATGTATTCTCACAACTAGTTTGCCTGATCACGAGAAGTAACTATATATCATTTCTTTTTTTTTTTCTCACATAAATGTGTGTATTGTCTAATCTTCACTTTTTTAGATTTATGATAAACATTATTCATGCTCCTAAAGTCAAGAAAAGGGCTAATCATTCAGTCATGCTTGTACTTGCCCTAATTATATTTAGGGAATGGGATGAATAATTAAGTTCCACTCTTGGCAATGAAAATCAGATGGGCTTGTACCAAATTAATTGCTTTGTCTATTACTTCATCATCTCAAAATGATTAATATATTTTGACTTTTATGATCAACAAAACACGACTTAAAACGTAACTATATATCTCTTATTATTTTACATACGAAAAAATTATAACAAGTTGTTATTTCAAAAATATATATTGAGACGAATCTAAGAAGATCCTACATGCATGACCATCTTATTTCTTATCATTGAATGAGAATTCTTAGTCAATTTTTTTAAAGTTTGACCATGAAAATCAAAATGAATCAATCATTTAGGAAGGAATGAGTACCAATGTTGGTGCCTTGTAAACTGGTAATGGTCTTGCAATTTGGAATACAAAACAATTTTGTATGATTGTCACTACGTATTATTCAAATTCTCAATATTTCCTTCCTTTTTAATTAAGAATACATTCTTAAAGACTTTATTTTATATTTTTCATAGATATATTTAATTTACCAAACGGGTTATGTGGATCAGATATTTAAAAGAACAGACAACAAGCATATAATAAGTGAATGATGACTTTTTTTTTCTTGCAAATTAGCGATGGCCGATGAGGTGAGTTTCGAACCCAGAACCTTCTGATCACTAGCAAGAGCCTTTTTCATTATGTTATTCGATTAAATCGAATGATGACTTAATTTACCAAACGGGTTATGTGGATCAGATATAACAAGCAAATGTTTTTATTTACATTTTCCATTTTTTATTTTCCTTTTCGATCTTTTTTTTTTTAATTTTCTTTTTCAATTTTTTCTTTTCTTTTTCCAAGTAAAGAGGTTCAATTATGGTAGTTATTTTAGCTAAAAGTTTTGATTTTGGCAAAAATTAGTTCGGTTTTCGTAGTTGTTTTAGCAAAAATTTCGATTTTGGCAAAACACGTTCGGTTTTCGTAGTTTTTTGGCAAACATTTACCAAATTCGAATATTTTTGTGAAAAAACTATCAAAACCAAAATTTTTAGCTAAAATAATTATCATAATCGAACATTTTTTACTTGGAAAAGGAAAAGAAAAAATCGATGAAAAATTATAAAAAAAATCGAAAAAGAAAATTAAAAATTTCGAAAAGAAATCGAAAAGAGATCAAAAAAGAAAATAAAAAAATTGAGAAAAAAATAAAAATAAAAATAAAATAAATCGAAAAAGAAAATTAAAAAGAATCGAAAAAAAATTTAGTGAAAGCGTCACCTTTAAGAGGTTACCCCAATTTATTTCGTAATTACAATTTGACCCAAAAAGTAGTGAAAACGTTACCTTTTAAACAGAACTAACGGTTGGGGACTAAATTGCAACAAATACGGTAATATCGGGAATTAAACTGCAACTCGTCAACTACTGGGGACCAAAGTGCAACGCGAACCCACTATGGAGGACCATTACTGCAATTAGCTCCTTCCTAATTGGAAACTATTCTTTTGCTTCCTTCATTTTATGTCTTTTCCCATTTTTTTATAAATACAAAAATAAAATAAATTAAATATTTTTCATCACATATGAAAAGAAATAGAAAATATCTTTCATTTAACATCCATCTAACCCGTTAATTTACATGCAATATTTATTGTTTACGTCTAGAGTGAGAAGTAACAAATCTGATAAATAACATATATACATAAAACTAGGGGTGAGCATGGGTTGGGTTGGGCGGGTTTTGGCTAAATCCAAACCCAACCCAATTTTTTTCGGGTTTTAAAATTTTGACCCAAACCCGACCCAAGAATGATTTGACCCGTTGCTTCGGGTTACCCAATTTTCGGGTAGGGTTGGGCGGGTCGCTCGGGTCAGACATTATTAATTTTAACAATTAAAATTATATATAAAATAACTTAAAAATTGCAATAACCAAAATCATAATAATTGTTTAATTGTGTAAAGACTATTAGTAATTCATTCAAAGTTCAAACTTCACAAACTAAGTATCAAAAACTAAAAATTATTGCAACTATAATAAATATCATGTTTTCGATATATGACATGTAAATAAATCATAAAGATAAGTTAGACTACTATATATTTAACTTAGATAACATATAACAAAATCAACTACATGTAACAAAAACTTACTGATCAGTAACTAGTCAGTTAGATATCTTGTTAAGTCATTGGGGGTCATTCTCCGTTCGTTCAAAATCCGAGGTATTACATATAAAAAACAAATAATAAAATAAAATAGTTATGGTCAATAAAATAAAATAATATTGTTGTAGTGTTGTTTTAAGTTATTTTTATATGACCCTCTTATATGTCATTTATAGGTTCTAAAAGATATGTGTGCACTGAACATTTGCGTGGATAATGTACTTTCTTTCATATTTCTCGATATCTCTCCAGTGCATCTTTAAGGCAAAAAATTTGATTTCTTAACCAATTTTCAGTGCACATAAGTTTATAAGTATAATATTATAAATTTAAATTAATATATATAATATTCGAGTTGGGTCGGGTTTCCTCGGGTTTCAAGAGAGTAAATCCAAACCAAACCCAATTTTTTCGGGTTTTTAACTACTCAACCCAAACCCAACCCATCGACCCAAATTACCCGCATTTTCAGGTTGGGTAGGGCTGGGCAGGTTGAGTAATTTCTGCACACCCCTACATAAAACGTTGATCCAAAAAAGTAAGAAAAAGTGAATAATGACTTAATAGCCTAATGACATCTACCCAAACTTTCTTCTTGAAGGTTTTGGGTTCCATTATATAATATACTTTCTTCTTGTTTTGGTACATTTAGGTAGTATGTATCGTATTTTAGCAAAAATTTATTCTCTAATTTCGGTATACATAATAAATTGTTGCACAGAATAATTCTCAGTTATTTTTCAATTTTTCTTTATTTATATCATCTTAAAATGATATCATTAATGACCTGTGATCATTCCCATCTACATTTTTCCCATTATCTCCTTAATTGTAGAAATAATTATGAAAATGATCTCCTATTTGTAGATAAAGATTACCATTCATGAAAAAGATCGATGAATATAAGCAGAATGTATCAATGGAAGTGCAAGGCTAAAAGAACGAATTAAAGAGATATTAAATGAAATGATAATGGTGCATTATTCATACAAATAAATTAAATTCTTAATAAATAATAATGGAATCTTCTTAAAATATTTCAACCGATATCACAAATCATAAAAATGGAGTATTATTTACTAAACATATATAATTACAGTTTTAATATGTTTCCATAATGGAATCTTCTTAAAATATTTCAACCGATATCATAAATCATAATAATGGAGTATTATTACTAAACGTAATTAACGTAATAAATGTAATTATTGTTATAATATGTTTCCATACCTACAACCATTTCTTCCCTATAAAATGGTGAACTAATAAACTCAATACATTCATCCAATCAAAGTTTACCTTACCACAATTTTAAAAAATGGCAAACAACTTCTCCTTTGTTTGCATTTTCGTATTTGCATTATTTCTATTCAATTTATCACTTTCGAAGGCTAATCTAAACCCGCCTACCATCCATTTTGTCGGAAAGACGAGCGCTACTTTCTTCATCCTTCAAAATGGAAATGTGAAGCAAAAATTGAGTAATGGCCAAGATGTTCAATTGAAAGCAACTAAGAATGCAATATATTCTTGCAATGCTTTCTTGGACAACACTCAATTTTTTACATCATTTGATGCATACAATCCAGCAAGAGACGGAAACCAGCAAACTATCATTTTAGTGATCAATAATCAAGGAGTTTTTATCAAATATAACTGGGCAGAAAAAGAACGACTCTTAAGTGAGTGGAAGGGTGAATAATTTATTTCAGCTTTATATTTCAAATGTTACAATAATATTGAATGTATGTTTGATAGCCATGAATGAAATTAACAAATGAGAATAGAATGAAATTTGATTGAATTACTTGGTTTCATTACATTCATTAGTTAATTCCATTATATTACCTCATTTGAGTGTTTAAGATTTTGCATACGACGGGAAAGATTCGCAAACAGTGTTATCTAATATTGCAACTACGCAACAACAAATGATAATTTTGAACGAAATTATATAAATACGATTATACGAACCTGCTAAAGAAGAAGCAATCATCACATAATAAATAACCAAAATTACGAATTCAAGATAAGAACAAAATGAGCTTCTAATAGTCAAGAATGGAACATGCATTTTTCCAAGAAGAAGTGTTCATTGTGTAATAAGGAGCAAAAACTTTTTTATATATATTGTTGGTGTAAATTAATAAGTAAAATTACTGTGATGGACATTTTGCCTAATTGCTCAAAAGCAAAGTCAAACTTTCCATAACTTTGCATTTTTCCTTCTATGAAAAATTATACATACCTAAAGCTTTAGAAAAAGTGAACAAAAAGTCCCTAATCTTAAAAACTCAGCCGTACTGAAATTGGCGTAAGCCCTTTTAGATCGATCCCCAAGGAAGTAAGTCGGAACATTTAGATTTATGACTTGAGTTGATCGAATCTGCAAAATTATCATTTTATGCTACAGTAACTTTGTACCATGCATATCCATCTTTTTTATTCTCAGATAGATATTAATTGAAAGACAAAACAATAAAAATTATATTTGATGATTATCTTAATTCAGGGGCGGACCCAAATTTGAACCCAAAACCTCTCACAAATTTACTAAAAGCTTAACCATTTGAGCTATTTTATTTTTATGTAGGATATTCATGTGAATACCTTTAGTTGTATGTAGGTCCGCCCCTGTCTTAATTATCAACAAATATCTTAATATCAATAATTTTTTATCTGCTTTTTTTTTTTTTTGTAAATTAGTGATGAGGTGAGTTTCGAACCCAAAACTTTTGGACACTAGCAAAATCCTTTTCCCACTAAACTATTCGATTGACTCTAATAATTTTTTATCTGTTGTAATTTGTAAACACTAGAATAGCACTTTTTGGACTGAAGTTACTATCTGACCCCTCTCTATTTAAAAATGTTTAGCAATTACTCCACAAAGGTTCAGTTGGGGGTAAAATGGTATTTTAACAGCTGAAAAATAAATTAAATGTTTTTCATCACATATGAAAAGAAATAGAAAATATCTTTCATTTAACATCCATCTAACCCGTTAATTTACATGCAATATTTATTGTTTAAGTCTAGAGTGAGAAGTAACGAATCTGCTAAATAACATATATACATAAAACGTTAATCCAAAAAGTAAAAAAAAGTGAATGATGACTTAATAGCCTAGTGACATCTACCCAAACTTCCATCTAGGAGGTTTTGGGTTCCATTTTGTAATATACTTTCTTCTTATTTTGGTACATTTAGGTAGTATGTATATATCATATTATAGTAAAAATTTATTCACTAATTCCGGTATACATAATAAATTGTTGCACTGAATAATTTTGGTATAGTTATTTTTCAATTTTTCTTTATTTATATCATTTTAAAATGATATATTTTATTAGTGTGTATCATTTTTATATTGTAACTAAATATATATGTAGATGAATGAAAATTAATGAGTGATATCACTAATGCCATTCCCATATACATTTTTCCCATTATTTCCTTAATTGTAGAAATAATTATTAATATAATATATAAACTTTTATGGAAAATGATCTCCTATTTGTAGAGAAAGATTACCATTCATGAAAAAGATCGATGAAGATATGCAGAATGTAGCAATGAAAGTGCAAGGCTAAAAGAACGAATAAAGAGATATTAAATGAAATGATAATGGTGCATTATTCACAGATATCATAAAGAACGAATAAAGAGATATTAAATGAAATAATAATGGACTCTTCTTAAAATATTTCCACAGATATCATAAATCATAATAATGGAGTATTATTTATTAAACATAATTAACGTAATAAACGTAATTACAGTTTAATATGTTTTCATAATGGAATCTTCTTAAAATATTTCTACCGATATCATAAATCATAATAATGGAGTATTATTACTAAACGTTCTTAACGTAATAAATGTAATTATTGTTTGAATATGTTTCCATACCTACAACCATTTCTTCCCTATAAAATGGTGAACTAATAAACTCAATACATTCATCCAATCAAAGTTTACCACAATCTTAAAAAATGGCAAACAACTTCTCCCTTGTTTACATTTTCGTATTTGCATTATTTCTATTCAATTTATCACTTTCGAAGGCTAATCTGAACCCCCCTACCATCCATTTTGTCGGAAAAACGAGCGCTACTTTCTTCATCCTTCAAACTGGAAATGTTAAGCAAAAATTGAGTAATGGCCAAGATTTTCAATTGAAAGCAACTAAGAATGCAATATATTCTTGCAATGCCTTCTTGGACAACACTCAATTTTTTACATCATTTGATGCATACAATCCAGCAAGAGACGGAAACCAGCAAACTATCATTTTAGTGATCAACAATCAAGGAGTTTTTATCAAATATAACTGGGCAGAAAAAGAACGACTTCTAAGTGAGTGGAAGGGTGAATAATTTATTTCAGCTTTATATTTCAAATGTAACAATAATATTGAGTGTATGTTTGATAGTCATGAATGAAATTAAACAAATGAGAATAGAATGAAATTTGATTGGATTACTTGGTTTGGTAGTTAAAAATTTGATTTTTCATGACATTCGTTAGTTAATCCCATTACCTCATTTGAGTGTTTAAGATTTTGCATACGGGAAAGATTCGCAAACACGGCTATCTAATAAAATACGATTGGTATATTTTAACTTTTATGGTTAATAAAATATGATTTAAAACTTAAGTATCTCTTATTATTTTACATTCGAAAAAATTATAACAAGTTGATATTTCAAAAATATTTATTGAGACATGACTTTATTATTCCTTATCATTGAATGAGAATTCTTAATCAAATTTTTTAAAATTTAATCACAAAAGTCAAAATGTATAAATCATTTAGAAACGGAGGGAGTAGCAATCTTGGTGCCTTGTAAAATGGTAATGGTCTTGCAATTTGGAAAACAATTTTGTATGATTGGCACTACGTATTATTCTAATTCTCAATATTTTCTTCCTTTTTAATTAAAAATACGTTCTTAAAGACTTTATTTTATATTTTCATAGATATATTTAATATACCAAACGGGTTGTGCGTGTGGATCAGATATTTAAAAGAACAGACAACAAGCATATAATAAGTGAATGATGACTTTATTTATTTATTTATTTATAAATTAGCGATAGGTAAGTTTCGAACCCAGGATCTCCGGGTCACTAGCAAGAGCCTTTTCCACTATGTTATTCGATTAACTCAAATGATGACTTAATTAGTTAATTTACCAAACGGGCTATGTGGATCAGATATAACAAGCAAATTTTTTTATTTACATTTTCCATTTTTTATTTTCTTTTTCGTTTTTTTTTTAATTTTCTTTTTTGATTTTTTCTTTTCTTTTTTCAAGTAAAAGAGGTTCAATTATGATAGTTATTTTAGCTGAAAGTTTTGATTTTGGCAATAATTAGTTTGTAGTTATTTTAGCAAAAAGTTTCGATTTTGGCAAAACAAGTTTGGTTTTAGTAGCTTTTTTGGCAAACAATTACCAAATTTGAATATTTTTGTGAAAAAACTATCAAAACAAAAAAAATTAGCTAAAATAACTACCATAATTGAATATCTTTTACTTGGAAAAGGAAAAGAAAAAATCGATAAAAAATTAGTATAAAAAAATCGTAAAAGAAAATTAAAAATTCGAAAAAGAAAATTAAAAATTCGAAAAGAAATCAAAAAAGAAATCGAAAAGAAATCAAAAAAGAAAATTAAAAAAATCGAGAAAAAAATAAAAAAGTAAAATTGAAAAAGAAAATTAAAAAGAATCGAAAAAAATTAGTGAAAGCGTCACCTTTTAAACGGTTGCCCCAATTTATTTCGTAATTATAATTTGACCCAAAAAGTAGTGAAAACGTCACCTTTTAAACAGAATTAACGGTTTGGGGAATTATACTGCAACTCGTCAATTACTGGAGACCAAAGTGCAACCCGGACCCACTATCGGAACCATTACTTCAATTAACTTCTTCCTATTTGCTATTCTTTTGCGTCCTTGGTTTTATGTCTTACCCCGTTTTATATAAATACAAAAATAAATTAAATTAAATGTTTTTCATCACATATGAATAGAAATAGAAGATATCTTTCATTTAACATCCATCTAACCCGTTAATTTACATGCAATATTTATTGTTTAACTCTAGAGTGAGAAGTAACGAATCTGCTAAATAACATATATACATAAAACGTTGATCCAAAAAGTAAGAAAAAGTGAATGATGACTTAATAGCCTGGTGACATCTACCCAAACTTCCATCAAGGAGGTTTGGATTCCATTTTATAATATACTTTCCTCTTGTTTCGGTACATTTAGGTAGTATGTATCATATTATAGCAAAATTTTATTCGCTAATTTCGATATACATAATAAATTGTTGCACAGAATAATTCTGGTAAGTTATTTTTTTAAATTTTCTTTATTTATATTATCTTAAAATAATATATTTTATTAGTGTATCATTTTTACATTGTAACTAAATATATATAGATAAATGAAAATTAATGAGTGATATCACTAATGACGTGTGACCATTATCCCTATATACATTTTTCCCATTATCTCCTTGATTGTAGAAATAACTATTAATATGATATATAAATTTTTATGGAAAATGATCTCCTATTTGTAGAGAAAGATTACCATTCATGAAAAAGATTGATGAAGACATGCAAAATGTAGCAATGGAAGTGCAAGGCTAAAATAACGAATAAAGAGACATTAAATGAAATGATAATGGTGCATTATTCATGCAAATAAATTAAATTCTTAATAAATAATAATGGAATCTTCTTAAAATATTTCAACCGATATCATAAATCATAATAATGGAGTATTATTTACTAAACGTAATTAGTCATAAACATAATTATAGTTTTAATATGTTTCCATAATGGAATCTTCTTAACATATTTCAACCGAGCGATATCATAAATCATAATAATGGAGTATTATTACTAATAAACGGATTAACGTAATAAATGTAATTATTATTTAAATATGTTTCCATACCTACAACCATTTCTTCCCTATAAAATGGTGAACTAATAAACTCAATACATTCATCCAATCAAAGTCTACCACAATTTTAAAAAATGGCAAACAACTTCTCCCTTGTTTACATTTTCGTATTTGCATTATTTCTATTCAATTTATCACTTTCGAAGGCTAATCTGAACCCCCCTACCATCCATTTTGTCGGAAAGACGAGCGCTACTTTCTTCATCCTTCAAACTGGAAATGTTAAGCAAAAATTGAGTAATGGCCAAGATTTTCAATTGAAAGCAACTAAGAATGCAATATATTCTTGCAATGCCTTCTTGGACAACACTCAATTTTTTACATCATTTGATGCATACAATCCAGCAAGAGACGGAAACCAGCAAACTATCATTTTAGTGATCAACAATCAAGGAGTTTTTATCAAATATAACTGGGCAGAAAAAGAACGACTTCTAAGTGAGTGGAAGGGTGAATAATTTATTTCAGCTTTATATTTCAAATGTAACAATAATATTGAGTGTATGTTTGATAGTCATGAATGAAATTAAACAAATGAGAATTGAATAAAATTTGATTGAATTACTTGGTTTAGTAGTTAGAAATTGATTTTTCATTATATTCATTAATTAATCCCATTACCTCATTTGAGTGTTTAAGATTATATGAACCTGCAAAATAAGAACCAATCATCACATAATGAATAACCAAAATTACAAATTCAAGATAAGAACAAAATGAGCTTCTAATAGTCAAGAAGGGAACATACATTTTTTCAAGAAGAAGCGTTCATTGTGTAATAAAAGTTGGTGTAAATCAATAAATGGTTTTTTTTCATCTGGGCACCTGAACTTCTAATTTTATAACAAATAGGTATCTGGTGAACTTTTTATAACAAGTAGGCACCTGAGACCAAAATTTGGCACCTGAACTTTTGGTTTTTTTTTCCTTCAGATTTTAAACATTTAGATGGAGGGCAAAATAGGTAGATGACATCTTAAACTAACTAAAGCAAGGATTTTAACCCAACCTCTACCCAATCCATTTAACCCAACCCCCATTAATATCTATCTATTTCTTCTTCTACTCTATTTCTTCATCAAAAGATTGAGATTGAGATTGGCAATCATCCAAGACCAAATCGACCAAGACCAAAATTCCGGACCTATGATTTGCTAAGAGATTGAGATTATTCATATCTTATGATTATTCTCCTTCTTTTCGGAATTGAGATTGAGATTATTCAGATCTGATTGATTTGGTAAGCCTAATCAATTATAAAACAAGTGAATTGATTTAAAGGGAAAAATTAATTTAATGAGGGTTGAACACCTCCTCTGTACATGTAGCGGGGGGGGGGGGGGGGAGGGGTGGGGGGAGGGGATTGAGCACCTACTCTGTCCATGGGGGGAGTGTTGGACTATGAGTCCGTAAACACCTTGTTTTAATGATGACTTAAACATTGATTTACTATCTAACATGTTTGCTTAAATGAATACAAAGATTGTCATGTTAGAAAGAAGGTTGCCGCCGAATGCAACCTTATGATCCGCATCAAGCTCAACAAAGATCAAGTGTGGTGTGAAGAATAGAATCAACCATACACTAGTCATTGAGGACTTGAAGAAGCTTAAAGAAAAGAATGACGACAAAGATAATGAGTCGACATTCACTTGCCACGGAAGGACAACAACAAATGAACACAAGCGATCAAGTGTGGTGATGAAGAAGAAGAATCAACTACACACTAGTCATTGAAGACAAAAGAAGCTTAAAGAAAAGAATGAAGACCAAACTAAGAGTCGATCATTCACCGGTCACGAAGGACAACGAAGAAAGAAGCTCAAAGATATTCAAGAGCGATCAAGATTTCAATCAAAGGAGCTATGGATCACTAGCACATACAAAGGTAAAATTTAGCCTTCAATCATAGCTTAAAGTCTCTTGAATAATCTTAGTTGAAGCATTATATTTGAGAGATATTTTTCAAATCATTTTTGACAAAACGACGATAAGTGTTTTAACGATTTTATGTATGTTTTGTCAAAAGAACAGTTTTGAAAATCTAAATGTTTACAAAACTGAGGTTTGAATACATTTTATTAAAGAGGATGAAAAGAGCTTTCCAACGCATTTTGAATCATCAAAATCGGAGTCTTAACGAAGCGGGAAATGAAGTTTTAAGATTTTCCATCGTCCTCCGAGATCGTCATCGTGAGACCCATCGTGAGAACGGGTATCACGATGAGTATCACGATGGGAGCCCAAAATCTGCCAGAAAGTTGATCGTGAGACGCATCGGGACCTTTGTGTCACGATGGGCCTCACGATGGGGTTCGAAAATAGCCGTTTTATGACCGTTTAAGCTCCAAATCAAGCCTATTTCAACCCCATTCAACCCCATTACATCCTATGCCTTCTAAAAACGTTTTGATATCAATCCAAGGCCAAAATCTCTCATTCAAACACAAATTCTCTCCTAGATTAAGCTTCAAATTTGATTATCATTATATACTTTAATCTAGGATTGTGGTTAAGTTTTATATCTAGAGATTGTGTTAAAGAAGGAGCATTCAAGGTGTTTGTTGAATTGCTCAAGAGAGAAAGAAAGCTTCAAATTCACATCCACTCATTCAAGGAGTTCATACAAGCATCAAATTAATATCTACTCATCAAGGAGTTCATACAAGCTTCAAATTCACATCCACTCAATTAAGGAGTTGTAAGTTTGTGCTATACATTGTAATCTCATTGTAGCTCATTGAGGAGCATTTGATTTGGGATAAAACATTCATCTCTATATTATAAAGAGATATCCCATTAAGTTAGGATTTGATCTTCATACTAGAGGCTTGAGGGTCCGAGGTGTTGTGAGACTTACTCAAGCTAGGAATCGGGGAGATTGCCGTAGTGTTGAGGCTAGTGCTCAAGCAATAGGACATAGAGTGCTCGAGGTAGTGGAGTTGCATCTCCGACTTGATAGGGACGAAATCCTAGGTTGCGGCTTGGGTTCTTAGTAGGATACTAAGAGTTGTATGTTGGTTTGGACTTCACCAACTTTCGAAGAAGTACCGACTAGTGGATTCTAGAGAAAGCCTAAAGGTGGGAAGCCTTGGGTCGAGGAGTAGATTAGCGAACCTCGGTACACGCCTTGTCGAGTTTGCATCTCTATCCTTACTCTTTACTTTCTCGTCTATATTTGATTATATGCTAGAATTGCTAGGTTTTCATAATATGTATTGCGTGCGTTGATTGATTTGCTTGTGCCGTAATATATCATAAGTGATCACACATTCCGTGAAAAGAGGTTAATTTGGGGTTTCGATATTAATAGTTTTATTAATCCGAAAATTGGCTATAATTCCGCTATAACCTAATTCACCCCCCCCTCTTAGGTTGTCATATAGGCTAACAAGTGGTATCAGAGCGGGTCTCTACATTTGAGTCTAACACCTCGTAGAGTCGATCTTTTAATATGACAACTATGTGTGATATGTTTGCTTTAGGCTATGATTATACTATTGCTCCTATGTTTTGTGCATTTGATTTTTGTGATTGGAAGTGTAGAATGGAAACATTCTTGCAAGCACAAGACTATGATTTGTGGATCATTGTGAAAGAAGGATTAGCCAAAGTAAGACATGTTGAGGGAGCTCTTTTGGATGAAAAGGCCAAAGAATTGATCATGAGCGCTCTTGACGATGACGTTAGAGCAAAAGTCCCCAAGTGCAATCAAGCTAAAGATTTATGGGACTTCTTGCAACAAGAATATGGTGAATCAACTTCGACCATTACTCTTGACACTAAAGAGGAAGAGGAAGTAGTGCCAATAATCGACTTTGATGGTATACTTTCTTCTCTTGCTCATTATAGGAACTTGAATGATAAATTGATTGTTGAATTGAATGTTCTTTGCATGAGTAATATTTCCTCTTTAGAAATACTTGACGAGTTGTCACTTGAGCTAAATTTTTATGAAAAATTATTCAAACTCACACATCCCTCCTTTGTATCGAATGTACCAATTGCAAAAGAAGGTAAGGATTTTGAGTGTGACACTTGTTTTCTAAGTATGCATGAGAAGATGTTTTCATACCATGATTTTAGTGAACAATGCTCTATATATGAAGAACATACTTTGAATTGCTTACACTTTGATTTGACCTTACATGATAATATTATCATTGATTGTTCTATAGAAAATAATGATAAGATTAATTGTGATGCTAACATGTCTTGCTCCATTGATAATAAATGTTTACATGATGTTGTTCAAAACGATATTTATCTTACAAATCATGTTGATGTTTTGCGCAAACATGTTATGTGTGATTGTAATACATGTGGCTTAAATGATGATATGCATATACATGTAGTTCAATTACATAAATATCACGATTGTCCACCACACATGCCTAAATGTAATACATGCTTTTATTGTGGTGATTATGGACATATGAAACGTGAGTGCCCTACCCAAAGAAAAGTATTAAAAGGTGCTAAAGTGATATGGGTAGTTAAGGGCTCTAGAACTAATCCCCACGGACCCAAAAAGATTTGGGTACCAAAGACCTCCATTGATTGATCTATAGGTCGGGATAGCAAGGAAGATGATCATAAAGCTTCACTGGAAATATCTTAGATGATCACGCCTTGCTCGGATGGTAACCAATGCGTTCTACAAGTTTGGTATCTTCTAAACTTTGGTTATCATACTTTTGTGTTTTAAATTATTTTTGCATTATGCATTATGCCTTTTACATGTCTTTGTATGCAAAAATATGTTCATATATGTGAGTTTTGATTTGCTTGGTTTTGTTGTGGTAAAATATTTCATGTTTTTGAGTCATTTAAATTTATTTATTAAAAACATTTTTATGCAAAACTTTTGTTTTCAAAACTCATCCGAAAAGTCATTTATGAGATTGAGACTTTACTTGTTTTATCTTGTCTAATCTCTTTGACGTTTTCTTGGTACGTACGACTTGTGGTGGTTAACAAATTTTATGATATACCCACTCGTTTTTATATCTTAAGCTTACATGATATATTCTTTATTTATGACTCCTTGTGTTAATATTGCCATATCTACTTGAGTCTTATTATGAGTATATCTTATGTTGTATCATTCATCCATTATGTTTATCTTGTTGATATTTATGGATTTTGATGTATCACTTGTGCTAAATAATGAATTATATTATGAGTGATCTTCATGAATGATATATGTGAAATATGTTGTTTTTATTTGAACACACTCACTAGAACACATTTCACATAGCTTGAGATTTTTTTTTATTTGATTAGTGATATATCATGATCTTAAATGTTATATGCTTTCACTAATCCTAAGGATCCAAAGAATTGGATACCTATACTCCACTTGAGCTTAAATGCATAGGTCTATGATTGACTATGATAAACGTGGAGATGGCTCTGGCTAATGATGGAAATTCAAATGTAAAAAGCCCGGGAGAAATCATATGGACAAGCCACTTACGTCCGAACATGTGGACTAACAACAAAACACAAAGGAAAATGAAATGCAAATCGGGTGATTTCTTTCTAACTAATTTTTCTTGTACTTCATTTTTTATAAAGTGTGATGGTCACATATGTGTATATTTGTTTTGTTTATTATGTGGAGTCAAATGGATTATGATGTGTATTTATATGTTCGTAAATCTTTTTATCTCGTTGTTAAATACACTTGACGTATTGATATACCTACTTGTTTTTAAAATGATAAATGTTTTGGTAGGTTATCATGTGGTTATATATCCAATTCGTTTTAAATGTATTGATTGTTTTAAATGGATTATATGACTTAAGCTTGGGATGCTTTCATACTTAATGTGTTTACATGTTATAAATTCATCCCTTGTTTTAATCCCTACTTAAAATGTATTAATGCTTTTGAAAAAGGGATTTCAAATTATGTTTATGGATACCTTGATTTCATCATCTTATGCTTTTGTATCCTACATGATATATGCCACACGCCTATGCTTCATTTTTTTTGCGTATATCATGCAATATGGAAAACGTGCTTACTTTATTTATTCATAATCCATATTGAACATGCCTCATTGTTTTGGAGCTCAAGAACTTATAACACATTTTATTTCATGAATTTGTGTTCTCTTAAGTATATCACTACATATTGTATATGCCTAATATACATAATTGCATTTATCTTGAGCTTGGCAAGGAGCACAAGGTACTTTCCCTAAACTTTATTTATGTGAGGGGGAGTCGTGCCTTAAGACTTCATATGTGAGGGGGAGTCGTGCCTTAAAGACTTCATATGTGAGGGGGAGTCGTGCCTTAAGACTTCAATTGTGTTTCTTTGATTCTTTGAATGCCTTTAATCTCATGAGAGTTTTAATGCTTAATCTTTCAAGAAGATATTTGTCTAGATGACCGTGCATACAACTTATGCGAATTTGATATGGTCTTGACAATTCATGAGAATATGATCGAGTTCAAACTTGTGTTTCTAACTCGTTCATTGTTAAAGGCATCCTTTGCTTTGGTTTGAAGAATTTTGTGCTTTCATGATTTTTGTTTTTAAAATTCTTCATAACCTCGTCTTAAGGTTAAATCAAAAGCTTTGTGATTTAAAATATTCGTTAAACCTTGCATGTCGATGTGGTGTATTTTTCAATCACGTGCATAATATTGATTCATATGTTTTGCGTGATTTGAAAATGTCATATACTCAAAAACGTGTTTTGATTTTATTTTTCCATGAGTATTTGACTTGATTTTATTTGGAATGCATTTTATTGAAAATACATTTCTTATGACTTTTACAAATCATTATGCTTCATTTTTCCCTATGACTCTTTTAGAAGAGGGATTCGCTAAAATGATTTGTGACTTCCGGCTCAAGATGTTTTTGATTTAAATATTTTATGACTTGAGTACTTGGAAGTTTTTGTGATTGCTCCTCGACATGTTCTTCTAATGATATATGCAAACTTTCTATTTAGAAAGGGGGAGAGTCTTGTCTATCTTTGATAGGGGGAGCAAATCCAATGGTATTTGGGCAAATGTTTTTAAATGGTTTATCCTTCCGACATTTAGTGTCTTATAATTGCCTAACTCATTTTAACACAATCTTATTTTCATTCTCATCTTTAAATTTTGTTAAAATATGTGTGGATAAATACCATATGCTCTCATATGAGTTATTTATTGAAAAATGGTATTATACACACCTAACACACCATCGACGTGCATTGCAAAAATCAAATTTTTTGATCATGGCTTTATGTTTTCAAATTGATTTCTCACTTGAGTATTTTGCCGTCCCTAAGAGAAACTTTTGTTTGAGGGACGATTTGACAAAGGTTGATTGTTTATTCAACATGTCATTGTGCCAATACTACTTGCCATTCCTATGAGAACTTTTGTTCGAGGAATAATACGACTTTGATTGTTATCAAAAGTCAATGTGCCAATCTCTTTGTCGTCTCTACGAGAACTTTTGTTCGAGGGACGAATTTGACATTGATCTTTATCATATGTCAATGGGCCAAATTCTTTTTTCGCCATCCATATGAGAACTTTTGTTCAAGGGATGAGTTGAAAACTCTGCTCTTCATTTTTCCCGATGACAATTTTATTTGAGGGATGATCCAATTACTTACTCTCCATTGTGTATTTTCTAAATATGTTCAAAAAGAGAGTTGAAGTAATTTTTCCAACATATGTCATTGTTCTTAAACATAATTTTTTCTATGACATATGTTTTGACATCACATCGTCCGTGATGATTATACCATTCATGTTTAAATCTTAAATGGAACTTTATGTGGTATAATCTCACCTTGCAAAATGTGCTTAATCTTTATCTATACACCTTTTTGTTTATGGATGAAACATGTAGTATCGCTTGATGAGAATATTGCACCCTTTTTAATGAGACAAAAAGGGGGAGAATGTTTATGTGTGATGCCATGTTTGTGTGATGTCATGAATATACATGTTTATGTGTTTCACATTGATCTGTTTATGTGGCATGTATATTTAAGCAAACCGTGTCCTTGTGTTTTATCCTTATATGTTATTAAGACACGTGTTTGGCATCAATGTTTTGTCATCATCAAAAAGGGGGAGTTTGTTGGACTATGAGTCCGTAAACACCTTGTTTTAATGATGACTTAAACATTGATTTACTATCTAACATGTTTGCTTAAATGAATACAAAGATTGTCATGTTAGAAAGAAGGTTGCCGCCGAATGCAACCTTATGATCCGCATCAAGCTCAACAAAGATCAAGTGTGGTGTGAAGAATAGAATCAACCATACACTAGTCATTGAGGACTTGAAGAAGCTTAAAGAAAAGAATGACGACAAAGATAATGAGTCGACATTCACTTGCCACGGAAGGACAACAACAAATGAACACAAGCGATCAAGTGTGGTGATGAAGAAGAAGAATCAACTACACACTAGTCATTGAAGACAAAAGAAGCTTAAAGAAAAGAATGAAGACCAAACTAAGAGTCGATCATTCACCGGTCACGAAGGACAACGAAGAAAGAAGCTCAAAGATATTCAAGAGCGATCAAGATTTCAATCAAAGGAGCTATGGATCACTAGCACATACAAAGGTAAAATTTAGCCTTCAATCATAGCTTAAAGTCTCTTGAATAATCTTAGTTGAAGCATTATATTTGAGAGATATTTTTCAAATCATTTTTGACAAAACGACGATAAGTGTTTTAACGATTTTATGTATGTTTTGTCAAAAGAACAGTTTTGAAAATCTAAATGTTTACAAAACTGAGGTTTGAATACATTTTATTAAAGAGGATGAAAAGAGCTTTCCAACGCATTTTGAATCATCAAAATCGGAGTCTTAACGAAGCGGGAAATGAAGTTTTAAGATTTTCCATCGTCCTCCGAGATCGTCATCGTGAGACCCATCGTGAGAACGGGTATCACGATGAGTATCACGATGGGAGCCCAAAATCTGCCAGAAAGTTGATCGTGAGACGCATCGGGACCTTTGTGTCACGATGGGCCTCACGATGGGGTTCGAAAATAGCCGTTTTATGACCGTTTAAGCTCCAAATCAAGCCTATTTCAACCCCATTCAACCCCATTACATCCTATGCCTTCTAAAAACGTTTTGATATCAATCCAAGGCCAAAATCTCTCATTCAAACACAAATTCTCTCCTAGATTAAGCTTCAAATTTGATTATCATTATATACTTTAATCTAGGATTGTGGTTAAGTTTTATATCTAGAGATTGTGTTAAAGAAGGAGCATTCAAGGTGTTTGTTGAATTGCTCAAGAGAGAAAGAAAGCTTCAAATTCACATCCACTCATTCAAGGAGTTCATACAAGCATCAAATTAATATCTACTCATCAAGGAGTTCATACAAGCTTCAAATTCACATCCACTCAATTAAGGAGTTGTAAGTTTGTGCTATACATTGTAATCTCATTGTAGCTCATTGAGGAGCATTTGATTTGGGATAAAACATTCATCTCTATATTATAAAGAGATATCCCATTAAGTTAGGATTTGATCTTCATACTAGAGGCTTGAGGGTCCGAGGTGTTGTGAGACTTACTCAAGCTAGGAATCGGGGAGATTGCCGTAGTGTTGAGGCTAGTGCTCAAGCAATAGGACATAGAGTGCTCGAGGTAGTGGAGTTGCATCTCCGACTTGATAGGGACGAAATCCTAGGTTGCGGCTTGAGTTCTTAGTAGGATACTAAGAGTTGTATGTTGGTTTGGACTTCACCAACTTTCGAAGAAGTACCGACTAGTGGATTCTAGAGAAAGCCTAAAGGTGGGAAGCCTTGGGTCGAGGAGTAGATTAGCGAACCTCGGTACACGCCTTGTCGAGTTTGCATCTCTATCCTTACTCTTTACTTTCTCGTCTATATTTGATTATATGCTAGAATTGCTAGGTTTTCATAATATGTATTGCGTGCGTTGATTGATTTGCTTGTGCCGTAATATATCATAAGTGATCACACATTCCGTGAAAAGAGGTTAATTTGGGGTTTCGATATTAATAGTTTTATTAATCCGAAAATTGGCTATAATTCCGCTATAACCTAATTCACCCCCCCCTCTTAGGTTGTCATATAGGCTAACAGGGAGCACCTGCTCTGTACGTTACATTATGTTGGGGTGGGGCGATGGGTGGGGGGGGATTGAGCACCTGCGTCCATTACATTTGGGGAAGGGGGGGGGGGGAGCAGACGGCTAGGAACAAGCAAGAAGAGGGTCAGTAGTCTCTGCCCTTGCAGGTTATTCTCCTTCTGCTGAGACGGCCCTCTTTTTTATGTTTTGTTTGTTCACCGCGGCACCAAATCATAAAGAAGCTGGAACATTTGTCGGGTTGGATCTTAACAGAGAGGTCGAACCGTCATTCCAGGATTTGCAGTCCGATACATTCCCATTATGTTACCTAGCCAAACCTGCCAAGGTTAAGCTATCTTCCTATATATGGATTGCTGCTGTCTGCTGTTAGTTTTTGACAGAGGGAGGAGCGTATACATTACATTTGGGGGGGGGGGGGTGATTTTTTAGTTTTAGTTTATTTATATATAATAATTGTATTTATTTTTAAAATCCTATTTAGTAATGGCACCTGAACTTTTCTATAAAAAAATTTCCAAAAAAAGTCATATTTTTAATATGATTAAAGTCTTTTTCCGGATTGGCACCTAAACTTTTCTGTATATTTTCTCTCCAAGATGTCATATTTTCAATATGACTAACTTGCCCTTGGGTTAAGGATTTTAAAATCTATTAAAATATGAAAAAATAGAAAAGCAAAAGTTCAGTTGCCAATTTTTCGTCTCAGGTACCTATTTATTATAAAAAGTTCATCATATGCCTATTAGTTATAATATCAGAAGTTCAGGTGCCCAGATGAAAAAAAGCCTAAACAAAAGTACTGTGATGGACATTTTGCCTTTTCTGATCAAAAGCAAATTCAAACTTTTCATAACTTTGCATTTTTCCTTCTAAGAAAAATAATACATACCCAAAGCTTTAGAAAAAGTGAACAAAAAGTCCCTAATCTTTAAAACTCAGCCCTACTGAAAATGGCGTAAGTGCTTTTAGATCGATCCCTAAGGAAGTAAGTCTGAATATTTAGATTGATGACTTGAGTTGATCGAATCTGCAAAATTATTTTATGTTACAGTAACCCACTATTTAGATGTGTGTATAATAGATCAGCTCACATCCCTTTATAATGACGACGAAAAGCGTGTGTACCACGCACATCCATCTTTCATATACTCGGATAGATATTAGTTAAAAGACAAACAATAAAAATTATATTTGATGATTATCTTAATTATCAACAAATATCTTAATATCAATAATTTTGTATCTATTTTTTTCTTCTTTTTTTGTAAATTAGTGATGAAGTCAGTTTCGAACCCAAACCTTCTGGTCACTTAAAAGAGCCTTTTTCCACTAGGCCATTCGATTGACTCTAATAATTTTTTATCTGTTGTAATTTGTAAACACTAAAATAGTAGTTTCTGGACTGAAATTATTATCTGACCCCCTCTCTATTTACAAATGTTTAGCAATTAATAAATTCCCATTAGCATCTCCTAATCATCTCATCTAAGCTAAATGAATGTTATAGATAAATATGTGAAGTAGTAGTGATGAATTATGGTAAAAAAAAATCCAATGATCTTAAAAGTGTAAAAATTGCCTTTTAATAATAATGTTGTGGCTAATATGATAAGTAGGTTTTTTTTTTTTAATGATTTTGCATATTTGTTAATTATTAGAACTACTATATATATTATATATACTTGAGAAATTATCAACGCGAGGAAAAATGGAGATAAAATAGTTAGATAATAGGCAGGAAATTGAAGAGTCTTTTGATGAGAGAGATATTTGAATTAGGAATTAATAGTAGTAATTAATCGATAAAGAGTTAATTAATAGTAGTAATTTAATTTGATCCTATAAATATGACCGAGTTATGATTTGGTTGTAGTACTAATGGAGTTTTTTCTTGCAACTAACTTGAAATGGGTTAGTAAAACCTAACTTCATATTTAAACCGTTGGATCAAAATTAAATAGGTAGTTAGATTTTATGCTATTTTTATAGGTTTTGGGTTCCATTTTGTAATATACTTTCTTCTTCTTTTGGTACATTTAGGTAGTATGTATCATATTATAGCAAAAGTTTATTCACTAATTCCGGTATACATAATAAATTGTTGCACAGAATAATTCTGGTATAGTTATTTTTCAATTTTTCTTTATTTATATCATCTTAAAATGATATATTTTATTAGTGTGTATCATTTTTATACTGTAACTAAATATATATGTAGAGATGAATGAAAATTAATGAGTGATATCACTAATGACCTGTGACCATTATTCCCATATACATTTTTCCCATTATTTCCTTAATTGTAGAAATAATTATTAATATAATATATAAACTTTTATGGAAAATGATCTCCTATTTGTAGAGAAAGATTACCATTCATGAAAAAGATTGATGAAGACATGCAAAATGTAGCAATGGAAGTGCAAGGCTAAAATAACGAATAAAGAGACATTAAATGAAATGATAATGGTGCATTATTCATGCAAATAAATTAAATTCTTAATAAATAATAATGGAATCTTCTTAAAATATTTCAACCGATATCATAAATCATAATAATGGAGTATTATTTACTAAACGTAATTAGTAATAAACATAATTATAGTTTTAATATGTTTCCATAATGGAATCTTCTTAACATATTTCAACCGATATCATAAATCATAATAATGGAGTATTATTACTAATAAACGGATTAACGTAATAAATGTAATTATTATTTAAATATGTTTCCATACCTACAACCATTTCTTCCCTATAAAATGGTGAACTGATAAACTCAATACATTCATCCAATCAAAGTCTACCACAATTTTAAAAAATGGCAAACAACTTCTCCCTTGTTTACATTTTCGTATTTGCATTATTTCTATTCAATTTATCACTTTCGAAGGCTAATCTGAACGCCCCTACAATCCATTTTGTCGGAAAGACGAGCGCTACTTTCTTCATCCTTCAAACTGGAAATGTTAAGCAAAAATTAAGTAATGGCCAAGATTTTCAATTGAAAGCAACTAAGAATGCAATATATTCTTGCAATGCCTTCTTGGACAACACTCAATTTTTTACATCATTTGATGCATACAATCCAGCAAGAGACGGAAACCAGCAAACTATCATTTTAGTGATCAATAATCAAGGAGTTTTTATCAAATATAACTGGGCAGAAAAAGAACGACTTCTAAGTGAGTGGAAGGGTGAATAATTTATTTCAGCTTTATATTTCAAATGTAACAATAATATTGAGTGTATGTTTGATAGCCATGAAATTAACAAATGAGAATAGAAGGAAATTTGATTGAATTACTTGGTTTTTCATTAGTTAATCCCATTATCTCATTTGAATGTTTAAGATTTTGCATACGACGGCAAAGATTCGCAAACACTGTTATCTAATATTGCAACTACGCAAATACAAATGATAATTTTGAACGAAATTATACAAATACGATTATACGAACCTGCTAAAGAAGAAGCAATCATCACATAATAAATAACCAAAATTACGAATTCAAGATAAGAACAAAATGAACTTCTAATAGTCAAGAAGGGAACATACATTTTTCCAAGAAGAAGCGTTCATTGTGTAATAAGGAACAAAAACTCTTATGTACATATAGTTGGTGTAAATCAATAAATAAAAGTATTGTGATGGACATTTTGCCTAATCTGGTCAAAAGCAAAGTCAAACTTTCCATAAGTTTGCATTTTTCCTTCTATGAAAAATAATACATACCCAAATGAGAATGTGAGAATAAGAAGCAGTGGTTGTTGTGGCGAGACGAAGGGACGAAAGGAGCCAGTTCCCTTGCTTGCTTACTTGACAAGAAGGAGATAATTATTGACGATGGAAAGGGGATATGGAGGGGGGTGGGGGCTGAATGGGTCGGCACTTTAAAGAGAAGAAATGACTTTGGGAATGGAATATGGGTTGAGGCAGATCACAAAGCAAGAGGGGGGGGGGGGGGGGGGGGGGGGAACAAGGGTTGACAAGCTATGGAGGTTACTATGAGAATTGGCAATGGGTACAACCCCCATGGCATAGAGTACAACCTAGCGTGGAAGAAGCAGACGCCGCTTATGCATTTACATTTGTGGTACAACTCTTGATGCACAGAGTACAAGCATTTAAAGCAAGGGGCGGAAAAAAATGAGTTCACACGCCTGACTGACGATAGACGAAAAGCGTGCGTTACCACGCGATTCAATCTTAAATATAATCTAACTAGTTGGATGTGCCCGTCAACGACGGGCAACATTTTCGTAAATTTCAACAGTAGTACTAATTTGTTAAGTTATGATACGCTTATAAGTAGTATTGCATATGATACGCATATAAACGGCTAGTTGATGATAATGACTATCATGCCGTCGAAATTGGGGTGGGTTTTAAAAAGTGAAATTTTCTATAACACATCTTACATAGGTGCAGCAAATTAGTAGAAACTGAGAAAGTAAGTGGATTCTAAGAGTTGATCGAACGAAATATTAAAATTAATATTCCAAAGTTAGAAAGGAAGAAGAGAACCAATACCGAGGGTGCATTTGACTTATTCAGTTGGAGTCTTGGAGATTGTTGTGCACCAGCGAAGCTGCAACACAATTTGCGGGTTGTTTGACAACAGACGAAGCTTTCCCAAATTTTCTATGCAGCAAAGAGTGAGGTCTCTTAGGTTCCACTTTGTGGACAGGCATTGAGTTATCAGTGTCGCTTGAACCCTGCATCTGGTTACTCTTGCAATTCAAAATACAATGACCAATGTGAGAAGATATTGAATGAAACGACAAGAAACAACTAATTCAATATAAGGTGAATACTTAGCTCTATATCAATTATTCACAATTGTATTTTATTCAAGGTTCTAAACAGATAATACATCATCCAATCACATCAAATATATTTTCTGAATTGATGAGGGAGGAAAACAACGTGAATGCGAAAACCACCATCACAAAATATGATCTAGATGGGGCATTCATGCAAAAATTTAGCTCAATTTTTCAAGAAACCAAAGTGATGCTAATAACTACGTTAGCTGTGTGAAATGCCAGAAAGAAACCATGAATTATATGGTGAAAACACATTCATATGGTTCAACTAAGCTTGTATTAGCTCAGAAGTTAATGCAAGTCACCATGAAACCCCTCGAGCTAGAATTCCATTTGCCTTTGGCTTCAATAAGGAGCATTTGAAACGAGAATCAATTTGTAGCCATTCATCGTCGCAATTAATAACTACTTCTTGTAGTTCTGTAGACGAAATCGAACGTGTTTACAATGGCGATGAGACAGAAAATATCACTGCGACAACTATGCTAGATCTTAAGCAAATTGTTGATTGCATGATCTGTACTTGATACAGAACAGAGTGTGCAAGAAATTTCAAGATTATCAGAAAATCAGTTATCAATGAAATGTTCTACAATGTTGAGATTAAGCGTTATAGTTCAACTAAAATCAAAAGAATGAACTCAAATGACCTGAAGGATCATATTAAGGAGTGGATTTATGCAGCAAAATATGTAATGAAGTCACTCATTGGTGAGAGATTCCTTTAAGATTATCTCTTTTTGACCTCTCAAACAATCAGAGAATTTTGTTTTGCTGGAATTGTGAAACTGAAAGCAACTAACCGGTTGAAATTCTCAGAACTCGTTGCCAGGAGATTGGGACTCGCCTGATATGGTATTCTTATTGCTGGACATATACGAGGGGATCAAAGAAATTATTCCAAATATTGAGTCCATATTCTCGTATGAATCCATGTCCTCTCTGAAAATCCAAGCTTTCTCCTCCCTGCATGCATTATCCAACTCAATCGAGGCTATTCTATCTTCATTTGAGACATCACTTCAGAGAAACTCATCCAGGAAACCTGTTCCTGTGGTGGAATTCATCGACCGACAATTTCAGTTCTTGATTTTGTATCCTCTCTTGCAAACTATACCAATGCTCTAACTGAGATTCTCATTGATTTTGTTGATCCAGAAAAACTAACATATATAAAATGTTACTTTGATGAGGCCTCAAACTCTGATGTTGTAATTTGGCTAGCTTAGGTCATTTTGATTCTTTTGTACAGACTTGACTCTATATCAGGCCTCAAAATGACAAGAGAACCTTCAATTTAGCTTTAGTTCAATACAATTTAGCCCATTCTTATGTAATTACACAAGGCAAAACTTTTAACATTATTCGAAGTTCAACTAATTTCTCAAATCCAAAAATTAATCAGATTGAACCATTCATAAATTACAAAATAATATTAGTTAGTAGCTAGGATAACCACAATAAAAAATTAAAAAGATTACTACTTAGATGTTCGACTAATTTCTCAAATTCATGAAATGTAGGTAAGTGAATTTGAGATTTATACATCCCAGTCTTAGATTACTAAGTATCAAATTTAGTGTCAATTTTTGTTTTAACTAATAATGTATGTAATTTGATAGCTAAACCCCAAAACTGGATGGACAAGAAACACAAAATCGAAACACTATACATAAAAGGAATTGAACCATTAAACGCAAAATCAAATAAACATACCAAAAAATATGTCGGAGGCAGTGGAAAAGGAAGAACGACAGATGAAGAACACTTGTGGAGAAATTTTGGGTGTGTGGAGAAGTAAAGCCAGTGGAAATTAAATTTTGTTGGTCAAAGAATTTTGTGAAAATTAAAAGCAACATTGTCGATGATGATGTCGTAGGATTTTCTGGATCGAGGATGTGAAGGGCGGGGGAGGAAGATGGCAGAAAGAGATGGGAGGAAGAGGGTTTGAGAGATGAGGGAAGGGGAAGGGGAAGGGAAAAGGCCTAGAATGATTTTAGAGGGGGAGGAAAGATCTAGAACTGAAGAAACAAAAATTTCGTATTAAAACTTTTAACACATATATTTAAAGTACAACTTATACTCCATGATGTACAATGACTCCAAGCAGCGTATATGACGACCATCCCTGAGTACAACTAAGAATGCGCATGGTACAAACTGTTTATGCACGCGCGTGCATATTAATCGCAAAAGTACAACGTTTGATGCAAGATGTACATGCGCGGGATGCAGGCGCGTGGATATGACGACCACGCCTGCATCCCACGCGCATTCAGGCTTTATTACTACCTATAGATACTCTTGTAGATGTAGATGTTTAGCAATTACTCCACAAAGGTTCAGTTGGGGGTAAAATGGTATTTTAACAGCTGAAAAAACACTACTCTGGTGTGCTGGCCTGTCATGCTGTGCAGTGTTGCCCTCAATAATTGTTCATTTGTTCTTAGTTCTTACCAGAAAAGAAAAAGGGAATAAAGAAACAGTTGAAGGGTTGCGTCCTCAATAATTGTTCTTTTGTTATTAGTTCAATTGCAGCTTTAAGGTGAGTTTAGTTCAACAAAAACGTTATTTTTCATGTGCCCTTTTGCTGTTACTTCTTGTTAAGTTGTTCTGAATTTAATTTGGAGCTTTTATTTCTCAAAGTTTGTAGCTTCACTATCTTTTGAGCTTCTCATGGTTGTTGAACAACATTCTTGAATTTTGAATGTAATTCACTATGTTATCTTATTGTATTATGGTAATTCATTAGACTATTGTTGAATTTAGGTAATCTAGTTGTATTTTTAAGAATTTACATTTGCCCTTTTTCTGATACTCCTTGTTAAGTGTTTCTATATTTAGTTTGAAACTGTTATTACTGTAAAGCTTGTTTTTTTACCTTCTTTTTGAGCTTTTTCGGGGATGTTGAAAAATATTCTTGATTTTTTGTTAATAGTATTCTGTTATGATATCATAAAGACATAAAGTATGTTTATTTCTTTGCCCAACTCTGGAACATTAATAAGCTGCAATGTCTTTAAAGATTCTCCCGCCTAACCTGGCTAAGGGGGTCGGATAGTATGCGGCCTCACCCCCCTATAACATGAGAAATTATAATAATGTTGGATTTTCGTGATCTACTTTTATGTTCAAGAAATTACATGGCAGCAGTTATATTAGTTCAATGTTTGACTTCTTAAGTGTGAATTTACTCAATTTTAAACAATTAGCTCCAGGTCAGACCTCAGAAATTGGTTGTTCTGTGAAATTCTTCATAGGTGCGAATGGGTTGCAACTTGCAAGAGAACTACAAAAGGAAGTATAAAAATGGCCTGAGGTTCAGCATAACTGTTGTGAACCAATAATCTAAATGTTAAGTGCTGAAGTCTGGTGCTAGCTGGAAATGAGCCTTTCCCAATCATCTTCAACTATGTTGGAAGCTGATGTTGAATTAGACGAAGATTCTTTGCAACGCTGGGTTGTTGCTTTTTGCGTAGCTAGGTTTGATCTTGAAAAAGGTCAGCTCATTGAGGAGTGTTACCCACCTAACTCACTCAACCACAATGAGGAGCTTGGAGTTTCCTTTAGTTCATTTCCGGATTCTGTTTCACATAATCAGAACCGCTCAGGCATTCGTGATTGCATGTTCTTCTTCCGGATCAAGAGAGTTGAGGACTCTCAAGGGAAAAATATATCCCCATCTGAGATGTTGAAATTAGATAATGGTAAATCATTAGATGCCTCAGTTGGCAAAAAGGAACTTAAGTTGTTGACTAGTAAAAAGAAGGGGCTGCACTCGAAGTACTTGTATGGATTTGTATTTAATAGGCAAACACAAGATGAGAGGCTAAAGCGAGGAGGGGAACAAAAATCAGTTATTATACTTTCTCATAGTCCATTTAGCAGTGTGTTTAGACCTTTGTTGCAAATCCTTGGACCTTTATATTTCGAAATTGGAAAGAAGGCACTTGTATATATTGGTGCTTGCGTATCAAAGTGGCCTGATCCTGAGCCTGGAAAATTGATGGAGCTCCTAATTGGTAAGGCGACCCTCAAAACGAACTTGCCTCCAGCTCATAGTTTGCCTCTGAATGGACGGTTATTTCCGGATGAGGTCTCATCTCCAATAGCTCCTTACCTGCCTACTAATGAATCTATTCCTCAAGGCCTTTTTCATGATTCTGATATTTTTGGCATATTTCGAGTACTCTTGATGCAGCTTTGGAGGTTGTGGGAATTATTACTTATTGGGGAACCCATTCTTATCATAGCACCGACACCTCCTCAATGCTGCGAAGCCGTTGCTTCCCTTGTTAGCTTGATTGCTCCGCTTTTCTATAGTGTTGATTTCAGGCCTTACTTTACAATTCATGATTCAGAATTTGGTTATTTAAATTCTCTACAAGAGGGGTCCATATTTCCTCCCATGGTTCTAGGTGTGACAAATCTATATTTCTTGAAATCCCTTCGCAGCATTCCTCACATCCTTTCAGTTGGGTCTTATGCTCCTAATTCAAGCCGTACTCCATTCGCTTCAGGAACTACCAATGGAAGAACAACTGCTAAAAATGAAGCACTTGGCCCTCAGAATCTTTCCTTGAAAAAGTTTTCTCCATCAAAACTCTTGGATGCAGTGAAGTTGAAGAGAGATGGTCCTCTTAGTCTCATGACAGCCCACAGAGAAGCCATTTGGTCTAGCTATGTTGCAGTCACAAAGCCAGACACTACTATCTTGAATAGGCTGATCAATGTTGGGATGTCACCAAGGTCTGAGGAATCCATGTCAGTTGTCAACAACGAGATACTGCGTCGTCATTTCTTGGAGTTAACTACAAATTTCTTAGCTCCTTTTGGACCATACTTTAAAGCAAAAACACCTTCTGAAGGATCATCACCATATGTTGATCCGCCTCCTCTTCCACTGTTTAATGCTGAAGAATTTCTTTCGAACTTGTCGGGAAGAGGCCCAGGGAAATTTCTTTTGAAGAGGATGACATCCAACTGGGTGGACTTATACAGGTAGAGATCCTAGTTCTCATTTGGTTGCATGACTTTATCTGAACGCGTAAGATGTTTACTAAACTATGTAGGCGGTTCTTAGAAGGAAACAATTTCTCGGTTTGGTTCCAGAGGAAGCGCAGCCTTATTGAGAAAGAGCAATATAGAGCATGGAGGCAAGCTAGAATGAAGTCAGACATACAACTGTTCATATCTAAAGTGTCTGAATTAGAAATTGTAGATACCTTCAATGCAATTGAAAGACTCCTTCGCAGAGAAATGCAGGCAAGTAATTGTGCAATAACAATTGGTTCATTAAACCCAATAACTGGTCCATGTATTAATGCAAAAATAGGCACAACCTAATAGAAGCATCCCTTGTCACTAATATGAAATATATTGCTTCCCTTAACAAATCATAGTCCGTCTTTTTGACTACAGCAGCTCTGGTAGTTAAAACATCTGAGGGCATGGAGTAACTGTTTCATAAAGAGTTTTTTAGTATCATCATCTTAAAATATATATCTAACATCCTATTTCTGAATCGTTGACCTCTACATTTACAAGTGAGTGTCTAACTACCACACCATACCCCCAACTCGGCCACTCCTTCATAGTATCATCTGATTCTTGTTGTATACTCATTTTCACTTTACATGCATCTGCTTATAGTTTGCATGTTTTGGCTGTTCTGGAACATGATAAAGCTAATCTCATATTATGGCATCTCACTGTTTTAACTTAAATTCTTTCAAGAAAAATGAATTCTGCCTGTAACTGATAACTTGTGGAACTTTTGGTGCAGGTTCCTAATGTAGATTCCAAGGCTGTCTGCATTAAGTTGAAGAGAGATCTGTACGTAGTGTTTAGTGCTCTTCCACAGGATATCCAACAGCTTCTACAAATGAACCCTGGAAGGGCTGCCCTTTTGCGAGAAAGTCTTGATGGAGTGGATATTCCCGAGGATTCTCAACAGGAGTCAGACCTGAGAATTGATGCCAATTCTGAATACACTTGAAACAGTTGCCCAACTCAAGTTCTTGAATAAGGATAGTCTCTGATGTTGAGCTAATTTAACCATAGTCCCCATGCTTATTTATCTGACTGCGTTCCCTCTTGACTGGAAGTATCCTTGTAGGTAATAATACATTCTCACTTGATAATACGAGAATTATCATTAAATTATACTCGTATACTGTCAATTCTGGTATCTTCTCACATGCTTTAACTCCCAGTCAACATTAGATGGACAAGCATCAGAAGGTCATGACTCATGAATAGCAACCAAGTGTCCATACAGCTTCTTAGTTTCCGTTCTCCAGTAGATGATACGGAGACATGAGGTATCAAGGAAGTTGATCATCGTGTATTGAACATGCAGGCTGCAGCATGCATGATCTGTTCTAAATTCTCGAGAGTAAATTAATGTGTATATTTGAGGGTAGATCAGAACGCACTGTTGCATTCTGCTTATATAAAATGTAAAACAGTAGTAACTTCGATTTGGCAACACTGCCATAATTTGTGTGTTCATGTCCCAAAGGGATCATTACTGTGAGTCTATGATAATGAACGTTCACACTAAATCCATCCAATTACAACGTTAGATTCCAGTTCCCGTAGTTAGTCTACCTCCTCTGGTGTATTCTTTGTTCTCTTCTTGCTTAATGACGTTATACTCATGTATCGTGGATAACATGAATAGTTATGATGTAACCTCCTAATGATATATAAAGGGAAGATATCAAAGTAGACGTGAAAATTAGTTGAATAATCATCTTATTTAGATTATATGTTTACAGATACACACGTTAGTGGTAACGATGAGTTCGTCCTTAAACTCTCGTATTTATATAATAATTTTAGTTAATATTTAAGTTACCTCCTTTAACAACTTTAAGAATATGTTTTTCTATATTTTAATCATGGTTCCCTTTTCGAATCCCTAACTTGTTTGCATAATTCAACAAATATTATTTTCAATTGAGACATATTGGGCTCAGTTGCTATCACAAATCACGCATATAATACAATAAACTATAGCCGGTATAATACAACAAAATGGACCACCATTTTATGGTTCAATTTAATCTTATCTTATATGAACAACAAAAACATCAACATCATGAAACAATTAATGAATATGACATTTATGGGAGTATATAAGTATATGTTGTCTAAGATTCATAGGAGTATTAAATAATTGGATCGTTAGGGAGTATTGAAGATAATGATAAGCATTAAAGATTAGAGAGGGGACATGGATAATGAAGTGGATAAAATAGTCACAAATATTGCGGCTTATATGATTCGGGTAATACGTAACATTTGATATTGATCATGCCAATGTGAGGTTGTTTATTTAAATAAGAGATCATTATCAATTTGATTACTATTATTGAGATTAATTTCTATGAAGTTGGTCCACTAATTTATTATAATAAAATACAAATCCAAAGTTTTGAACAATAACTATGAACCTCCAATATATTATCTTTAGTGTAGCACTTACATTTAAATGTGTGTATTACCATTTTATTATGTATTTCCTTACAACTTTTAGACAAAATTAGATTATTGTTTTATGCATATAAGTATATAACACTTACAAGTATAAAAAATAATAGCATCAATTAAAATGTTGTTTGGGGAATTCATAAATATTAGCTTGATCAATAGTTGATGTAAGAACTTAAGGAAAGATTAAGGAAATGAAAAAAAAAAATTTAAACTTTCATTTTTCTGATGTGAGTGTTCTTACACAATGTCCTTAGTTACTCTCTCAGTTCTTTAATATTCATTGAACATTGTACAATATTTGAAACAAATTTAAATTCATTTCATATTATGAACTTTTTTAGTTATAACTTTTTAATTTTGATACAAAAGAAACCCAGTCTTAGGTTTTCGAATAAGACAAGTAATAAAAAATTAGAAAAAATATATTGCAATATATTCATATATATATATATAAATTAATATTTCATTCATTTCAATTTGTATAACCACTTGAATTATTATTTTGAATTCCTACATTCTTTGAGTGAGATGGGCAGACAATATAGTAAATCTTGGGCAGAAAAGATGGGCCACAGGAGATAGTTGATTGCCAGACAAATCAGCCCATCCCCACTTTTACCAGTCAAAACCACAACTCACAACAAGTGGAACTGGACAACTGGTCCTCCACTCCTTCCCCATCAAACCATTTGATTTGATATTTCTTACGGTTTTAATTTTTACATTTCATCAATTCATAACTATACTTTATTGTTTATTTTAAATTATTTACATCATATTGTAATAGAAGACCCTTCGTCACTATTTGAAAAATATGCACTGAATAAATTTCGAACTAATGTAAAAACCTACAAATCAAGTCAATCGGATAAATTACACTAGACAACCCCTATAAACTGTGTGACATAAATTATTTACATCCTAAATCGTATCACTACTATTATATGTAACTTATAAATAATGAGAAAAATACAATAAAATAATTAAAAGGTTATTTTAGTAGAAACATTCATACTGATTTAATACCTATTTTGAATTATCCTTGTGAAAATTCACCCAAAACATTTACGTAGGAAAACATTTAGGTCTAGAAGATAGTCAAATTTATAAAGTAGGTGAGTTTGTAACCATAAGATTATGAGTTTTATTTCCCTTACTAACACCTTTTTGGTTGTAGCGTGTGGTTCACTGTTATGCTAGCACGAGGTCTACTAAGTACCCACTCAAATAAGTAGCGATTGCAAATTTCTGTTATTTGGAAAATTAGATTCAATGTTTGACTAACATAAATCTTCTTTGGTTTGATTGAACTCGAAATAAATATTCAAAATACTTTTATAACTATATTAATGTATTCCGTATTTTATCATAGTTCGAATTTCCAACTCTGAACCTCAAATCTCCAATTGCAGTTCAAACTTATAATCTCAAACATTTGAATCAATCGAATTTAATTTCATAATTCTACTTGTTTAAATTTATAATAAAATTAAATTCTCGAATCATAATACTCGAGCCCAATAAAATTCGAAAAAGTTGTTATGGTTTAGAGCCCTCCCTCCGTTTCCGTGGGTATTCTGTCATTCACCCTCTTCATTTTTTTCCCCTCTAAAACCCCAACAACACCTCAAAACTCTTCACACTCGGCGAACTAAACCATCAAACATCATCAAACTTTGCAACTTTTTCAAAAACCCACAAAAAAACCCCAAAATGCCACCAAATTCATGGACTAGGGAAGAAGATAAAGCTTTTGAGGATGCAATTGCAATGCACTTGCTTGAAGAAGAACCTTCCAAAGAGAAATGGAACCAAATTGCTTTGTTGGTACCCACAAAATCAGTTCAAGAATTGAAGCAACATTATCGTATTCTTGTTGAGGATATTCGTGATATTGAATCTGGGGTGGTCCCACTTCCGAATTATAATGCTGAGGAGGTGATGAAGGAGCAGAATTGTGGTGATTCTGGTGGTGGTGGTGGTGCTGGTGGTTCGGGTAGCGAAAGGCGGCTGAATGGTGGGTGTGGAGGGTCTAAGGCGGAGCAAGAGCGGCGGAAAGGGATTCCGTGGACGGAAGAAGAGCATAGGTACCCTTTTGACTGAAACTTGTGTCTGAGTTTTGATTTTTACTGATTAAAATTAGCAGACTTTGTTGACTTAATTGACATGAATAACTTTGATTTGAATTGAAAATTTGAAATGGTCATGTTGGCAGTGAAGGAGATTAAAAGTACTATCTTTTAATATATTTATCACAAGATATTATTTAATATAAGCACACAATTATTTGACGTCAATGTTTTATAAGTCGATTATCGAAGTTAACAGACTTAGTAGACTTGTTGACTCAAATAACTTTGATTTGAATTGAAATGGTCATAATGGTAGTGGACAGGATTGAAATTACTATATTTTGATATATATTTTTACCAGATGTTATATAATATATATACAAAACTGTTTGAGGTCAGTGTTTACAAAGTGAACGATCAGAAATTAGCACTAGACGATTATTGATTTTGATAATTGTGGGGGTTAACTGAAATCAGATTGCATATGGTGAATTGATTAATTGAGAAATCAGCAACTCAGTGGAGATTGGACTCTTCCGCTGTGTTTATCTTTGAATCGTGAGTCAACTCATAGTTAATTCTGTTTTGTAAGTGTTTGACTAAAAGAGAGAATCAAAAGAAATTAGCTTCAACATTTTCCTGATTTTAGGGGTTTACTTGAATAACTGAATCAGAAGATTTGGATGAATCATGTTGGTGGAGTGAGAGTGTGAACTATGATTCCAGGTTTCGCTAATTGGACTGGATTAGGGTATTCACTTAAGGATGAGAGAAATTGAAGAGGTGGACTACAGAAACGGATTAGGATATTCACTTAATTAATTGGATGTGCACATATATCCCTCAAAACGAGGAATTGACGAGTCAATATTAATCAGTTTGGGGGTTTTGCTTACATTTTATGGATCCGGCGGATCTTATTGTTTCCTTACATTGCTTTCTTTATACATAACATTATAAGAATACCATGGGAAATTGTTACACTTGAGGTCCCTTCGTCTCTGCACTTGGCCAGCTATAGTTTCTAACATAATGAAATGATGTAAGAACAAAGACTGGACCTGGTTTTTGTCTGTATCATATTGTGGATTTAGTCATGCATCTCTATGAATTTGTCGATATAAGTTAGGTTCCACCATGATTTTGGCAAATCTGAAGTTTTATACCATCATGACTTGAGTAAATTCCAGTTGTATCCTGTGTATGAAATCGTTTTGATTTGGTCAATCTTTCTTAACACAAAATTTGTGATCTTTAAGGCACTTCAGATTCTTCAATGATGTTTATTTTATTGCTGAATAGAAGTAAACTCACGTTACTAGCTTGTGAATGATGGTGCACATTGTGTTTTTGGGATCAAGATGATCTATAAACAATGCATACTCACCTATGAACTATAAGAATTGCAATTAAGATCACTTTAATTATTCAGTCTACTAATGGTGTGTTGAAATCTGAATTTGCTGAGTGACAAATCTTTGTTAGTAGTAATAGGGATAAGAGCATGATGGTATATTGGTACTTGAGGGACACAATTAGAGGAACTGGTTTAAAGGTCATCTTTGAGATTATCAAATTTCTATGGTGTATTTTCTGCATACTCTTTCATTGCCCTTCCGACTTCCTTGAGTTTTCTCTTCAAGCTTGTTCTTCTAGGTCTTGTTATAACTGCACTTCTCTTTAGGTTATTTTTGCTGGGCTTAGAAAAATTTGGGAAGGGTGATTGGAGGAGCATTTCAAGAAACTTCGTCATATCCAGGACACCTACGCAAGTTGCTAGTCATGCCCAGAAGTATTTCATCCGTTTGAACTCTATGAACAGAGACAGAAGGCGATCTAGCATTCATGATATTACTAGTGTGAACGCTGGAGAAGTTTCAGCTCATCAAGTTCCCATTACTGGTCAACAGTCCACGAATCCATCCGGTGCTGCAGTGGTGAAGCACAGGAATTCCCCAACCATGCATGGTGCAGGCATGTATGGAGGACAGGCTGTTGGTCATCCAGTTGCAGCTCCTCCAGGTCACTTGGCGTCGGCAGTTGGCACCCCAGTCATGCTGCCTCCAGGACACCATCCCCCTTACGTTGTTCCAGTGTCATACCCCATGGCACCACCCCCGCCAATGCACTAATACACCCCTCATATTGCTCCGGTGAGCACAACCGCTCCATTACTTACCAGCGGGCAAGCACTTGTTGATACTAGATGAACATTTTCTAAACAGAAGATGCAATCAGCAAGATTCTTATATAATTTTATAGCTGCATTAGTTAAACTTGTACATACCAAATATGCAATTCAGGATGATTTTGATAAATAAAGATCTAGTCGTATGATAATTCCTGTTGGGAATATGTCAACATGTACATTATTTAGGCTAGAAGTGTTAAGATGCACGTCCCACATCGTAAGTCGATGTCTTCCCGGGTTAATATATAAGATCCTGGGCTACTCCCTCTATTGCCAATTGGTTTTAGAGTGGAACATTATAGACTCTTAACATGGTATCATGAGCCAGACCCGAGTTATTGAGGCACGTGTAACCCCGCCGATGTTGTTCCGGCAAGTAATTCCGGTGATGAATATTCCACCAATGATTGGGTTACACGTGAGGGGGATTGTTAAGATGCACGTCCCACATTGTAAATCGATGTCCTCCCGATTTTAAACTTCATGAAACTCTCTTGCTCCCTTCAGTCATTGTAACATGTTTTGATCATCTCCAACCAAAAAACCTTACAAAATCAATGTCGAGGGAGGTTGTAGAATCGTTATTTTAGATAATAGTTAATTATATAAAATATTTAGTATATATGAGATAATGGAAGAGTGATCCAATATATAACTAAATTAAAACCTTAAAATCTTATAGTAGTAGAGTAGTGGAGAAATAAGACAAATAAAACGTTGAATCTTATTATTTTTATTTCATTTTTGATCATTTTCAAATTTTTCAAGGTATAACTTGAATAATCAATTACTTTGTATATAATCAATTATTTTGTATATACATTAAATAAAAGTAATGTTATGAAAGCATATTTAAAATTGAATTCAATGACATCAATTTTATATTTTTTCAATTTAATAAATAAAAAATAATTTGTAACCAAAGCATGACACGACCTCAAAATAGCCAAACTTATTTTTCAGCTGAATTTTTTCATGCCATAAAATTTTGACGATTTTACCCTATTGAGCACCTGTAATGTGTGCTCAATAGTCTATTGAATACACAATGTGTGTTCAAAAGTCTATTGACTACACGAAGTGTGTGCTCAAAAGTATAGTTTGGTGAAATATACATTCAATACTCATTATATGCGTTAGATGGATTTTGGAGCATACACTGCATGTGTTCGACAGAGTTTGGAGCTTAAACTACGCGTATTCAACATACTTTTAAGCACGCACTATGTGCGCTTGGTAGGATTAAAAATTATCACATTTTTCTAGTGTGGAAATTTCTTGTGGAGCCCCTAAAGTGTGTATTAACAGACATGGAAGTAGTAGAAGTTGGTAAAGTAGCTTCCAAAGGAGACTTGCAGAGGCCGATGTCTCAATAGCTCAATGATATCCGATCCAACTTTTTATGTAATAGATCATGGGCTCAAATTTTATTCGAGACAAATTTGTCTTATATTAGAGTCTAACTATCTAATTAGAAATTTTTATATTCATTATTTGTAATATCATTGTAGTCATAATTCCTCGCTGATTTACGAAAAAAAAAAAAAGACTTGGTAAGAGTCGTTGAGTGTTTAGGAGGGAAAAAACACAGAATATACAAAGAAGCTTCCTCAGCATCTTCCAAACTGATCCATCACCCTCAACTACAGTTGTCTTGACTTCTTGTACTTCTTACACAAGCTACATTCTCAGTTCATCAAAACCAGAAGAAAGCAAAAATCAAGTCTTTTATAGTACTCTTGTAAAGATTGAAAAAAAAAAAGATCACATACGAACATGGAGGAGACTGATGATATTGAAACACAAACACCTCAAATAACTAGTTTTGTGATCATAACATTGCCACCTGCAGACAATCCTTCTTTTGGAAAAACAATTACAGCTTTTACTATATCTGAAGAAGCACAACCTATTCAATCTGAAGCACCACCTCAAAGTATTCAAGAAAGCAATCAAGAACTCAATCAGCAGCAAAGCTCTCAGCTTTTTCACTCACCATCAAACAGATTTGTTTCCAAGAGTCCTATTTTGATTTCTGGGCTTGTTGGTATTTCTGTTTTGGCCTTATTCTTCTATATGTCAGCTTACCAAGAGGCCCTTTTTGAGTTGAGGGACATTGATGATGATGATAATTCCAATTCATTTATTTTTCCTCTGTATCCTAAGGTGGGGATACAGGGGAAATTGCAAAATGTTGTTGAGTTTAAGTTTGGTAAGATATTTGACAAGAACTATTCTGGAATCATGGAGACTGAAAAGATCAGCAAATTGAAGTCTTATCAAACGAAGGCTGAATCATCTGCTATCTTTCCCATTAGGGGCAATGTTTACCCGAACGGGTATGTTTCAATCACTGTGGGTTGCTAGATATCAAATTTGTGATTAGTCTAGGATCGATGATCACACCCCAGTGCCTCCGAAGTGGCTCACGCCTAAGTGGGTTAGGGTGTTGGATAATACGCAATCTTACCCTGTGATAACAGGAGGCTGTTTCCAAATTGTCCAGAGTGGCGGGTGCAAATTTGTGATTCGTCTAATTTTTGTAAATGTTTCTCTTGTTGGAACGTTTCCTACTTGATAATGTTGTTAGATAGTGCATTGTATAATTATGATAATTGAGAGCATTGATTGATGTGGTCACATTTTTGTTAAGGTTATTATTTATGTTCATTATTTGAAGCATATGTTTCATCCAGTTTTTAATCATGATCAATCCTGCAAATTTGTTAATTTTTTATATTTGATATATGCAGATTATATTACACAGTAATGTTGGTTGGAAATCCCCCAAATCCCTATTTTCTTGACATGGATACAGGAAGTGACTTAACATGGATCCAGTGCGATGCTCCATGCAATAGCTGTGCGAAGGTAATGCTACCTCATCTCATATTAAATGTCTGAAGTTCCTTCTCTTGTATGGAGCCTGTTATCGGTGCTTGATATTTGGATTCCACTGTCGTTACTCGTTACCTCTTAAATAGACTGATAACCAATGAACTAATTTTACATTTCACCTTCAGTAAACCGTAAAAGTGAAATTTATTGATTTTGAGGTGTTCAACTTGAAACTAATGTTCAACAATTGGTCTCCAGGTGCATCATTGGTATATGTTAAGCTTTCTGTCTCTTAGCCCCTAAACAAGAAAGTAAAAATAGATATGTTTGCTCAAGAATTAACGTAGTTCTTTTTTACCGTCAATGGAATTCTTCTTTAATTACCCATATTTCATCTTTTTCATATGCACTTCAAGGGAATCATGAATATTAGAAAGTACTGTCTTCGAATTCTCATTCTAAGAGTATCTAGTCTTGAGCCTCGAATGTCACCCATGAGTTGCCACTGATGTCAAAGGTCTTCAAGTTGGGAGGTTACAGAACCATAAAACTTTTGAGTCCAGTGAAAAAATAAATTTACTGGTTGTGTATTATCAGGGAACCTATTTTGTGAACATGTGTAATATCAGTTCGAAACGTTATTTATTTTGTTTAGCAAAGGACCCTATCATAATCACATTGTCATTAACTTTTTTGCATGTTCTACTTGATACACGTGGTTCAACCATATAAGATGCTTGGTTTGGATGTTTTCACTGGCAATACATCTGCCATGTGAGGATTTAATCCAAAGCCAGTTAAAAAGTTTATTTTGTTTAATGAAGCATTTGAATTGATACAGCAAAGAAAGTGATTTTTGTAGTTCTACCTTTGTTGCAGGGACCTCACCCTCCATACAGACCCTCAAAAAAGCATCTCATACCCTCGGATGACTCGTACTGTATTGGAGTCCAAAATCAGAGAATCAATCAATGGGAATCTCGCAGTCAATGTGATTATGAGATAGAATATGCTGACCATAGCTCCTCTGCCGGGGTTCTTGCAGGGGACACCCTGCATCTAATAAATTCTGATGGATCACTGTCCAAATCAGATATAGTCTTCGGGTAATTTCTTCCTCTCACACTGATATTGTATTCTCTATTACATTTTAACTAAAACGTTTGACAAATGTTTTACAGATGTGGTTATGACCAGCAAGGGATTCTCTTGGAGTCGCTGCAAAAGACAGACGGAATTATTGGGCTTGGCAAATCTGAAATCAGCTTACCATCTCAGTTAGCAAGCCAACATATCATTAAGAATGTTGTGGGGCATTGTCTTCCAAGAGAAGCAACTGATAATGGATATTTGTTTTTAGGAGATGACTTTGTGCCTCAGAGGCAAATGACAATGGTCCCCATGCTTAGCAGCCCTTCTATGTGAGTAGGACATTGATAATATTTAGCTCATCTGATCATCTCATGAAATTTCTTGGGTTAATATAGGGTCTAGAGTAATCATCAAGTTTAATGTTCTTGTGTACATCGACAATTAGACAAACTTATGGACAATATTAATTCTGGTTCTTTCCATCTGTAGGGATTCTTATCAAACAGAACTGATGAAAATCAGCTACAATGGGAGACAGCTTAAATTAAACGCTGCATATAGTGGAAAAATAAGTTTGGTCTTTGATAGTGGCAGTTCTTACACTTACTTTACGGAAGAAGCATACAATGAACTAGTTGTTGCTGTTGTAAGTGATCTACTTATTTTGAAGCTTAACGAATTTGTTTCTAAAACTAATCATGCTGGAAGTACTTATTTATTCATCTCATGACAAACAAACGCAGAATAAAGATGCTTACAACGAAGGCCTTGTTCAGGACGCATCAGATGATACATTACCTGTTTGTTGGAAGGCTAAAGTTCCAGTAAGGTAGTATGTCCAGATTGGTTTTAAAGAAACATTTACATATGCAGTTCCCTTCGTGAAGACTTCACTGAAATTTTTACTGCAGGCGTCTTGCAGATGTGAGAAAGTCCTTTAAAACATTGAACCTTCAACTTGGAAGCAAGTGGTGGATCATCTCAACGAACCTTCAGATTCCTCCTGAAGGATACTTAATCGTAAACGTAGGTCACTTTTTCTGCATCCTTCGTCATTGTCTTTATCGTGCTCTTCATTTTCATTTGAAGTTGTTTGTAACATTGTATTGCAGGACCGGGGTAATGTGTGCTTGGGTATCCTCAACGGAGGTGAAGTCCTTGGTAGATCTACTTTGATTGTTGGAGGTATGCATATCCATGTTCGAAACTGAAATCAAGAAGTACTTTAGGTTCTTCCCAAAGTACTTTAGGTTCTTCCCAAAGTACTTTAGGTTCTTCACTATTGTAATCAATTACAAGCAGTTTCCTGTGACCTAATAGTGTCAGAACAGCTAATTTATGTTTATGCTAATCCTCCATCTTTGTAGATATTTCAATGAGAGGACAGATGTTTGTTTATGACAATGAAAAGAAGAGAATCGGTTGGATCAAATCGGAATGCACCAGGCCAAGGAGATTTGACAAGTTTCCCATCTGGTGAGATACACGGTCAAAGAAGCTGTCAATGGATTGGCCAAGTTATGTTACATGATGTATCTAGCAGATGAAGATCATGTAAAATGGAAGAACTACAAGTTGAAGACCGGCACTATATGTTTACTATTGTCCAGATAGATTCATCTGATAGAGGAGTGAAAAAAGATGAGCTACCATTCAAATCTGAAGCAGAGATGGCTACAGTAAATAAGTGAAGATGGAGGGAGTGCACGGAGGCGTTGGCGGATTAGTCTTCATTTCAAACACAACTGAAATTGTAACCCTTTGAAGTCCTTTAAATGGACTCAGAAGCATGTCGTATATACTTAATTTGCTTTTGTGTGTGATTTAGCAATCTAAGTTGTTTTTGTTCATGTCTTCCTTTAGCTAGAAGCCCAATATATCATTCTTTTAACATGATTGATAATTGAAAAATGAAATTAGTACATTAAACATAAATTTTTACTCTTGCCAACCTACCAAAGAAACAGAAAATCCATTGCCCTCATTTAGCTGGATCTTTCAACTACTAGACATGCATGGTTTCAATTGGACAGTGGTCAAAGAGGCAAAAATTGTATGTTAGTTTCATGCATTGGTCATTTTGCACCTCACACTAGAGTAATGTCCCTCATCTATTTATGCACACTATTGAGAAACACCCAAATTGAAAGCAATCAACTGAGAATTCAAATCTTATGCAAAATATGGCTTCAAGACAACTCTTTCACAACAATGCCATTATTTGTGTCTGCTTTCTTTTAATTGTTTCCTTCATTCCCAGCAGCTCCTCCCGCATCGATGTACATTCACCCCCGCTCCCAACAATTAATGACTGCGGACCGAGCTTCTTAACTTTGGCTCCTTGTGCACCATTTGTGCAGGGGGCGGCGCCTTTTCCAGTACAGCAATGCTGTGAGAATGTCAGACAACTCTACCAGGAAGAACCTGGTTGTATCTGCTTATTACTAAACGGATCTGCCTTGAGGTCCTTCCCTATTAACAGCACAAGAGCTCTTCAGCTTCGTGGTTTGTGTAGCCTTGAAATCGATATAGCTACTTGTGGAGGTAAGGAACATGATCACTCTAATGCCATTGACTTGCAAGTAATCCATAATACTAATTCGCTTCTGGTTCTTTTTTATTAGTTTCCCAGCAAGTGCCACCCTCTCGGCCATCCCCGCCTTCTCCTCCTAGTACACCTCCTTCACAAGTTGCTTCTGGAACTAACAACAGTTCAGCATTTGCTGGTAAGCAAGCTTACCCAACATCATCTATTACTTTGTCATAGCAAATATATATCAATCTTGATCCATCGAATACCTTCGTTGTGAGCAATACGAATAGGCATAACAGTAGACCTTGTTAAAAGGCTTAATTTACATGTGTTTTCAAATAATTAGATTTTGATTGCAGCTACTCCGATGGCATCTGTTCTACCAAGACCAAGCATTATGGGATTTGGATACAATCCAAGCACTGGACTAAAGCTGAAAGCAGAACATTACCGCGAAGCGTTTCTCCTTATTTCTGCGATAGTATTGGAATTCATAAAACTAGTCTGAAATTTTTATTTCTTTCATGAGTTGCACTGTGCAATAGACATTCACATATATTTCAAGTTATGAGTAGTTTGACCAATCTCTTGTCATATTGAATTTCATACTCATTCAACTCAGAATATCATACTCATTCAACTTAGAATTTCTATAGTTCTATATATTTAAAATCACAAAGAAAGCACGGGGCAACACGGCTTGGATTGTTTGTGCCAGCAATCTGACACAAATCACTACACGCTAGAAGATCGTTGACACGTGGATCATCGTAAATTAAAACATGTATTTAATAATTTTAACGTTCCGTAAGAAAACAACTGAAAAGTGATAAGTAGTATGAAATAAGAAATGTGTCCCGACATGACATGTATGTATTCAGATAAACAAATTTAGCAGTTTTACTACAACATCGTATGTTAATGTTAACTTGAATAAAATTTATTCCGACCCCTTCGATTTAATTGTGCCGGAGACTTAAGCTAATGCTAGATTTTGGTCCTCAAATAGAGGAGAAGAATTTGAATAGCCTACCATGTAAATCTTCCAATAACAACTTGTTGACTGATGAATAGTTTCTTTTTGTAAATCTTCCAATTTTGACTGAATAGTTTCTTTTTGTAAATCTTCCAATTTTGACTGAATAGTTTCTTTTTCTCAACGGTATACATTTCTAGAAAGAGTACTTTTGGAGTATGATCAATTGATCAAAATATAATCATTTACCTCTTTAGTCCTTTCCATGTCTTCTACCTAGTGCAATGTGTTAACTAGGTTAATAATACATCCGATCATACATGTTTAATAATGTCCATTATTCAATTATATATATTTTAAAATGTCCTTCTCGATCCCACATGTTTGAAAAATTATCACACTTGGTAACCTGTTAATTTGACGATAAGTTTTACCCGCTTTAATAAATTGGCAAAAACAAAATTGTCTAAATCTAATTTTGACATATTTTTCTAATTTTAGAAGAATAAAAGTAACTCCTTTCTCCCTTTATTTATTTTTATTGTCATTTTCTTTAATTGTATATTATTTTCAGTATGTCCAAACATAAACATTTGTTACGAAAATTTTATTAAAATTTAAATTTTATCGTAAAAATGAATTTTGGCCAATTTTACCCCTATTAAATTTGTCAACAAAAATCAAAGTTAACAACTAATATAACGGAAGTACTGTTAAACCATGTTTAAATTGAAAGACAAGTGAAGTAGATGAGCTTGTAGGGATAATTTTTAAAACATGGTGATCGATAAGGTCATTTTGAAACCTATATAATAAAATGTGCCATTAAATCATGTTTAAATCGAAAGACAAGTGAAGTAGATGAGCTTGTGGCGACAGCCGACAAGCCCATGAGAGTTCGATTTTCCTATCAACATTTTCTTGTCGAGTGTGGTTTACTTGGGTGGTGTGGTTTGAGGCTATTACGTCAACCCGAAATATATCCAGTACGTAATAAACGAGTAGCAGTTGCAAATCTCTCCTTAAGGCACTATTCCCTCCATTTTTTTAGTTGTCGTTTTAGCTTAAATTTGTTTCAAAATATTTATCATTCTAGCATAATAAAATTATAATTTTACATTTTCAATTTAATTTTGTGCTTACTTTTTTTCAATTAAAATTATCAACTATCCAATAATATAGTTATAATCAATTATTATTTCACATTTTCAATATAATTTTTGAATACTTGTACATTTTGTTAATCTATGTGAGAATGACTAATACGACCATTAAACAAAATGGATGGAGTACAGTATATATGTAGTTTTGTCTATTTACCTACTATCACTTGTCTAACTTGTCCATTACAAGTTTACAACTAACATTTTGAAGTTGGTGGTTGAAATATGCACATCACATTATTTTACATATATAATTCACTTTTGAAAGTACAATTTTTCTATAAATTTGAAATTACACTTTAATAATTAGCTTTAGTGACATTGCATACGGCATATAGAGGGTGGATTTATGGAATTTACAAATGAAAAAGATAAAGTGTGCATATAAATATTTTTAAATTACTTTATCTTTTATTTTTTATTAATCTATATGAAAATAATTAATACGAAATTAAATAGTTCATTCAAATACTCATCCAATTGAAACCCATTAGCAAAGACATTTAATGATGCACTAATATACTACTCCATAATTTTCCATTGAAATACAATTTCATAAAACACATGCAGTAAATTTATTCAAAAAATGAAAATAAACTACCGAGTTTAACCCTGTGATACTCATATCGATTAGTCCTGGGCTCCTGGCAGTACCTGATTTGCAAATAAGGACCTGTATTTTCCTACATTACAACATTCTCCCCAAAATCTTTCACACGCTATCTTCCGGAACGGCGTTAAGGTCGAATTCAAACGCGCCCACACTATTTTTCCTGCTTTCATCCTCTTCACCTTTAACGTCTCCGTCAATGTCTGTTATCTTTTCTTCATCGTCCCCTTTTAGTAAATTTTCAATATCGCCCCCGTTCTTCTCGAAATACTTCATAGCCACCTGCATATTCCTCAAGATGGCAAAGAACTCATCCACCTCCTCCTCCGATGGCGGCGGCGCCGCCTGTTTTTCCGGCGATGCAATCTCCTTCTTCTTTCCTTCTCTGTTTTGCCCCTCTCTTCTCTTCCTCTTCCTCTCTTCTTCCATCTGATTTGACTCTTGGTGTTGATTTATGTAATCCTTTTTGTTTTTCTGTAATTATTTATGTGTTTATTATATAGATTTGTGATTTTGTGAGTGTGGTTTTTATATAGTTTGGTGGAGGAAGAAAGTGGTACATACAGTAGTACTTGTTATTTGCAATGAAATTGTTCAACTCTATTTAAACTTCCTTACAAATCACCCAATTACTGTACAAAAAGTAGTTGGAGTGTAATTCAACGATAAATTGCAAATTTATTTTATAATCAATCTTTTTTCGAAGCTCAACAAACATTTGACCGTACTTTTTATCATAAATTAAAAATTTGCTTGAGTAAAAGTTGGTTCCAATAAATATTTAAATAAAGATGAGTTCAAGTGTATATATTATATGAATAATTTTAATTTTAGATAAAAATTTTAATTAATTTTCGAAATCGTTCCGGAAAAATATAGAAAAAATGAATTTGAGGGGATTGAATGAATGGTGAAGAGGCCGATAGATAGAGTTAGAGGTCGTGATCGAGCGTTGAATAAAAGGGAGGTAATTTATTAATAGTGATACTGATGCAAGATGGTGACGTCACCCATATGGCATACATGATGACCCTCCCCCCTCGTGAAACTCTGACTTGTTGCCCCATATTGGTCTGTCTCACCCACCGGGCGATTAATGGTGTTCAATTTTATTTGAAATTTTAATTTTGTACAATATACTGGAATCTATTTGAACTGAAGTATGAGTTTAATTTTATAGGTAAATGAAAGAAAAATATAGTTAATTGCATAATTTTCATAGGATTAAAAAGGTTAGGAAAAATATCACAAGAAAAGTGTACATTTCGAGTTGAGTTTACGTTACTTATAAACTTTTAAGTTGTTACATTTTAAATGTTAAATAGTCAATACTTTACATTGTCATTTTTATGTAAATTTTCATAGAGCAAAATAAAAAATAAAATTGATAAATAATTATCAATATATAGCGAAGTGGGAAATCAAACTCGGCTTATATTGTGCAAGTATGTCAGGATGACATCTCATGATGACTTGCAAAGAACTTGAGCAAGTTCTATGTGATGAGCAAGTGAAAAAGATCATTATGAGATTTTTTTATAGTTCAATATAACAACAGTTTATATGTATGATAAATAAACTTATATAAGTGAAGGACACTCTGATAAACAGTGCTTGACTAAAACATTTATAATTGATAGAAATTGTAAATGAAAATAAATAAATGTAGCAATGAAAATTAAAAAACAATCCGTTAAAAAATACTCCCTCCGTCCCTAAAAGATTGTCACATTTTGACTTTTGATGGTCAAACATTACAAAATTTGATCACAAATTCTCATCAAACGATAAGAAATAATATAGTCTTGTGGGATCTTGTTAGATTCGTCTTAATATATATTTTTGAAATATCAAATTATTATAATTTTTTCACATGTAGAATAAGAGATATTTACGTTTCAATTCTTGTTTTGTTGACCATGAAAAGTCAAAATGTGATAATCATTTAGGGACGGAGGGAGTACTTAAATTTTTTGTGGACCCACAATACCAAAACAATACTAACAACAACATCATTATGAGTTATGACAGGTCAACCATTGCCATTTTTCATAGGCAATAATACTACTCCATTAAAAACTTATGGACAAAGGTGGTTAATCTAACTGCTAGATCATTTTATTATAATTTTTCTTAATGCTTTTATGACAATTAAAAACATAATGATTTATGATTAGATTATAACCTACCCTCTTTAGTAAGATCATAATTAGTAGCATAAGAAGTCTTTGTTATTGTAATGAGGTAATAGAATACAACAAAATCATAGAGCAATCATTAGGAGATCTTATAAGTTTATGTTAATTGAGCAGACTTAATTAATTTTCACTTGAGTAAATTTCTGTATTGATTCTATTTCTACATATATCTTTTTGGTCTAGTATTTATCATATTATTGTCTAATTTGAGCACATTAATTCTGGGCGGATCTAAGCTATTTGGTTGATTATTAATCATTAGAGGATACTTCAATTTACCAAATATACAACAAAGTCTTTTTTTTTTTTTTTAAAACCCACCCATCGCCCCCCCTTACAATGAGAATCGAACCCAGGACCTCTAAGTCATTGGAAAACCTCTAACCACTAGATCATTCGATATTCTCTAATATACAACAAAGTTGGTTTCATAACAAATTTAATCCAATTGGCGTTGAATCTTGAAATTAAACACAATATACGACAAGATTATTTTCTAAAATACGGATATTTACATTTATTTAATCTTATCTCAATTATTACGAAAATTTATAATGACCCTCTTATTTATGAATGAATGGAGTAACTTTATTTGGCAACTTTGTGAGGGAATATTGAATAGAGATATGAATTAATTCCAGCCGCAGGATATATATAAATTGGTGAGCGATACATATATGCATCCATTATCAAGCGAATAAATAATAGCATGTGCTATTCTCATACCATATCATTCATTGGATCTAGACAATCGTGAAAAATGTTGCTTTGAAGATTGTTTTTAAACCGTTTTAGGGTCTATAATGGATTTCCTAATAAAAAAATCTTACATTTTCTAGAAAATTGAGCTACGGGAATGAATACAAAGCTAACAAAATCATGCTATATATAAATACTTTTTTTTCTTCTAAAATCTACTTAATAATACATTTTTTTTTTTTTTTGTAAATTAGTGATATATATTCTTAATGATACATGTTAAAAATTAAAAATGGAAGTAAAATATAATATTCGTTGAAAGTATATAAGTTAGTGTATTTAAAATCTTTCTCATATAAAATTTAAATGCAAAATCTTTTTATCAAATATTGTATCTTTCTTTCTTTCTTAGTATCTTAACACAAATGTTAATGACATATTGTAGAAAAACCGATTTATATAATATAATCTTGATATATATAAAAAATAATATTAATCATTTTTAAGTATCTATGTACGAAGGATATTATATAAAATATGTTGTACCTCATAATAAGGTATTGTAAAAATTATTTTCATAACACGAATATTTACGGCATACGTTCGTTCATGATATCGTACGTTATGTATGTACAATTTTTACATTAAAAAATTTGAGTGCACAGAATGTGCGTTAAATTTTCATGGAAGTTTCCTCTGCATAAAGACCATGCATGCCTTGGTCGTCTTTTAATATGACTGTTGCACTTTTGTTTTACTTAAATGTGCATCTAGAAAATAGGACAATAGGGGATTAAAATTTAGGTTTCAAACATTAAAAAAACGTGGATTTTGGACTTTGATTATTGAAATTGTCAATTACAATTTCCATTTAATATTCTAATGAAATATTGCGAAACATCAAGGGCAGTTACCTCTTCCAATGATGCCGTTCTCACTTTGAATAATGTAAGGAATATATTCGTGTTTGAATTGTGAGAATCTGAGCAGTCACCGAGTCTCCGTTGTAATTTATACGGAGTAGTCGATTTTCTTCTCATTTTTCTATTCAATAATATTACTCTCTCCATCATCATTGTCACATTTTGAATAATTTTTGTGATCATTAAAATAAGATTTAAAATATAAATATTTCTTACTCTACATGCGAAAAAATTATAAAAAGTTGATATTTCAAAAATATATATTGAGACGAATCTAACAAGATCCCATATAACTATATTATTTCTTATTGTTTAATGAGAATTCATGATCAAATTTTTTAAGATTTAACCACAAAAAATCAAAATTTGTCAAACATTTAAGAACAGAGGGAATAATACGTTTCAATATTGATAAAAGTCTCAATACTAATTAAATGAAGTTGGTGAGTAGGATAATACACAAGTTGTGCTTGAGCCAAGCTAAATCAAGCGAATTAAAGATTCATTTAGTGATGAGCCAGGCAAAATATATACGGCATTAAGAATGCTCTTAATTATTTCATTATATTCAAGAACGAGAGAACTTATAATATTTGGTTTCACAATAAAAGTCTCACTTATGTGTTGAATGAACAAAATATTGTTGGTTTATACAAGGTCAAAATGAAATTGCCTCACAATTATTAGTGTATATATAATACTACCAATAGGATGATTCTTTCGGAACTTTCTTAACCTCTACTTAGATTTTTCCTATTAATTTCAAAAGTTCTTCCCAATTATGCCGTAGCCCGTATGCGTATAAGTCCACTAGACCATAATTATATGGACTTCAAATAAATGGGCCTCGATATAGCGGTCCATTTAAGTAATGGGCATGGAAAATTGGTGGTCAATCTTGTTGTCCATTTTTATTCTTGAATTCATTATGGAAATTGGAAAATCTATAGACTACAGCATTCTCATGACTACATGAGAAGTCATTCTTCACATGACAAATAACATCAATGATCCACTCACTTTTCTTCAAATTTTATTGATCTATGAAGATTGGAATATCGATTACCTTTCTCCATCTTCACTATAACAACATGCGTAATCAAAATATATAGTCGAAAGTAAAATTAGAATAATCGAACATGAGATCTTAAGAAGTGTGAACGATCTTTTGGCGCCATTTGCCTTTGTTGAAATAGTGTTCTTAACATTTAAAACGAGATTTTATTGGAATTTATTGATACTCTAAATGTGATATTTTTTGATTTACTAGTATATGATAGTGGGTTGATATATATGGGTGGGTCGAATTTTGAATTATACTTTTAAGATTAGGACCGAATAGTAAATATAGCGAAACCACTATCCAGCCCTACCATATACATCCCTAATTCCCTATAAATAGTCTCTTCAGCTTTCGTAAAAGAAAAAAAAATAATTAGGTGTTAGTAAACGTCCCTCATTGTTAAGCTTTATTATGTTGGAATTCTGATTATATATATATATATATATATATATATATATATATATATATATATATATATATATATATATATCTAATTATTTTTTTCTTTTAAATTTTCCTTTAATGAGGAACATTTACTAACCGTTTCTAATACGAAAATATTTATCAAATTGTTATCTTATTAATGAATTAGGAATGTAAGTGCAAAATAACATTTATTCGTTATGAATAGTAGTCTATCCAGTAAACTAATTAACTACAAATAACGAAAACCACAAAGCTCAATGGCAAAGCAAACTAGCAAAGCCACAAAATGCTTTCGTAGGTAGCCATCCAACTAATTAAAGATGCAACTAAGCTTAGGATGGAGATAAATAATACTACTATAATTATTCTTGGATGATAAGAAAATAAAAACAAAAATATCATAAAAATATAAGAGAATCGAAACACGATTTACATGTTCACACTCTTGTGCCGATAACTTAATACCCTAGTAATATTTAATCAAAACTTCTATAAGAAAAGTTTGTGGTCAACAACTCTATCACTATATATATAGATACTAAGCACTCATCACTCTGTCGTATTGTGAGCTCATATCTCCAGTAAAAACTAGATTGTCATATCTTTGTAATTTCTATCGTTATAAAAATAATGTACTCCGTGACATGTCGTCGTTAGAAATTACCACAATGACAGGCCATGCATGCATGACCCTATCATTTATAACACTTGTATTTATCTATATGTAGTTTGTAACGCATGAGAAGCCATTCTTGAAATAGTGATTCTTAACATATACCCCCCACACTCAAATTAATTGTCACATTCTCATCACCAGTGGATCAAATTGCTATCCTTAGAAAACTGCATCCAAAATAGAATCAACCACACTCCCATTTTGAGAAAGACATCCAGGAACCGAAAGCAACCTTACAGGACCACTAAACAAGTTTACTTTCAAGTTTTAATGAGAAATTGAATTATTACACACAAACAAACAGAAACTGCCCTAAAGGAGGTCTTACTCACATATTAACGTGTCATGACTAAAAGGCCCCTAATGCATCCCCACATCTAATCTTGGGTCCAACTAAGAATCCTTAATTGTGGACTTGTAGCCAATAAGATTGAAGAACTAAAGATGTTTATTGAAATTCATCCAATGAGCTTCAAGATAATATCATATTGTGGGACCTACCTAGTGGAGCTAAGTCTTCAATTAGAAAGATCCCAAAATTGCATGTCACATGCACACCCTAAATTAAAGAAAATTAACATTTTGTTTTTTGGGTAAGCTCCTTAGCAATCTCTTTCACAGCTAATAAGAGGTCCAAAACAGAGAGTTAATTATTGTTCTACACTTATGGTACTAGATATGTCAAAGCTTATATACATGAAATAGTAATACTACTTCTTGTAATCCATCTTTGTACAAAACTGTATAGCTTTTCCTTTTTCGTTTTGTTTCCAGTTCATATTCCAATATGAATAGTAATGCATCAAAGACTGCAAATGTCCTTGGAGGCAAGACGGTAAAAGCTTGCGATAGCTGTCTTCGGAAGAGGGCGCGTTGGTTTTGTGCCGCGGATGATGCTTTCCTTTGTCAATCCTGTGACAATAAGGTCCACTCCGCGAATCAGTTAGCCCGTCGCCATGAAAGAGTGCGGATTGGAACGTCGTCATCCAAAACCGTTGATGTGAAAGGCGATGACAGTGGTGCACCAGCTTGGCATAATGGGTTCACTCGCAAGGCTAGAACGCCGAGATATGGCAAGCAAACGATACACAAGAAGGAAAGCGATGCCATGTTTAATCCTCATCCTGTAGTGCCGGAGATTGGCTCCGATGAGACTACACTGGACGAGAATGAAGAGCAACTTCTCTTCCGTGTTCCAGTTTTCGACCCTTTCGATGCAGAGCTTTGCTCTGTGCCTACTGACATCGACAGAGTACATGGAAGTGATGGAGATGAGATAAATATTGGAAATGAACTGGAAGCATTATTGTATAATCATGATATAGCATGTGACTTGGACATTCCAGAACTTCTTGGTTCTGAGATGGAACTAGCAGACTTCTCTGCTGATGTTGAGAGCTTATTAGGAACAGGACTGGATGAAGTTATCGACACCTATGGCGATGACCAGGAAGGAAACATTTTAGACATCTTTTATGAGAGGTCGAAAGTGAAGATGGAAGATGACATTGAAGACGTGAAAAATGTCATAGCATGTCATCTGGATCCAGCACTAGATATGGCACCTGGAGAATCACTGAATTGGGACTTCGACTATGAAAACGGAGAACAACAAGTAGAACAGAAGATAGCAGACCAGGTAATTAAGACACCATCAAGCAATTCAGGAAATCAAGTAGGACTAGGGTGTAAGAGAAAGAGGCTTTTAATTCTTAACCATGAGGCTGTTATAACTGCTTGGAACAACCAAGGCTCTCCATGGGCAGATGGAGTTCGACCAAATCTCAATCCTGATGATTGCTGCTCTGATATCTTGGTATACTTTTCTATCCCATCTTCCATGATAGTATATATAATCGCGTATAAGTACATACAATTATAATGTGTATTCTTAATATAATTTATCATGGATACACTACAGGCTGCATATGAAGGAGAGCACACATATGGAACATTCGGAGTTAAAGGAAGAGATGGAGGACGGGAAGCAAGGGTATCAAGGTATAGAGAGAAGAGAAGAACAAGACTATACTCAAGGAAGATTCGATATGAAGTCAGGAAACTAAACGCAGAGAAGAGACCTCGAATGAAAGGTCGGTTTGTAAAGAGGACAGACATTGCAGGAACTTCAAACTTGTCACCATATATGATCAATAACTGAAGTTGATCATTTAAGGGGTTTGACTTAACACATAGGATCTGTACTCAGAGTTTCTGCTGTAACATTCTCCCAAATAATAAATTATCACAGTGTTTCCATTACAAGCACTAATTAGTTCCTAACTAATCAACTCTACGCAAAATCAACATGTATAGTAGCATCAGCCATCTGAAAGTGGGAAACTCGGTAGAATAACTACTTCATTTGGCATAAAGGAAACTGGCCACATATTGTTGTCACTTCTGAGTTTCCTGTAGTTGGATGCATACTACATCCCTCATGCACTCAGGTCAGCCACTTTAGCTTCATGCCGTTCATGGGATAACGAGCAAGAGCGTGACTTAGGCAATGCTCTAAGAACATGTTAGGGAGAACATCAGCTCCGATGTTGTATGGCATAAATTTTGCAGACAGTTTAAGGCATATTCACTTATTATTCTTATTCTACTTCATACAGTGCTTCTTTATACTACGAGAGAATAATAAGTTGAGATGAATAAAGAGCGAGGGCAGCAAAAGATATCCAGGGGAAGATATTTATTCATCTATGACATTCAAGCTTCTTTCCAGGGTACAAGCAAATATTAATTTCACAGGAAAAGAGCCAAAGAAGAGGCAAGAAACAAATTTCTTTCCATATAATCCAAAACAAGCAATCTTATTCAAGAACAAACATGCAGAGTTATTCAACCAACTGGGCTCATTAGTATGGATGACATCCCCTCCACTTTATACATTGTCCAAGCAGGTCACCTGAGAAAAAAGAGTTTGATTCATTACTCTCTTTACAAGGTGTATCTTCAAGCACACACCATATTACAGAAGACTAACATATTACAAATAATTCAAAATGTTGTCTAGCTACAGAACCAACCCTTTCACTATACTGCAGGAATTTTTGTGGCTCTCTTCAACTGTTCATATAATCATTGGCGCCTGACTCATATATTTCCATATAACTAAATACTGCAGGCAGTGTCATAGTAGTAGGAATTTCGATTCAGTGTCATGCATACAAATAATACAAGCAGTGTCAGTTTAATAAGACATGAATTGACATTTATATAAAAACTGTGGACAGCTACACAGTTAACACAGCACACATGAAGTTTTAATTTCCCTAACACAAGAAACTTATGATGCTGAATATGAAGGGATGAAGATTTCTATATGTTTATGTTACAAGCGATGCACCTTTTTGATAAACCAATTCCAGTTGTACTTATTGGCTTGTACAATACAATATGAAAAGGGGAAAGGTCCCTATTTAAATTTACACATTCATAAAGCTAAATGCATCAAACAAGTCAAATGTCTTCAGTATCCTGAAAGATTAGTGAAAAGCCTTCAGTATCCTACAAGATTACCTAATTTTTAAGAAACTCATTCAGCCTCCACTTCAGCAACCTTAGGACCTGCATTCCGAAAGCAACACCATCACTCAGGGAACAAAATATCAAGACACATATATATCATGATGAGATAATAACAGAATGCACTCATGACAAATTAATCACCAATCTTCTATTTATAATCAAATTATTAAAAAAGATTGGAGTTACTAACAAATTAAACCAGACGCACGAAATCAATTATAAACCATGACAACAAAATCCATTCATGACAAATAAAGCACCAATCTTTTATCTACCATCAAAATAGAAAAACAAGGAACAGCAAGGGAAAACATCTAGGTTATATATCATGATAAAGTGATAAAAACAAGCAGAAACTTGTTAAAGTAATTTGCCATCAAATCAGTGAACCAACAAGCATCCAAAGAGACAAAAACAGCATTCTTACAAGTTGAAAACCAATAGCAGAAACTATTTTGACTTTCTTACAAGTTCAAACCCAATAGCAGAAACTCATTTGATTTTCTTCCAAGTTCAAAAACCAATAGTAGAAACTCATCATGACAAATAAAGCATCGATCTGCCACCAAAGCTAAACCTTATTGTAACAAGATATTATTAAAAGAAAAACAGCTCAAATGAAAAATGGTTTAACTTTTTTTTTTTTTTTTATCACAATGAAGACCCAACATCAGGAATCCAACATATGTTACACACATTACAATCTCAATTATTAACAAAATGGTCTTAAGTTCTTCATATTAAACCAATTCGTAACAAATTTATTAATACAAAATTAAAAAATATTGGATATTTTTCAACAAAATCAAAAACCAACATCACGAATCCACCATAAATTCGGCATCAAATCAATAAAAATAATCTTAATTTTCCAAAAAAAGCAAACATACCATGAAGGGAAATGGGACGGTGGTCTTTGCCCCACCCCACCCCACGTGTGGCATCAAGGTACTGAGTCACAAGGTGGCGACACTTCTGGAGATGGTTAACCCCCTCGACCCTGTAACACCACCTGACCTTCTCCCTAAGGATCTTAGCCTTCTCGATTTGGATCCATTTTTCACGAACCAAATGCTCTCTCATCTCCAGCATCGCGACTGGGTCCTTGTAGGGTGCCTCTGGATCGAAGTCATCTGGGGGAAGCTCATCGAAAACCACTCCGCTTTTACGACCCATTCAATATTCAATCTGATTTTTCCTTCTTCTCTTCGTGTTTGTTGTTTGTTTGATTTTTTGTGTGAGAGGTTGAAAGCTGGAGGTTGGTGTGTTCTTTTTAGATGGGCTTTCAGAAATGATTAGTGGTGATCGCTTAATCCGATACCCGATCCGTTTGGACGCTGGTTTGGACCGAGATTTGTTGAAGATTTATTTGAAATAATTGCTTTGAGTAATTATTGAACTTGGAAGTATATACTCGATTGAGTTACAAAGTACTCGATTGAACCCGACTCAACAATAATAATAACTAGAATGCAATATATGGGCCCTAGGTACATGTCAAGTGGTAAAGACTTTCGATGAGCAACATCACGTCTAGGGATGGATGTACATTGAAGCAATTTGACATATAAAGTTACTATTTTATCCTTAATATGAAAATTACTGTTATATCCCACTTGAATTACTAGCAATCTAAAATTACATATTATGAACCTAAAAAAATTAGCAGCTTTCTTCTTTTGTTCAATACGGGAAAGAATAATCAGCCACTCTGTTTCCTAACACATCACAGAGGCTGAACGCAAGAGGCACGGTCTTAATGCCTTCTTAATTCCCATTGATAGGATTAACCCTCGTTTCAGGGAATTAAGAAAACCTTTATATATTAGTTTTCTATTGTATTCTGATGGTTGCGGTATATCGCAACTCCAACACACGGTATACCGTGTAGAATACTTGGTATACCTTATAGACTCTTGCGGTATATATACCGTGTTTGATTTAACTGAGGTTTCTGGTTTTAGAGGTATACAATATACATATTACACGGTTTACCGTGCGAGCAAGAGTTTACAAAAAAATAATTATCATAGTATTAGCTTTTAGATCTTTTTAATGGTTCTACATTTTAGCAATTGTGCTACCTCTTACATTATTTTCTGCGTCCGTCCCTGATCATGCTTTGCCTCTTTTACAGTGCGTGTCCTATCAGGCGATATTTGTTGTGAAAGTGATTAACGGGTAACCTCAAGTTCCTCGACCATCTGACACACATCCCATAATTTATCTCCTTGCGACATTCTAGAGTAGAAGCGACGAGACCGTTAAAATTGTGATCCAACGTTCTTCCAATGCTGGTTACTATAGCCCATGCCCCATGGAAACCAACGGGCATGTTGTTTGGACCGATAAACATAATAATCCAATAAAATAAAATATTTAATTTCTTCATAAATTCTTCGAATTTCTTTTTTGTTAATTTAAAAGAGCATAATATTTTCTTATTTAAAAAATGACTAAGAATGTCGTTTTACCGAATCCATGTACTCTTCAGCCATTTTGGATCCACAAGAAGCTACATTTTTTCGTCAAGAATTTTACCGCATGCACGGATATTATAACTACTAGTCATCAGTTTAAGTCTTTTCATATTATGAATGATTTTGTAAACTTTCGTTTTCTTAAGTATCTATATGCCTTATAGGCATGTCTGCGATATGTATGAATTGTTGTTTTTATTAAATGAAATGAATTATCAAAAAAAGAAAATAGTGACTTTAGTTTAAAAAATGGACGGAGGGGCAAATTACAAAGCGATTGAGGTAATTTTGTGAAGTCCATCATTTCAGGGGGCGATTTGTTGGTTTTCTAATAATTTGATTGCTTGTATATATTACAATTAAGCCTTTGCTTTTTTTTGTTTTGTGAGGTAAAATAATGGAAAGCCTAACTAAATAGCTGTATCATAATAAGTTCATAACTTCAAATTAAAGTATCATTTTCATGCATTTTGTCTCTGACTATTTTACCCGTTAGGCCATTATCCATGAAATGTATTAATATTACACAAAAAACAACCATTTAGCCCATAAAATTTGCAGGAATGATATTGGGAAAGAGGGGGAAAAATTAAAGAGGACAAATGAACGCCATGATTTTTGATGAGGTTTCAACAGGAGCCATAATGTATCATGACTCATGAGCACAATATTTTTAACGACCAGCAAAAATTATTGTGGATCACTTTCAATATTTATTCTACTCCATAAAATGAACCATATAAAATTAAATTTCTTCACATGACCATTCATATCATATGGTCTATTTCTTGATATGCTTGTGTGTACAAATAAGTAATGACAAATGGCTAATTTGGAACTATCTTTCTTTTGTGTTCCCTCACAAATTTAAAATAAAAAAATGGTTATAACATGTATACAAAAAAGAAATATGTTTTTAGTTAGAATCTTTCTTTATTTTGTGTCCCCTCACATATTTGAAATAGAAAATAGTTATAACATGTATGCAAAAAAGAAATATGTTTTTAATTAGAATCTTTCTTTTGTGTACCCTCACAAATTTAAAATAGAAAATAATTATAACAAGTATGCAAAAAAGAAATATGTTTTTACTTTTTAGTTAGAGTCCCTTCTATATAATATCTTCTACTGACTACCATGAAGATTCCAGGCCCATGCTTCCACCTAATTGATTTAGGTCACTCTTAGTGAATTTTAATGATGTCGTTGATTCGGTGCATATATCCAAGTGAAGATCAAGATAATTCAAAGACAGATTAAATAACCCGTAACCATTCCTCGTATTCTATATCACATTACACATACAATGTGTATCGAAATGTGTATGGCAATGCAAAGATGACTCAAAACCAACTTCAAACTCCTCATCACACCAGATAAGGCTATACTTAATCACAGCCACTTGGGGTACCAAAGATGACTCAAACGATAAGCCAAACATATACAATCTAGACCATCCAAATATGTGGACAATAAAATTAATCCTTATACTTTAAACGATTGCAATCCAACGGTTGGATATGTAAATCAATAAAGCCAATTAAAAATTAGTATTTCTAAAATTGTTATTGCTATATAAAGATGAGGAAACATAGGCCAAATACCTCATCAGTGAAGTGAAGGATTGAGTAACACAAAAAAAAAAAAGAAATATCGAAATGGCTTCCTCAGTTATGTCTACTGGTGCTGTTGCCTCAATCAACAGAGCCACCCCTGCTCAAGCTACCCTGGTGGCACCATTCAACGGACTTAAATCGACTGCCGCCTTCCCTGCCTCCCGCAAGACCTCTGACATTACCACCATTGCTAGCAACGGCGGCAAAGTTCAGTGCATGCAGGTAACATACTAACATACACAATCATTCTTAATTTTTTCTCTTAACCAATAAAATACATTGTCAACTTTGACTGTTCGAAACATAATCGAAATTTATTATAGTCGATTTGACTGAATGAATAGAAGCGATCACTTTATATTTATGATATGACTGAAATGATTTAGGACGAGCCAAGACCTACTCTGAGGCTTCCATAAATGTTGCAGGTATGGCCTCCACGTGGCTTGAAGAAGTTCGAGACCCTCTCTTACCTTCCTCCATTGACCACAGAGCAATTGGCCGCGGAAGTTGACTACCTTCTCCGAAGTGGATGGATTCCTTGCCTTGAGTTCTCCATTGATGTAAGCCAACTAATACTCGACTAGACCTCATAAGTTACACATCAAAAATCATTTCCAATGTAGCATTCTATTGAAAAACCCGAACACTCATCTACAAGTTAAGAACTCCGAGGTGTATTGATAAGATCATGGACGACTGCTCCTATTAAAAATTGATTTTAATGATAGAATAATGACAATAACGTTATTAATATAATTGTACGATCTTAATATATCAATGTGGGATTGTTAGGGAGGATTCGTGTACCGTGAGCACCATAGGTCACCAGGATACTATGATGGACGTTACTGGACAATGTGGAAATTGCCCATGTTCGGATGCACAGACTCACTCCAGGTGGTGAAGGAGGTCGGTGAGTGCGTCAAGGAGTACCCAGACGCCTTCGTCAGAATCATTGGATTCGACAATGTCCGTCAAGTGCAGTGCATTAGTTTCATTGCTGCCAAACCAGAAGGCTACTGAAATGTCCAAAGTCTCTTCAGTTATGTTTGTTTTATAAAAATGTTTGCATTTTCTGTTTTTCATCAAGGGCTATTCGATAGATCGGATGGATTGTATGAGGATAAGTATAATTTGCTGCTATTGTAGTATCTGACTATTGATTGCAATATCATTGAAGCTTCAATTCATATGACTTGAATAGTTGAATTATTATTCAGCATGTGCATCACCTTCCTATATTTCCTCTAAAATTTATTTTCAATCGCAATTTTTTTATATTTGGAATTAATTATTTTTTAGCAAATTCTCTACTATTCACCTAAAATTAAGAAATGAATACTTCAAATATTATGAAGAGTAAAAATAATTATTTTTAAGTATACAAATTAATTAAAAAATAAGTTAAAAAATTAAAAAAAGTAATTAATATTGAAAAAATTAATTGGTAATATTTATTATTAATTAATTAACTAATAATAATAAATAGAAATATGAATTAATATTAATAGTTAAGAATAATTAATATGTAATATTAAATAATAATAAAAATTAATAATGGTTAATTAATATTAACTAATGATAAAAATAAAAATTATCATTAATTATTATATATAATACTAATACTTTTTATTATTAATTAACAATGATAAAGAATTATTGAGTAAGTAATAATTAATGAATCATAATTAGTTATAACTAGTCTTTTGGGCACAATCCATGCTTGTGCATCTTAATAAAATAATCATTAAATAAAAATATAAAATTAATAATTATGGAAACAATCGTTGATAATTTGTCATGTAAAAATATTTATTCAAATTTATATTTAAAGTAATTTATAAAGTATTGATTTTGAATTTAAATTTTATTTGTAACTTCTCCTACAATTATGGGATTTTTAGAACATGGGGCTTCACTAAAAAAAACTAACTCCCCCCTTCCCCAATTACATATAGTGTAGATAACAATAATAATAACAACAACAATTAATCGAATCATAATAATAATAATTACAAAATGAAAAGGGTATAAATTTAGAGGTGTGTGAACAATTAATAGAGGGTCAATCTATTTTAATAAAGTGAAAACTAATCGTAATTTTAGTAAATTGAGCCTCTCGTATAACTTTTAGGAAGTGTGACGTACGTGCCCTTATCACTAGCATTAGCATACAATAAAACTTAGACAGCAATTAGACAACACAAACCCAATAAAAATGCTACTGTCTCACTTAGATAGCGCTCATCACTTAGACAACGCTCAATGAGGCGTCGTCTAAGTTAACTTACACAGCGCTTGCTTGAGCGTCGTCTAAGTCACCAACACTACTGAACAACCCTAATGTATTCTAACACACATTTCCGCCAAATCAGTTGAATATCTCCATATAAATAGACTTTAGATGACCCTCAATGAAGGGCTAAGATCAGCAAAAAACATTTTAAAAAATAATTGAAGAAATAAGACCTTAGATGCTGCTTCACACTATTAGATAATGTTTCATTGAGCGCTGCCTAAGGTTTAGACGGTACAACACTAAGACCTCTTCACTTTGACAACAATCTTCGTAATGACATTTTTTATACTACCTAAGGCATTCTTTTAGCGTTGTCTAAGTGTTTCAATAGTGTTAGATTATGCAACCGATTTACTTATTTAAAATTAAGTTTTAAAGAATATTCTTTTTAGTAGAAAGTATTATTTTAGGATTTCGAATTATCATTAGGGGTTATGATGGCTTCCAAGAGTCCACTCATAATCTATGAATTAAGTTATAATATTCCGTTAATATTATATAATACGTTGCTCTTGTCAAGCGGGCTTAAGAGGTCACACACATACAACGAAATCGAACTATAAATATGATTTATAACTTCTAAGTTCTAGGTGTAATTCATAAAGGGAGCATGTAAAGTTAATATGCAGAGGTCTATAAGCATAAATAATATTTGGAAAAAAGATAGAGTACGTTTGTGTAAAGTCTTATATCATTCCTCATTTCTTTAGTTGGGATAAGAAAATATAAATTTTATATATTCTTCTCTAACTTTTCAATACTACACATCGGAATCTTTTTAGTAAGCGTAAGGAAATGAAGGATTTGAGGAACGTTGGTTTGGGTCATTCTTACTTCTTAGAGGAACTTTTCTGGATGTTAAAAGTCTTCTCATATTTCGCTACAAATTCCCAAGAGAAAAGTACATACTATGAAATAGTATTTCAATTATTGATTTTACATTTTTCTTAGTATTACTAGAATAACATGTATAAATATTATCAATATTTTTTACAAGTAAGACCCAAGAATGGTATCAAAGTCTACTACAAATTGTAATTACATAATTTAATGCATATGAAATTATTTTGTATGTGAGAAATTATTTTGTATATTTAGTTGTTGTTAATTAGATTTTAATTGCAATTGATAGTAATATACTAATTAATTAATTAATTATCTATAATTTTCAATAAAGAGAATCACAAAATATTATACAATTTGATTTTTCACTTTTTGGGATTAATTTTTCGTAAAAAATGTATTCGGATAAAATAAAAAAGCTTATAAAATGATCTGAAATAATATATAATCTTAATAAAATTATTTTTCGCCAAATGAGTTTCATGGATTTTTGTTGTTTTTTGTAACATCATGACATCATCCATCATGATGACATCATGATGCAATGATGAGTCATAATGATTATGTAGAGATGACATCATCATGACGCATTGATAACGTCATTATGTCAAGTCAACGACCAATGATTCGGATGGGGTTTGACTTTTGACCTGACTTGACCCGCCTAACCCGGCCCAACCCGGTCTGTACCCATCACAGTCCAATCTAATTGGAATGGGGCGAGTCGAGCTCGATTTGACTTCGGGCTTGAGCTTCGGTTTTTGGGCTAGATTGAGTTCAACTCACGATTGTCTTGGGCTAGACTTATTTAAATAATTTTAAATTATTTTTGGCTAATTCTTTTATGAGGCTTGTTCCAAAAGTGTCTTGGACCTTATTTCTACTAAAATTAATTTTAATATAAGTAATTAAAATGTCTTAATTAATTCAATTTAATATCTTAAAATTGAGCTTAAAGAGAGGCTTGAGTGGTGTTAGATTTAGAGGGAGCTTGTTTTTCAATATACTCATAGATTTTATTGTAAAACCATTACTTTGAAATAACATATGAATTTAAAATTTCAAATGAAATATATGTTTTTTATCATTTATTAAACTTTTTTCTATGATTAACGGGAACATGCGGTTCCAAAAAACTATAATTCCTCCATTCCTTAGTTATATATACGGTAGATAATAGTATTAAATTTATGTTTGATAACACATGTTTCTCACCTGGTCACCATTAGATCGCACATGTTTCAGTATATACCATTTGTGCATACAAGTTTTTTAGAGTATATCACTTCGTTATTCGGTCATAACCGTGCTATAATTAAGACTGGAAATTCCCTAAAATAAAAAATACTTTTCATTACATCAATCGGTTGGCTTAGAAGTTGGAACCTTCTTTTTCTTAAACTCAAATGCTTCAAATTTAATTTTAGTGTTCATTGCTTACTAGTAAATAGATATTAGAAGTTTATCCTAAGTGGGATAGAAGGAAGACAACCAGGATATGTAGTAGAACTATCTAATGAATGGGGAGTCTGCTTTCAAATTGTCCGCCCTGCACCCACCCCCGAGTATATGCTTCAAGAGGAATCACACAAGGGCAGATAAAGTACATTACATAGTCCAGGGATTGGTCACCAGGATTTCATCATCCGCTGCCAAACTTATTGAATTGCTCATCGAATGAGCATTCTCAATATTATGCCTTGAAGAGGACTCGAACCTCCACGCTCTTTAGCACGAGATTTTGAGTCTCGCGTGTCTACCATAAATTTAGTTAGGGCTCAATACTGAGTAGTGAATAGAAAGGGAATGGGCGAGGAAGGTATATATTTAGTTAGGGATGGACTCTCACTACCACTACTTAGCCCGCGATGATCAATTAGATAAAGGATAGTAAAAGGAAGGTATATATCGCTAATTTACAAAAAAAAAAAAAAAAACATGATAAGCATTGATTTGCATAAATTTCACCAACAACTCTAGTGAAGGTACTTTATTTCAAAGTTTATTATTCCTAGTAATAATGGAAGACCTCTTTGCCATGGATCATAACCTAATAACTAGTGATAACAAAAAGTGAGAAACAAGACATTTCATCTTCATATCAACTTGGGGGGCCTGAGCCTCTAATCATTCAATAACTTGTGTGGCAAAAATGTCAATCATGGCCAATTATTTTCAAGAACAAGAAATTGCATTGTACTCTATATTCTTGCTTTGTAGGCTATGTGCCTTCTATCACAGTGTAGATAAGGTTATCTAACACCCCATATTCATCTTCACTCAATTCATCTCATGGATAAGATTATTAATATACAACCAATTACATATCACAAAACTATCCAAACGATAAGGCCTTTATATCAAATCTTGACCATCCAAATATGTGGTCATCATAATGCCTATATTCATCCAGATAGCAAGCCGACCGTTGGATCGAAATCCATCTAGACCAATTAAAAAAGGGTATTTGATAAATTGTGGATTTCTATATAAAGATTAGGAATCATTGAACAACCCCCTCATCAGTAAGTCAAGGTTTGAGTAACAAGCTGCTTGTTGAAAAGAGAAATGGCTTCCTCAGTTATGTCTACTGCTGCTGTTGCTTCAATCAACAGAGCCACCCCTGCTCAAGCTAGCATGGTGGCTCCATTCAACGGACTTAAATCGACTGCCGCCTTCCCTGCCTCCCGCAAGACCTCTGACATTACCACCATTGCTAGCAACGGTGGCAAAGTTCAGTGCATGCAGGTAACTTACATAATCATTCTTTATTTTTTCTTCGAACCAATATACATTGCCAACTTCGATTGTTCCAAATATAATGAAAATGTACTATAGTCGATTTGCATTGATGAATAGAAGCGATTGCTTTATATATTATGAAGTGATTATATTTGTGGTATCACTGAGATCATTTAGGACGAGCCAAGACCTAGTCTGAGCCTTCCTTAAATGTTGCAGGTATGGCCTCCACGTGGATTGAAGAAGTTCGAGACCCTCTCTTACCTTCCTCCATTGACCACAGAGCAATTGGCCGCGGAAGTTGACTACCTTCTCCGAAGTGGATGGATTCCTTGCCTTGAGTTCTCCATTGATGTAAGCCAACTACTCAACTAGACCTCTTAAATTATACATCAAAAATCATTTCCAATGTAGCATTCTATTGAAAACCCGAACACTCATCTACAAGTTAAGAACTCCGAGGTGTCTTGATAAGATCATGGACTACTGCTCCTATTAAAAATTGATTTTTATTATAGAATGACAGTAATGTTATTGATTGATATAATTGTACGATCTTAATATATCAATGTGGGATTGTTAGGGAGGATTCGTGTACCGTGAGCACCATAGGTCACCAGGATACTATGATGGACGTTACTGGACAATGTGGAAGTTGCCCATGTTCGGATGCACTGACTCACTCCAGGTGGTGAAGGAAGTCGGTGAATGCGTCAAGGAGTACCCAGACGCCTTCGTCAGAATCATTGGATTCGACAATGTCCGTCAAGTGCAATGCATTAGTTTCATTGCTGCCAAACCTGAAGGCTACTAAAACTTGAAATGTTTAAACTGAATTGTTTTTAAGGTTTCCTTTTTGCATTTCCTTTCTTTTCTTTATCGGATATCCGATGGAGCAAATGAGATGTATGCGGATAAGTATAAAGTATTACTGTTTTATATTTGACATTTTCTAAACAATTTGGAGGTTTATTACATATCTTTTCATTTAAGTTTACATAGTCGTAAATAGGACCACAAAATTTGTTTAAATCAAAAAATAATCTCGTAGAGACCTGGTGATAATTTACATCTTCAGAGCACTTTTTCATTTCCAAAACCAGGACACCTTATAAGCAAAGATATATGATAAAAGAATGGTCAACTCATCATTATTTACATAAACACATTATTATACAAATTTCCTCCCATTTCTGGGTGGAATTACTGGATTCTATATATTTACATGGCTACAACAATTTTCGTTGTCGTTGTTGAGCTTCTATTTCAAGATAATGTCCACATGTCGGTTTTAAGATGGCGGTATTTGTCGACAGTAGCAGAAACATCGCGATTGCTTCAACTATTGAAACCTATGATCCTCGTCTTTGGAGTAATATTGTGGTTCGTCATACGCACACATCCACCACCACCACTCATACGCGATACATGAGAAGCTAAAGGCTCGAGCATAGATGGAATCAGATTGAGTTCAGAAGTGCTAAAGTGCACGTCCTGGATGACTGGATTAGAAGCCCTGGTTGGTGGTGAACCATTATAAAATGGCGGCGACAATGCCACATTGGGAGATGGTTTCTTATCGCCACACGCTTCCTGTAACGGAAACAAAGAAACACAATTCAGCAATCCACAGAACAACGTTAGAAGAAACTCTATAATCTGCGTATCAAAATACTCTGTCTATAACAAGTAATGCATGTAATGAGAAGAGTTGTTTGTAATACTGATGCACGCTATCATACTAAAATCAATTGATAATAAGAGAATAGTTGAATACGTTCGATCATTTACACCAGATTCCATGTAACATAAACTGTTCATATCTAGAGTACGCCTACAAGCTACAACTCTCATAATTTTGCCAAAGATTGCGACCAGCTCAAACTAAGTTCAATTTTCTCCCTCTAAATACTGAATTGGTTTTTCGATAAAATTGTATTAGGAGTCAATTTTAAGCCCGATGAAATTGTTGTAGCAATATATGCCTAACAAATAATCGATTATGAGACGTTGATTGTGTCCTTCCTTATTGCATCCTCTCCGACGATTCGAATGTGGGTGATGACGTGTACATTATCCAAGGGTCTGCTACTGATACCACATTAAGAATTCATGCAAAAGTTTTATCAGATCCAATTAATGGTGGTATCAAATAAACACATAATAGTCATCCTAACAGAATACACCATAATTAAATCAAACGAGTTATATAATGTAACATTTTAATTATTACCTTAGAAAGGATCAAATCAAGCAGCTCATTTCCAGCCTTTATATCATTATAATAAGCTTGTATTTGTTGATTGCTACAAAAAGAAAACGCAACACTATATTATTATTACCACTTTATAAAAATGAAAATGTTGGAAATAAATAAATTTAAAAAAAAAAGAAATTTAGCAGAAAATCGGAAGTTGCATTTGCATACTTATTATGAATCAATGGAGAAGTCCTGAAGGAGTCTCCTTGGGGACAGTTGAAGATCGGAGCTCGACGTGGCTTGGTACAAACGACGTCGTTTTCCTGTTGTTTTTGGTACATAAACCTATCTTGATTGAAAACCATTATAACGATATTAATGAAGGGTAAAGCATCAAAAACTTTGGAAAAAACTACCCATTTATTTATCCCAACAAAGAAGTGATTCTTTAAAGAAGAAAATAGAAAAAAGCTACGAAAATAGCTCCTAATTTTGTGGAGAAATGGGTAGTAAATAAATCACTCTCAAAATTGTAGTATAAAAATGATTTGTTGGCGCAATCTAATACGAACAATCTAATACACTAATATTAATTTGTTATTTTTGGAATTGAATCTTTGATGAAACATAATTGAAGCATTTATGATCTTAGATGTTGAGGATAATAAATAATGGCAACGCATAAGCATGGTCCACTTGATTCAAGAATTTAGAGTTATGTATACATGTTGAGTTAGTCGTGTTAATTTTTTATAGTATCTACGATTTAATCTTATGTTGTTGTATTTTACAACTCCCATCAACTCAAATAATAATGAAAGAAAATCAAATTGTTTATTATAGTGTGTAATTTTATGTGTACTGTTAAATTAGAGTTTAATGAACTTATAAGCCCATTTACAAAACACAAAAATAGAATAATATAACAAAATTAAAACATCAATGGATTTTTTATTTTTCTCTAACCTTTCATTTCTAAAACCTAGTGGGACCATGCATGTCGATTTCCCATGTATGAATGAACTAACAATAGCAACATGTGCCACCTTTTCATTCCACTCCCATGCATGGTCTTTACAAGATTTGCTTTACCATTCAACTACCATATATATCTCCACTAGTTAAATAAAAATAAATAAAAAAGCCTATTAAGGAAGAATTACAAAACAACTTGAGTTGCGCATATTGTTCGTAATTATCTATATACCTGCTCTATATATTTGTTATTGTGCGTCTCACATTCTAACGAATAGAGTATATCATGTCTTATATACCTAAATCATAAATAATTATGATGTAAATATCTTACATGCGATTATGTAAAAAATACTATGATAATCGATAAAAATTACTATATAAAGGAGGCACACAGTCATCTCCGAACATTATTCTATCTCGAGGGTTCCTTACTTGTCTTCTCATATATCACTTTCTACAAAATCACCAACCAACCTATGATTCTTGGTACCCTTGTTCTCTTTAATTGATTCCATCCATTTTATTTCATGTCACCACTCACATGCTCTTCCATTCTTTTGCTTTAGTCTCTTTATTAGTCACAGTATTTACAAAAGGGCACTTTAGGATATTCATATCAGCATCTAGTCAGCAAAGCAAGATTTGTTTTTATTATTGGTGGGCTGGGAAGAAAAGTGGTGAAGAATCTCTTAACAGCTTTCCTTCAGTAACTCTAACTTTGCTCATCTTGTCTTCACACCAATGCAAAAGTTCATCATTGAGTTGACTCATTCTTAAAACTCTTGAAACTAATTTCAAGTCAATGAGTGCCATCAATATTTCCATCTCATCGGTCTCTCGTAATCTCCTTCTCCTAAGGCAACTCCGTGACCTTCGGATGTCTTTCACCTTCAGTTTTTTCTGCATATATGCAAGTATGGAGAACAATAAGAATGCATGTCGTATATACTCCGTTCGTCCCAAAGATATTGTCAAGTTCGATTTTATATAGTCGTACAAAAAATTATGTCATCATGTACTTTTTATTAATTAATTAAGTCACTTGTACATGTTAATAATAAATCAGCTGGTTCATATGTAGTGACGAGATATTAATCCCAAATTCTTGTAATAAAAATCGAACATTTAAAAAAAAAAAATTAAATTCTTGTAAATCTACTAGTGGTGTAGGTCCGTTAGTGACAATGTAACATTAGTTTAATCTTAATTTTGTCCAAATGTTATACTTTCGAAAATGAGTCACACATACATAAGTTAACTTCAAATGAGTCACACATACATAAGTTAAATGGACAATTACCTTAATTCAGTTATTAAACAAATATAAAAATATAAAAATCTATTCCTTCCGTCCCTTTATCTAAAACTTAGACTATAAATTCTTATTAGCTGATAAGAAATAATATAAGCATGCGAAATCTTGTAAATTCGTTTTTCAATATATATTACCAACGAACTCTGTTAAACTTTTACGCTTCTGGAATTAGAGATATTTACGTCTTAATTCATGTCTCGATAACCGTGAAAAAGTAAAACAAGCCTTAGAAAAATTGACTCAGGAGTAAAATTACAAATACGATTGTATCTTAATACACAAAAAAATGTAAAATATTTGAAATACTGACCTTTTTGTTAATTTTCTTCAAGAGGAGAAGAAGAATGGGGTCAGCTGAACCTCTATTATTTTTCTTAAAAAATCCTGCAATTATCCGGCAACGATTCTCCTTATCGGCTTCAAGAAAGCTCATAAACGTTCTAATTGTTTCTTCAATGATTGCAAGAAATGCATCTGAAGATATTCTTGATGAAGAATAACCTTCTTCTTTTTTCTCATCCTCTGAATCTACATCATGCAAAATTCACACACGTCACATTATTTCATTTATTAGTGTAACATTATCCTCAAACATTGCTTTTTCTAAAGCTGTCTTTATTTCAGTCAATAAATAAATTAAATTACACTAACAAATTAAAGTAACAAAGCCAGCAGATTTAAGGGCCCTCAAGCAGAATATACACTAAAGATATAAACAGTACTATGTGTTTTTGGTATATGCATGCAAGCAAAGAATCCATTATAATTATTACCTCCGTATCTAAAAGATTGTCACATTTTGACTTTTATTTGTCAAATATAATAAAATTTGATCATGAATTCTCATTAAAGAATAAGAAATAATACAGCATTGTAAGACCTTGTTAGATTCGTCTCAATATATATTTTTGAAATATCAATTTGTTATAATTTTTACACATGTAGAATAATAGATATTTACGTTTTAAATTGTATTTTGTTGACCACCAAAAGTCAAAATGTGACAATCATTTAGGGATGGAGGAAGTACTTAATTACTTAGTAGCTAAGTTGGCTTAAGGACTCCACCTTAGCTCATTTTCCACAAAAGAGGAAAGTTGTTAATTATAAATGTTTCTTAAATCATTTTCTTATAATGTCTATCCTATAATATACTTATTAAGTTATTTTTTAATTTTTACTAAACTTATAGTAATAATATGTAGTAGATTTTAAGCATTAACCGACCTGTCTATGTACCTTATTAATGACACGTTCTAGAAAAACCGAATAATGTTTTGGTACCTCGATATTCTGGGACTTGAAGCAATTTTGGAGCTAGGCTTTTGATTCTAGCATAAACTTCAGGCCTTCTTCCATGTTCATAGGGCTCATTTTCTACATATCTTTGTAAACGAACCAAAAATTGCTGAAATTGTTGAGCTACAATTGCAGGGCAACCAGGATCATCTTGTCTCCTTGATTCTCTTAATCTTTGGAAGTATTTATAGTTCCAATTCAGAGCTTCCCATGTCCAAGAAATTTGTGCAACATATGCAGATTCTAGTTCATGGTACGGATCGTGTCGAAAATCGACCGGCCTTCTGTGTCTTGGTGCTATTTTGTACACGATCCTCTCTGATATCGACCTCGGACATGCTTGTATAGACCTCAAAGATTCTGGATTCGTAATATTATTCATCAAAACACGAAAACAGTTTAAAGCGCGTTGTAGAATGAACTATAAAATAACTGATACAGTTCGATGAAATAACTACTAAAATCGAACCTGTCTCGCTGAGCTTTTGAGCACTTATTCGATCAAGGAAGAGCATTTCTTCATCGTATTTTTGGAAAACAGTGTAGGATTCCCAGTTGGGACAACTTCTACGTGAAGAGGATGAGAAGGGGTCCTCTGTTCCACAATTAATGGAACTTCTCCAATCAGAAGAACTCTTGGAAGTGGATCCATTTGTACAAGAATCTCCAAAAATTTCTCCTTCTTCATTCTTTTCTTGAAGCTTGATTTTCTTGCTTTGTGATTTTGATGGTGCAAATACTAAATAGTTTTCCTTTTCCCTCGCCAATTTCCTCGTCTTTTCATCTTGATTTATCTCTATATCACTCTTCTCTAAAACATAAATAACCCCAGCAAATTAATTTCATAATTCTTAATTAGACATAATTGAAATTAAACAATAATTGTTGAACTAATTACCTTGACTTATGTCACTATCGTTGAATGAGCCATATTGAGTTTGGTCGCTAGGAAATGGTGACATGATATCAATATTGTCATAATTTGTTTCAGAATTTAACGTTGGATAATTTATTTTAGCATCATCTTGGTCGTCGTCGTCGTCATCATCATCTTCACTTGAATATGGATCAAGTTCTGATTGAATTGTTCCATAACTAGATGTGTCTTCATCTTCATCATGACTTTCTTCATGCATTTCTTGAAAGTATGAATGAGGGGTTGCAATTTCTTCACTTTGGATTTTTTTGGTACTTCTAGTTGGAGAAAATACCACACCTTGGAGATTATTTTGAACACACTCCCCATGAAAATATTCGTTATCATTGTTATTATTACTATCTTCGTCCTCCTCCATATCTTCATCCGAATATATGTATTCATAATCATCATTATTCCTAAAAGAAAAAAAAATAAAACATTAAATCATGCATGTTAATGTTTTTTTTAAAAAAAAAATTATAAGAGGGGATTGAAAATTTACCTTTGGAAAAATATGTTGCCACCAAGAAAGTAAAAGATTTTGGCAAGTATTATGGAGAGAACATAGATGAAGATAAGAAGAAGCTCAAAGGAGCTAGATGAATTGTTGAAGAGTCTAACAATAGCTTCTTCTGAACATTGCATTTTTACTTTTTAGGAGATTTTTTTTCTTTGGTAAAGATTGAGGCTTTAAATGCTCCTCAAGTATGCAAAGAAAAACAAAGTGATAATTAAGGCTTTAAAAAGGTTGAGCTTTATTTAAAATGGAAATTAGCAAAAGTTACTTGTTTCTCAAGATGGCCTACTTTCAATTCTTTATTTAAAATGGCATTTGTATAATTGTATCCAAGTGTTTTGTTCAATGCTTTCAACTTTTGCATATTAGAAAAGGATTATCACTAGGTTTAGGCTAGATACTATGGTGTTCTTGTTGTTAATTAATTATGGAGTGGCTTATCATAACTATTAAATAAAACATTCAAATTATGCATCTTATAATATACTTTCACAATTTTCCTTAAAAATTTTTAAAACCAGTTTTCCTACGGATAGATGTATCATGTATTACATTTATCATTCCTTTAAATAACGAGAGGAGTTAATTCATGATATAACAAAAACGTTATAATAGGCACCCTTGATAAAAAGAAAAGAATATTGATGTAAGCTAATTTTCATCAAAAGTACGTCAATCTTGTATGATAGTTCATATTTAATATATGTTAAAAGGAGAAAATATTCCAAATGATCAGAAAAGCAATTGTTATCCAAAAAAATTACTCCAATAAAACGATATAAAAAGTCGACACCAAACCCTTTTCTAATATGCAAAAGTTGAAAGCATCAAAAAAAAAAAAGTATAATTATTATTTTTTTTGTATAATTATTATTTTTTTTCATTTCTTTAATGAAATTCATCGCTTATTACCAAAAAAAAAAAAAAAGTCGACACCAAACCCGGATCACACGCATTTGAACATACGAGAATCTCTCTTTATAAGAAAGTATCATATAAAAATGGATTGGTAAAAAGTATTTAATATAAATAACTAATTAATTAATTAGCTAGCAAACATAATTTATTGGTGAAGTTGAAGAAAAGAATGAAGATGCAAATATTATTCCTTGCATCTTGTTGCACGAAAAGGTCCCCACAATAGTAAGAGATAGATGATTGAGCTATTTCATAATATAATTTAATGAATGTAACTTTAATTTATTTAATTAATTGGGTCGTATATGTATATATGTCTTTAGCTTGGGTTGTAAGGGTTGTTTAGATTTTATACTTGCCTTTATACTAAGATATAACCCTCGTGGACTTGTGTTCAATTTCATATATGTTGTCGGCTAATAATTATGTAAGAAGCTCACTCATTTCTTATTCAAATTAGTTGTGCCCACTTTATATCTTACGAGAAATACTGATGATGACTTGAGAAATGGTCTTTAAAGGGCCAAGAAAATTTAAGTGAAAGAAAAAGATATCGAGAGGTGGTGTTGGTAGATAAAGCTAATTTAGAACTCGGCTTTTAGTTGCATCATAGTTTCACATGAGTTTGTAGCTATGAATAAGAGTGTCATTGTTTTTTGCCCTCGAATGGCGGAATACATATAGCTTATCGGTTCGTAAAGAATTTACGTGTTAAAGTGTTGACAGTTTGATCTCCTGTACGGGCAAAACCTCGTATAGACTTGCAAACTCAAGTTCCCAGATCTTCCGAAACACATTCCACGATTTACTTCTTCATGATGACCCATGACAGAGTGAGATGGGCCCAGCTCTATAAGGGTATCATCGTCTTAAGTGTATGTTGCCAATTTTTGAATTTTATCATTTGGTCTTTTTCCATGTACTGATGAATATCATTTTTTTTCTTTTGTAAATAGTGTGATGGGGTGAGATTCGAATTCACAATCTTCTGATTACTAGCAATAAACTTGTATACTAAGCCATTCGATTAAGTCAGAGTAAAGAATCTTGTTAATAACAAAATCACTAAACTAATGATTAAACGATTACCCCAGCTAGACGTGTTTAACGAACCGGGCTGGACGGCCCGGGCCCGTTAAAGAGGGGCCCGGCACGAAGCCCGCAGAGGCCCGGCTATCCTTACCGGGCCGGGCCGGCACATTAAGGATTCACAGGCCCCTATCTGGCCCGGCCCCTTAAGAAACCGGGCCTGACGGGCCCAAACTGTATACCGTATCGGCCCACACGGTATACCGTTTGGGCCAAATAGTCCAATTATTTTTGTTTTGTTTGAATCGTACCATCAAAAATAGAATGTTGCTTGAGGGATTTGAACCATAGACCTCTTGCAAATATAATGAACACCTTAACCATTGTGGCAAGACCTCATTTGTGTTATTTGTGCATTGGTATTAATAAAATCATTATATTATGCAATATCTATTATTATACTACAGCTTCAATTAAAATTAATTAAGTTTTAGTATTAATAAAGAACTATATTCATCATTATATTACAAATTAGTTAGACAAATGTATTTTTTTCATTATATTATAAAAGTAATATAGGGGGCAAACGGCTAAAAAGCCTAAAAGTTGAATGTTAAAATTTTCTTTACAAGATATTGTTTAATGTTAATTATATTACAAAAGAAAATAAATATTCGTTAATATAAATAGTTTAATTTATAATGTGTTCATAAAGTAGTACATGGTGTAATTCGATTTAAATCACAAGTCTTGTATAGTATTATTTAAGTGTATACAAAACGCATTAGTATATAGTAACACATCTTGTATTTTTAATAATATCTAACATTGAATAATATTTATAAGCATATCATAAAATAATGTGTTATACTATTAAATAATATGTAATATAACACTAATCTACGTTTATTATTTTAAAGAATAATATATTGATGCATCTTATGATTTTATTTAGATATTAGATAATATTATTAATTATAACATAAAATATAACAAGTAATCATGTTGGCATAATGGTAAAGTCCACATATATGTTATCTTTGGCAACCAAGGTTCAAACCCCACTAGCTTTACCGTGTATAGCGGGCTAAGGGGCCTAGGGGCCGGGCCGGGCCGGGCATTCGTAAGATTTTGAAGGGGGCCGGGCCGGGCTCAGGATCTAACCCATAGGCCCGTGTTCGGCCCCTCACAGCTGCGGGCTGGGGCCGGGCCAGGGGCCGTGCCGGGCTGGGGCCGGACTAACGGGTCGGGCCTCGGGCGGCTCGGTTGGGCCCGGTTCGTTTAACACGTCTAACCCCAGCCCCAGTTTTTGGAATTTTGAAATTAAATGTAGATTTAGGGCTTCAAAAAGCGACCTTGGCCTACATTCGGACAAATGGACTGCGGGTTTTTGAAGGAAAAGTCCATTGGGCTTCAAACATCCCTACCGACCGTCTACCAAACTCCGGGTTTAAGAAGATGGGTTGGAAAAGGTTTTAAGAACTTGGCCTATCTATACTACCCTTCTCCGCTAATTTCATATTAAGTACATGTTTAATTTAGTACCTATTTAGTCATAATTTAACGATGATACTAATTAGGATACATTTTAAAATACGGGTGATCGATTTGAAATATCTTATAAACATAGTAATGGTTCTAGTCATTTGCCAGTAAAATATAATAATGGACTCATAAAGAAACTAACATTTTTAGTCACAGTTCCTTATAATTATTGTCTATCAAAATATGAGCAAACCAGATTTTGTGGTAATCACACTAGAAATTGGTGAATCTAGGATAATTTAGAAAACATAAATTAGTCCATAAATATTGCACAACATACAATATGGTTTGTGGGTTTTGGATTTATTCAAGACTAGGAAGGGGATGTTATCTGGGTCATAACAACCATGACCAAAACTCACACAGTTTGTTGTTAGTGGATGGTCACTTGCCCCTATTGTTATTATTTTTTGTAAAAAGATACCTTTTAGTTTTATTAATAGGAATAATCTATTACAATCATAATAAAACATCAATACAATTTGTAGGAAATAGGCGATTAGAGTCAAACTAGTGATAGAAACTATCTCTCTATCCAATTTTCTTGCTAACAAGACGGCTCGAACCCGAGACCTTCGCTAAAAATGTCAGCATGCTTTGGCACTGAAGCAAGATGTCTTGACCTTGCCCCTATTGAGAGTGTGATAATATGCCTACACTCTTACTTGAAAAAGCCAAACAGGAAGAAAATTTATTTAATTAATTGGTTTGGTCTTTTAGTTTGGTGAATACTTTTAACCACTATTATCTACTGTCAACCTCAGTGAGTTTTATATATAAAATGAAGGAAAATCTTTTAATGTGTGAACAAGATCAACATGGATTTACACTATTCAATATTCTTCGTAGCTTACTTCTATAAATACATGCATGAAGTACGTAGATAAAAGACCTAACAAATGAAAGCACGCACAATATTATTCATCACAAAATCCTAATAAGGGATATTGTTAGAAGGTGGTTTAACATTCTAACAGATCAACACACTATCACTATCATCGACGGACCTACATACACTATACGGTTTTCACATGAATACTCTATATTATAAAAATAAATAGCTTAAATGAATTCATAAATCACAATTATAAATATAGTGATCGATAATAACTATAGTTGTGAGAATTAATGTTCAATTATTCATTTCTAAAAATCTTAAATGTTATATATTCATATATATGAATCCAGTGTATGGTTTCACCCAAAGTTAATTTAACTCATTATAATCTATGGATGCAATTCCCTATATTATCAAACTCTAATATACATGTATATAGAGGCCTCAAACAAGGGTCCTATGAGGTCAGACTTGTCATGGGATGCGCTTCACCTGATCAGTGAACTAGAGCTTGTCCGTTAATCACTTCGAAATACAAGGTTCGCTCTTAGTGGGAATCGAACCTGAGTTACATGAAGAGGTGATGCTACTTGACACTTTGCACTCTAATTTTTTACCAGTTAAGCTATGGCCCGAACACTAATATACATATATGATATATAGAACATTAGAAGGTCAAAGTTGGTGGAGAATAAGAAAAAACAAGTTACTGAAATGCAGTAAATAAGTAACCATAATTTGAGCAAAATCCAAAGCTTCATGCAAGTACTTCTATATTTGTCAATATGTTAGCTGTAATTATCAAAGATAAACCAAGACTAATTATCAAGTTGTATGCCTGCTTCTTCTTCAAGCTTGAGCTTTACAAAATTTCATCACAATTTATACCCCTATAATTATTCATAATAATCTCTCATTTGTTCTACAACTACTTCAAGAAATCAAGAATAACAAATAATGGAGGACAACAATAATAATAATAATAATAACAATCTTCCTCCAGGGTTCAGGTTCCATCCCACTGATGAGGAACTCATCACTTACTATCTTTCTAACAAACTTTCTGATTTTTCTTTCTCTTCCAGAGCCATTATTGATGTTGATCTTAATAAGTGTGAGCCTTGGGATCTTCCAGGTATTATATATTAGTTCGTGTTAAGAGTCTACGGAGTTCCATTATTCACAGTTCGACATGGTAAAAACTTGATTATTGAAACTTTAATTTATGTATCACAGGTAGGGCTTCAATGGGAGAAAAGGAATGGTATTTTTTCAGCCAGAGAGATCGGAAGTATCCAACTGGCTTGAGGACGAATAGAGCGACTGAATCGGGCTACTGGAAGACAACCGGAAAAGATAAGGAGATATATCGGGGAGAAGTTTTGATTGGGATGAAGAAAACATTGGTGTTTTACAGAGGAAGAGCTCCTAAAGGGGAAAAAACGAATTGGGTTATGCATGAATATAGGCATGACTCCAAGTTTTCTTTCAAACCCATGAAGGTAATCCTTACTTACATTTATCAAAACTCATTATTTCTTATCTTCTCGATGAGATAAATGCACAAACGATCCTTAAGATTATACAAAAGTCGAGGCTTAGTATCGCGTCTTATGGTGAGCAGGATGAATGGGTAGTATGCAGAGTCTTCCAAAAGAGCACAATAATGAGAAAGCCACAAGCATCATGTTCTTCCCCACAATCAATGGAATCTCCAAGCAACACCAACACTAACACAATCATGAATGAGTTTGGAGATATTGAGGTGCAAAACACAACTCATATGCCTACTGCATTAACAAACATGATCAACAATCCATCCTCTCTATCAAACTTCAACAACATGAACCTCAATAATTGGCTTCTCCCAAATGATCATGCAACCACTTTAGCCTCCTTAGCAAGTTGGCCTGCAACTTTGCTCGGATCAAATGTCTCGGTTAATTCTTTGCTTCTAGGCACGTTACAACTTCGAAACAATCTTCAATTGGGGCAAGCTGCAAACAATGATTATAATTCATTGTTTTTGCAACAAGGGGTCCCTCGAGTTGGAGATAATAATAACAACAATGTTGGTTTGAGTTTTGGAGCTTCATCTTCACCATCTTCTTCTAGGGCTGCCTTTGATACCCTACAAGATCAACAAACGCAGGAGCAACCATTTGATTTGGACTCCAGCATTTGGTGAAATATGACAGTTTCACACTTTTTATAAATAAATATGTAATGTTTCAAAACTATAAGTAGCGCAGCTTGGCATGATCAATTGTCCCTTTTCAAGAAATTGCAATCTAATAACTAGGGAAAATTCCTAGTTAAAATCTATAAATATTTTAATGTATTTGTTTTCTGTTCTTAATATTCAATAAAATATTAATTAATAGAAGTTGGTTGACAAATGTATTACTCTTGTATATCAAAAAATGTTCAGAAGATAGT